>OX940969.1:2400000-3000000 GCA_954870475.1 Euphrasia confusa | reverse complement strand
ACTGAAAATAGCACACTTGAAGTGTTTTTGAAGTGCTTGACTGAATCCTTTTGTGAACTCTCGAATGAACAACTCAAGATGTGTGACGAAGTGGTTGTGTTGAGAAACTCAGTTGAGAAGACTGAGGATGAGAAGAAGAAGTTGAACAACTCCTTGACAATTCTCAAAGTAAAATTTGATGACCTTTTCGAAGAAAAACATAAGTATTTCAAGGAAGTTGTCGAACTAAGAGAGTTGTGTGACAAAATGAGTTCTGAAAACTCTAAACTGAAGACGTCACTGAAAAAGGAGTCAACTGAAGTGAAGAAACTGCAGACTCTATTTAAGAACTCGGATGCTGAGAATGATGAACTGAAGTCATCACTGATGAAAACTCAAACTGACCTTGCCATGACTGACAAGGAACGATATGCTTTGAAAGAAAAACTTCATATGACTGACGAGCTGTTAAGGAAAATGAACACGAACTCTTCCGTGTTTGACAATGCTGCTTCATATATGAATCCTAATCGCTACGGTCTTGGATTCCAAAAAGTTTTTGAGTCTATATACTCAACACCTGAAAAGAAGAAGGAAGTGAGTTTTGTGAAGGCATCGGATGATTTGCCTAAGGATAAAAGTAAGGATGACGTTGAATCATCTAAACGGAAGGAGATTGCTGAAGGGAAGAAGATTGCCAAGTCTCCAGAACCTAAAACTCAAAAGTCATCTTCGACTCAAAAATCTGAATCTGAGACATATCAATTTCCGAAGAATATTGTCAAACATCCTCGTGGTATCCTACCTTATGAGAAGACGTTGCTGAAGAACTTAGAGAAATCTCAGAACGTGAAGAAAAATGGACAAACCTCTCGCACTAAAACCGCTTTGGTCAAGACGTCTACAAAGGTTGAAACTCGTCAAAGGAGAAAGTATGTATGCCACTACTGTGACCAACCTGGACACATTCGACCATTTTGCTACAGGATGAAAGAGGACATGAGCAGAGAATTTTTGACCTTGAAGAAAAAGTCTGACGTGACTAAGGAAATGAAGAAATCCATTTCTCCAAATCCGAAAGCTAAGACAAATCTGAAAGCTGTGACTGAGAGAAATGTCCAAATGAATAGCAAGAAGAAATGGGTGCCTAAGTCCCAAAAGAGTAAAGTTGAACTTAACTCTAAAAACAGCTGTTGGCAACCAAGGGAACTGATTTTCTGCCATGTTGCACTAAATGCTTCTGAAGCTGGCAACAAAGGCATTTGGTACTTTGATAGTGGCTGCTCCCGACATATGACCGACACAAAGAAATTCTTGAAAGAATATGAGCCGATGACTGGTTCCCCCGTGGTGTTTGGAGGGGGAGCAAAAGGTGTTGTCAAGGGAAAGGGAACACTTCAAATCAAAGGATTACCTCCTATCAGGAATGTTGTCCATGTCAAGGGACTTGTGGCCAACCTCATTTCCATCAGTCAGCTATGTGATGAAGGTTTCAATGTTAGCTTTGATAAGGAATCTTGCCGAGTGTATGATGCTGAGGGAAAGTGTATCATGGAAGGTCCACGTGCTAAAAACAATTGCTATACAACTGAGTATAGTTGCTTCTCCGTGACCGTTCCCGATGAAGTTGATTTGTGGCACCAACGACTTGGCCACACTAGCACTCGCAACCTGAGCAAACTGGTTAAGGGGGAGATAGTTCGAGGAATCTCTCAACTCCCCAAAATTGAGAAAAGAGTGTGTGGCGACTGTCAGAAGGGCAAGTTAACGAGAACTCCTCATCCAGCACTTCCGACACTCATGAGTACTTCTGCTCCCTTCGAACTTCTACATATGGACTTAATGGGTCCAATGGAGGTGAAGAGCATAGCTAAGAAAGAATACGTGTTGGTTGTTGTTGATGATTTTTCTAGATATACTTGGACAAGATTTCTGGCATCCAAGGATGAAACTTTCAATGCCTTTAAGGGTATTGTAAAATGGATACGAACAAATCATGAAGCTAAGGTTAAAAGGATCAGGAGTGATCATGGAACCGAATTTGAAAATTCCAGCTTCAATGAATTTTGTATGATGAAGGGAATTCATCATGAATATTCGGCCCAAAAAACGCCTCAACAAAATGGGATTGCCGAACGAAAGAATCGAACACTGCAAGACATGGCGCGCGTGATGTTAATTTCGAAAAATCTTGCCCGAACTTTTTGGGCAGAAGCCGTCTCTACAGCTGGTTACATTTTGAATCGAATAAGCATTCGATCTGGCACTACTGCTACTGCCTATGAACTTGTCAATGGCAAGAAACCTTCGGTGGCACACTTTCGTGTCTTTGGCTGTACTTGCTATATTTTGAAGGATCGTGATCCTCTGAAGAAATTTGAAGCCAAAGCTGATCGTGGAATTTTCGTTGGCTATAGCCAAAATAGTCATGCCTACCGTGCGTACAATCTACGAACGAGGAAAGTCATAGAAACTGTCAACATCAATTTTGATGAACAAGACTTCCTAGGAAAAGATGCAGAGGCTGATTGGGTTAAGGAAGGAATTCTTGAAGTTCGAACATTTCCTTCAACACCCACTACTGTGACTTCCGAAAATGCTACTTCTAATACTTCACCTGAAATTGGAGAGTCTAGCAACGGAAATGATGACACTTCGGTTACTGAGGATGACGATGATGATCATGTTGAAAACCCCGCTGATGCACCGAGAGAAGCACCGGGTCATATCCAAAAACGTCATCCACCGACCCAAATGATTGGAAGTTTGAATGAGCGAACTACACGCTCAAAGAAACCAATGAATTCTCCCGACGAACTCTACAACATCTGTACTTCTGCTGTGTGCAATGAAATCGGCATCACTTGCTTTCTCTCCGAAAATGAGCCGAAAAATTACAAGGAAGCCATGCAAGATGATTTTTGGATCATGGCCATGCAAGAAGAGTTAAATGAGTTCACTCGGAACAATGTTTGGTCCTTAGTTCCTAGAACCTCAAATATCAACGTTGTTGGAACTAAATGGATTTTTAAGAATAAAACAGATGAGCATAACCAAGTTGTCCGAAACAAAGCTCGTCTGGTTGCCCAAGGATATGCCCAAGTGGAAGGCATAGATTTTGATGAAACGTTTGCTCCGGTCGCACGAATTGAGTCCATCAGACTTCTAATTGCTATTGCATGCCATCTTGGCATCAAACTCAGACAGATGGACGTCAAAGCTGCTTTCCTGAACGGTGTCTTGGAAGAAGAGGTCTACGTTGCCCAACCTAAGGGATTTGAGGATCCGAAAAAGCCAAACCATGTCTACAAGCTTCACAAAGCTCTATATGGCTTGAAACAAGCGCCTCGCGCCTGGTACGGATGTCTTACGGATTTTCTTCTAAAATTCGGCTTTGAGCGTGGATCGGTGGACAAAACTTTGTTCATCAAGCGTGATGGCAAACACATGATTGTTGCCCAAATTTACGTTGACGACATTGTTTTCGGAGCGACTTGTTCCAAACTCGTGACCTCATTCACAGAAGCTATGTCCTCGACATTTCAGATGAGCCTTGAGGGGGAGTTGCACCAATTTCTTGGCCTTCAGATTTCTCAACGACCAAATGGGATATTTGTATCTCAAAGTAAGTATGCTAAAAACATGGTTGAGAGGTTTGAAATGCATCATGCCAAGCCAGCTAACACTCCTATGGCAACTACGGAACGCTTGTCGACGTCAACGAAAAGCCGGAGTGTAAACCAAACTCTTTATCGTTCCATGATTGGGAGTTTACTTTATTTAACTGCCACTCGTCCTGACATTATGTTTAGTGTTTGTATGTGTGCCAGGTACCAAGCTGATCCAAAGGAGGACCATCTACGAGCTGTAAAACGGATCTTCCGATACATCTCTGGGACTTCTCAGCTAGGCCTTTGGTATGCGCGCGACACTTCATCCAACCTTGTCGGTTTTTCTGATGCCGACTGGGCGACGGACACGGACGAAAGAAAAAGTACCTCCGGCAGCTGTTGCTTCCTTGGAAATAACCTTGTGTCCTGGCATAGTCGCAAGCAAAACTGTATCGCACTGTCCACTGCCGAGTCGGAGTACGTTGCAGCTGGAAGTTGCTGCACTCAACTCCTTTGGTTGAAGCAAATGTTGAATGACTATCTCCTTGAGAGTGCGCCATTAGTGCTGTACTGTGATAACCAGAGTGCTATCAAAATCAGCGAAAATCCTGTCCAGCACTCAAGAACTAAACACATCGACATTCGACATCATTTCATTAGAGATTTGGTTGATCGTGATATAGTCAGTCTACAGCATATTTCAACGGAAAAACAGCTCGCTGACATCTTTACCAAACCTCTTGACTTTGAGAGATTTAAGAAACTAAGAAATTCTCTCTGCATGTGTTCTCTCTAAGAGTTCACGGAAAAATTTTGAAGTCTGAAAGAGTAGTTTCTTTACTTCTGAATATGCACTCGGAATCGTCGTGGATTAGTCTAGTCAGACAAACATGGATTCGAGGCCGCTTCTAGTCTTCGGACACAAGAGTATTTATTCCGCTGAATGCGAACATGTGAACATGGCTTAAACTCCTCGCTTCATTTGCATAGATCCATAAAGCCAAGTAACGGAGGACGCCGATTCCCCCGGCTCCCCTCTTCGAAAGGTTGTACATGGACGCTGAACTTTAAGACACTCTTCTATCACACTTTGGAGGACGCAAGTGAACCTTGCTCCCCTCTGAATGCTGTAATGAGTGTCTGTTGCATTTCATCTAAAGCTAAAAACTCGTCTGGAGGACGCCGGTTACCCCGGCTCCCCTCTGATTGAAGTAATGCTAGTTCCTTCGGAGTGCCTTAAGTGTTCACCTTGCATTCATGAATTAAAATCTCTTGTGCGGTGCTAACTCTGCCAATATGTTTCGACGAAACACGACTGCTTCCTTGTGACTGAGACGAAGGACAAGTAAACATGTCTATCACATACTTCAGTCCATCTCACCGGTTTTCATATGAGAGATCTTTCATTACCTCAAAGTTCTATTCACCTTGTGTGAAATTTTTGGTTTTGGAAAAATGATGGAAGTGTCTCTTTTCTGGGAAAATATTTGCTCTTCGTTGCCTAATATCACCCCTCGAATCTCCATTAAAATGTGTTTGAATGTTTGCGTGTGTTGAACTCTTGAATGACTAACTCGGGATGTGTTGTTTTTGTTTTGGCATTTATGTAGTTCATATACAGGGCTATGTGGTTTACCATCTCGGCTGTCTAAACATTGAGTGCAGCAACGACAAAGTTCAACTGTTGGCGAAATTGGAAACCCAAAATTGGAGACTCCATTCTCCAAAAACGGAGACTCAACTTGTTCCATTTTCGGAGACTCATGTCCATGACAAAACCGGAGACTCATGTCCATGACAAAACCGGAGACTCATGTCCATGACAAAACCGGAGACTCATGTCCATTGCCAAAACCGGAGACTATGGTCTGTCCATCGCCACGACCATTTCCGGAGACTCGAACCTATGGCACTGAACTTCGTCATTCCAACCTTCGGTTTGATCTTCGGTTTTTCATATTTTTATTTATTTATTTTTATTTATTATTTTTGAAAATTATTATTTTAATAATATTTTCAAATTAATAAATTTTTGTTCGTCTAATGGGCTCAAATTTTCTTCTTGAGATGGGCTTTTTACAGGTCTTGAGCTGTGTATTTTAATTCCGGACGGGCGGCCCAAAATTTTCCTATATATAGCCCCTGGGGTGATTCCTTCGTGGTTACGCTTACATCGCTTTTTAGAACTCTCGAACTCTCGACT
Source organism: Euphrasia confusa (assembly GCA_954870475.1). Taxonomy (NCBI): domain Eukaryota; kingdom Viridiplantae; phylum Streptophyta; class Magnoliopsida; order Lamiales; family Orobanchaceae; genus Euphrasia; species Euphrasia confusa. Next base: position 2,994,207 of record OX940969.1, on the reverse strand, counting down.
CTCAGCTGCTGACTGCTTGTCCATCGTTCTTAGGTTCTTAGTTTTTCCATACTTAGTTGCATCCGGCAACTCTAGCTTTGCGCACCCGGCGCCCCGTCCTCGTTTCCGTGACTGTGTTACTCTCCCAAGTGTTAGAATATTTTCCAAGTTTTCCGAAATGTCTGCTGCAAAGAACTTAGATGATATGTTGGCTGACATGACCGTCTATTTGAACGAACAATTTGAACAAGCGCCGTCGCCCACGTCTAAGAAGGCGGCATATGAAGAGCTTAAGGCTCACTTGGAAAAGGTTGAGAAACGCAAGGCTGCGTCCACTGAACCGTCAGTTGACTTGACTACTACTGCCAAACCGGCACACTCATCTGCCCGTCAGCCGGGCAAAGAACCTAAGTCCGGGAAAACTAAATTCCAAGATGCTTCCTTCCGCATCTACAGTGGGGTCGTACCCAAGGCTGAATACCATCGGTTGCTCGCGGCTGGCGAGATAACTAAGGATGGCAAAAAGGTTGTCAAAATACCTTCCACAGTGACTATGACTGCTGGCACAGATCCAAAACTTTTGTCGCCGTCAGGGTCGGGAAAGAAATCGGTGACTCCAGCTGGGAGTACCGAAGGCAAGAAACCATCCGCCAGTGGAGGTGGTGTGAAAAACTCCACTCCGAAAAACTCTGGTGAACAAGTCACCAAGTCTCGAACTCACAGTTCGCAGAAACCGCCACTTTCTTCGGGGTCAGCTGGATCCCAACGGTCGACTGATACCTTCAAGTATATCTCGGAATTTTCCGAGTGTCCTAAACCACATTCTCGTGACTTCTTCACTGCGACTGCTGAACGTCGCCACAAAATCATCCAGACTCTACCGATCCTTACCGATCGAACTATCCTGAAGGAAGACTATGACCGTCACGGCATAACTGATTTCCTGTCAAAGATGCATATGCTCAAATCTGTGAGCTTGACTTACCGTTACTCGATTCCCATCCTTAACAAATTTTACGCCAGCTTGTCTCCTGATTTCGCAAACCCGAAGAGCCGTCTGTATGGCTGTTTTGTTTTCCGTGAGAAGTTATACAAATTCCGCCCCTTCTCCATTAAAAAATTTCTAGAGAGGTTGGAAGTTAATTCTAACTGGACCTCGCCCTCAGCTGAGGAACGGGCCGAGGACCTTACCATCGGCACTTTCGTCACCCAAAAGAAAGTTAAGTCCGAACTGCCGCCGCCGAACAAACTGTCTGCCTTCTACGGCATTTTGCAGCGACTTGGCATGTCCAACTGGACAGCGTACAAGGACGAGTCCGTGTTAACTCCGGAACTGATGCATATCATTTTTCGCCTTGGCTGTGGCGAACAGATCAACCTTGGGAAAATTATTTTTAATGACTTGTGCAAAATTGCACGGACAACGGACGAGACCATTCTTCGACAAGCTGACTGGCCAGAGGCAAAGAAACTTCAACTCACTCATCCGTGTCTGATCTACGGCATGCTTCATGCTCAAGGTTTTACGCCTGATGATGACTTTGAAAAGAAGTTAAAGAAAAATGGCGCCGTCAAGATCACTGGCACGTACCTGAATCCGTCCAAACGTGTCATCGATCTCCCTTGGTTTGATTTTGTTAACAGAAATGCTCTTCCTGAAATTCTCACTCCTCCGCCATCTCCACTGAAAAGGAAGAGAAAGTCGATCGCCAAGAAAGACAAGTCTCCCTCGGCCAAGAGGCAGAAAAATGAATCCACAGCTGCAGCTGATGAGCCGGAACCACAAACCAAACAACAGCCCAGAGTCGTTCCTCGCGAATTTGGGCCTTACTCTAATGTTCCGTCTTACAAAAATCCACATCACCCGATCCACAGTCATCGTGCTGTGGTGCCATCAGCTTGCGTCCAGGAATTTTATGCTGACACAATGGCTCTGGAAAAGTCTCAGGAAGAACATGCCTATGCCTACAACAAAATGATTGACGCTCAAAAGAAGCAAAAGTTATCTTTCGAAAAACTTAAACGAGAGATCCAACAAGGGGGAGGACTCGGTGATGTTGGAGCCCCCGATGCAAGTTTGAAAGATACTTTTATTTTGAAAATGGTAAGGGATGCGATCCAAGAGGCGCACGTGCAGCTGGAGAAAGGAAACAACATAGCTGTTGAACAGGTGGACAGAGAGGTTGATGATGGAGAGAAAACTGATGATGATATTTTTGAAGGAGCGATGGATGTCCGTGATAAGGGCAAGGCGAAGGTTGGTGAATCTTCGAGGGCGATGCCGTCCGGTGGACTGAAAGATCAAGATGATGATGACGATGTCAATGTCATTGATGTTGAAGATGAAGGCGGAAAAGATTTCGGCGAGTACGAGATCTTTGGTCTGGGTGGTGAGACCGACGATGACGAGAAAGAGGACTCCAGTTCTGATGACGGCTTCATCTATGGCGAAGATGAAGAAGACGTGATCGAGAGTCCGGAACGTGTACCCACTCCAGCTGGCTCGCCAAAGGAATGAAGACATTGAAGATCTTAAGTTCAAAATCCAAGTTCAAGTTTTTATCCCAAGTTTTTCAATTCTGTTTTTCATAACTCTGGAATTCGTTTCTCATATTCTGTTTATTGCATGCATCAAACTCTGAATTCGTCCATGCATTGTTTTTTCATTTTTTGGCCATCTCTGGATAATGTTTTTGTGTTGAAAATTTATCTAAGTTCTTTATCTTTTGGTTTATGATTTATGGCTAAGTCTTTTTATGGTTTTTCATTGATTGTATGATTGATGTTTTCCATCTTTTACTTAGCATATTTTGTGTTGATATTCGATTGAGGGGGAGATAAGTATATCTCTTTTTACTTAACTTCGTTTTCATGAGTTGTGCCAAAAAGGGGGAGATTGTAAATGTTGATTTTGGCGACAACGTTTTTGTACTTGTGTTTTTGTTGATTTTCAGGTTTGCAGGTGCATGGAAAAGGAGACTAGAGTCTCCGGTCTTGGCACGATGGAATAAGCATGGAACGGCGACCAGCGTCGCCGCTTATGGCATGTCAGGAACGGCGACAGGAGTCGCCGATTTTGGGCACTCGTGGAATGGCAGTGGAACGGCGACAGGCGTCGCCGTTTTTGGTGCAAGCCGTGGGACGGAGACAGCAGTCTCCGGTTTTTGTACATGGCCAGTCTCCGCTTTTGGCATCCTTGGAACGGCGACCAGCGTCGCCGTTTTTGACAACGCATTGGAACGGCGACTGGAGTCGCCGTTTGTGGCATTTGACATTGTCATGGAATCGGCGACTCCTGTCGCCGGTTTTGGCATTTGGCAATGTCATGGAATCGGCGACTCCTGTCGCCGGTTTTGGCTATGGCACGGTTTCGTAACGCTTGTCCTCAAGGCACGGTGCCAGCGACTATGACATTCTTCAACGACGATTTTCACTAAGTACTTTCTACGTGATTTCTTTCACCAAGTACTCATATCAAGGAATGAAGAATGGTTCCAGTGTTTTCTACTTTAATGATATCGACGACCATGAAGACGATGAAATTCCGAGGCTTCAACACTTAGAGTTTTTCACGAGAGTTTGAAGATGAAGAATTGAGATCGACGGAGTCAAGATTGAATTGAAGTTCTGATTTTGAAATTGAAGATTCAAGATTCGAAGATTCAAGAATCGAAGATTCAAGATTCCAAGATTCAAGAATCCAAGTTCTACAAGAGTGATGTCATCCATGGAGAAGTGACATCAGCCAAGCATGTGACCAACCAGAACGTGCCACGTCATCACCTCACATGTGCGGGCTGCCTATATAAACCCATGGATTTCGATTTCACCATTTGACGATTTTGAGAGAACGAAATCTGATTTTTAGAATCGTGACCGACAGCTTCGAGCTTCGAGTTTGTGTAGTAGCGTTTGCGCCTTGTGCCAAGATTAGAGTTAGGAGATTTAGCTCTAGGTACTTGTGTGCTAGATTGCAAGTTAGTGGGAGTTGTTGCGACACTCGGGAAACTTCTTGTAATCGTTTTGCCTACCATACTCAGTGTAATAGTTTAGTTTCGTTGTTTCAATGGAATGAAAACATATTACATAACTTTGCCTTTGTCTTCCGTCTTTCATTCCACGAACTTGTGTGATTGTTACCTTGACTGAAGCTGGTGTTCGTTGTTTAAGTCCAACTTCGCGAAAAGTTGGTATCATACGTCGAAGACGTAATTTCACGACGCATTCCTATTTAGTGATGATCAACTTCGTGAAACAGATATTATTATTCACTTTGTCGCATTACTTATCATACCAAAGAGTTTTTACAGGTCATGACGCACAAAGTAAGCATCTGGATTGGCCAAAACGGTTGCATATTATAAATGGTTTTGCGAGGGGACTCTCGTATCTTCATCAAGATTCTTGTCTGAGAGTTATCCACAGAGACCTTAAAGCAAGTAACATATTACTGGATGACGAGTTGAACCCGAAAATATCAGACTTTGGAATGGCCAAAATATTCAGAGGGAACGAGACACAAGGCAACACGAAACGTGTAGTCGGAACACAGTAAGAAACTAAAATTAATTTCACCTCTCTCATTTAATTGCTCTTAACCATCATTTGATCGAGCTGATGATGACATTCATGCAGCGGTTATATGGCACCAGAATATCTCGTCGAGGGCTTCTTCTCGATAAAATCAGACGTTTACAGCTTTGGTGTTTTAGCTCTAGAGATATTGAGTGGACACACAAACAGAGGGTTTCGGCACGACGATCATCATCACAACCTTGTTGGACATGTAATTTGTTTTTCATATATTCTTGAAAACATGCTTAATGTTGTATGCTTTGATTTCTAATTATCGACTTTTAATATGTATGGTTCAGGCGTGGATACTATACAAAGAAGGAAGGACCTTGGAACTTGTTGAACCGAATATTGTCAACCGGACTAACTCGAAGGAAATGTTACAATCGATTCACGTGGCTCTGTTGTAGGTTCAACAACGTCCGGATGATAGGCCAAGCATGTGTTCGGTTGTTGTGATGCTGGGGAGTGGATGTGTTCTGCCTGAACCAAAAGAGCCGGGATTTTTCACTGATATATAGATATGGATTTCCTTATGAGAGTTCGAATGATTGCACGATTACACAAATACAAGCTCGATAAGAAAAAAAAATGTCAAATACATAGATGGATTATGTTTATGAGCTTGAATATATATTTTTTTTAATTGGTCGCACCTAAGGATAGGCCAAGCATGTCTTCAGCGGTTTGGATGTTGGGGACTGGATGTGTTTTGCCAGAAGTCAAAGAGCCTGGTTTTTTCATGGAAAGACATGGATTTTTTTCTTCCCATTCCAATGAATGCACAATTACACAAATGAAAGCTCGATAATTAAAAAACAAAGTCCAGTTTAAACACATACTTTTACTGCTGTTGAATGATTTCTTCGCCCGAAGCAACTCGACCCGAATTCATCATAATCGATCTAGCATATCCCAAACAGACTGAATGATAGTGATAGTCGTCCAACCCATACAAGAATACACTTTGGTTCTGAACATGGTAGACAACGCTTAACCGAGTTTGGCGGAAATCCCCAATATCCTCGACTAGTCCGTATGCAACAAAAACAATAACCTCTCGATATTTTAACCATCCAGCTGGAGCGAGTTTGCAATCCAAACGAGGACGATCAGGAAAAGACTGATTAATTAAGTCCCTGAAGTGTTCCAAGTCCATGTCGGGCAGCCTCATCCATTCTAGCGTTTCAGGTTTCATCTCCCAAACCTCCCACTTCAAATTCCCACACCCAATCAACAGAGATAGATAGCTTCCCAAACCTGAGAAATATTTATAATAATAATAATACTCACTGCTACATCGAGGTACTGGAATCCGAGTCATAGTCACGGTCTCCATGTTCAAAGTCAAAACGTAACCGTTAATGTCCTGAGTCGTATAAATCACGCTATGTCGTAAACCAATATTGTTACGCCAATCCTCTGCCCAGTGCACGAACCCTTCCGTGACCAATGGACACCTGTTGAGCTGTATAGAATCCGTGCAAGATATGTCTCCAGGATTTATCGACTCCGTAGGTGAGTATAGAACAATATATCCTCTCGTCATGTTTGTGCCCTGTTCGAGCAGACACGCACGCTAAGGCAGACATCTTGCTGGGGTGATTGTTTCGGACTATGAATGGAGGTAGAGAAAAACGTTGTTTCGTTACTGTATAGATTCATGATCATGTACGTCATTATATAGATCTTCTTCCGTCCGTCGCACGTAGTTGTATTTCAGGTTCTTTTAAAGAGTATGCATCTATGATTTGTAATTTTAAGCAACTCGTGCAATCAATCTCAGGGGTTTGTTGAAGAAGAAAGAGAGAGAAATAAGCAAATGAGAACCTATTGGATGAAGTGTATGCATAAATACAAGACTCTTCATGGTCCGCTCCATGATGGAGACGGCCCACCTGAAAACCAGATAAGCCTTCTCATTTCTGAGGTACTCTTGATGGAAGTTGAGTCATCCATTAAAGCTAAATACCCTTGTCAGCCCTCATACTGACTTTACCTGTAGTCCGATCCACTAACAAAGATGATAAAAAAAAAATACTAGAAAAAATTGCTCAAATATAGCAAACACTTGGAAGTAATTAAAAAACTTAAAATCCAAGAACATATATTTCATTTTGAAAAAAAGAACAAGTAAAAAGCACTCATGGAGTACATATTTACAAAACTATATAAAAAGTAGGTCAGTCGGAGGGAAAGTAATTCCATATTAATGTGGTCAGACACAAGTTTGTCTGATAATACATCTTCATAACATGCGTTCAGGTTTAAGGGTTAGGTCAGGATGGACATTATTCACCTTCGACTACTGATAAAGTTGCTGGCCTAGATGAAGGGTTGAGGCAGATGCTAACGAGTATACTTGTTGATAAGGGTTAGCTGAGAAAGCAGGTGAACTCACGGAAGGTGTGTGAGTGGAGGAGAACTAGTACAAGTGAAGCACGAAATTAATATCATGGCAAAGAACATAAATAAATTTATAATACCAAAATTAATACTAGCATGTTCAACAATTAATATCCCAAGTACAATTGAAGCTGAATCTAGCATATCCCTAGTAAACTGAACCTATGCTCAAGATAAGGGTGATAGTGATAGTCGTCTAACTCAAACAAGAACATAGTTTGTTTCTGAACATGGTAGGCAACGCGTAACCGACTTTGGCGGAAATCCCCATTAGCCTCGTCTAGTCCGTATCCAACGAAAACAATAACCTCTCGATATTTCAACCAGCCAGCTGGAGTGAGTTTGCAATCCGAACGAGGACCTTCAGGGAAGGACTGATTAATAAAGCCTCTGAAGGATTCCAAGTCCATGTCGGGCAGTCTTGTCCATTCCAGCGTTTCAGGTTTCATCTCCCAAACCTCCCACTTCAAATTCCCACACCCAATCAACAGAGATAGACAGCTTCCCAAACCTGAGAAATATTTATAATAATAATAATACTCACTGCTACATCGAGGCACTGGAATCCGAGTAATAGTCTCGGTCTCCATGTTCAATGTCAAAACATAACCATTAATGTCCTGAGTCGTAAAAATCCTGCTGAGCCGTAAACCAGCATTGCTACGCCAATCCTCTGCCCAGTGCACGAACCCTTGCGTGACTATCGGGCACCTGTTGAGCTGTATAGAATCCGTGATAGATAGGTGTTGGGTATCGACATGTCTCCAGGAGTTATCGACTCCGTAGGTGAGTATAGCACAATATATCCTCTCGCCATGTTTCTGAGCAGTACCCTTTTGATACGCGCGGACCACTTTGTGCCCTGTCCGAGCAGACACGCACGCTATGGCAGACATCTTGTTGGGGTGTTTGTTTCGGACAATAAATGGAGGTAGAGGGAAACGTTGTTTTGTTATTGGATTCATGATCTCGAGTTCAAAGGCGTCGTTGGGATCAGCCTCTAGAATCAAACCATTACAACTGGACCAAGACCTGGGATTGAATTTGTACTTCAAATTGAATAAATCAATTCGGTCCGTTGGTATAGACAAAAAAGGAGTCCCTGGGGTGTCGATATTTTGGATGAGGAGTCCGGGAGTCGAATGGTCAAGGTGGGCAAATACAAAATCGCGGGTGTGGATCATCTGATACCATTTCCGGCAAACAGCCATTACCGCGCAAAATATAGCTTGAGCCGGAATACGTATGAGAATTAGCATCAAAATGTCGTCCGGAAGAGATTGGAAATAATTAGCATCACTGGATCCAACCATATCGTCTACATATAAGAAAAAACCAACAAGGTTTTATAATTGCTACCAGAGAATTCAAGCATCACATTTAAATTTTAATTATCTCAAAAATAAAATCATAGAACCCTAATCGTTTTAAGACAAGTAAGATCCAATTTAACACACGAAATTATTCTACTTCAAAAAAGAGAATATTATGCATACAGTAAGATCGTGGGTTCGGAGGGAGAGAGGTACCTCTGATTTTCCTTCTCTACAGCTCGAATTGAGCCGGAATGCGTATAAGAATCAGCATCAAAATGTCGTCCGGAAGAGATTCGAAATAATTACTGAACATTTTTCTTAATCTAGTATTGATTTAGAGCAAAAATAGTTGAGATGAAAGTGTTAATATATCACACTAGAAGATACTCCTTGGAGAATTGCGAGAATTTTATCAGATGAATCCCTTCTTAACCGATTAAGAAGATATATACTTACTATATAATAAAATACTTAGAATGAAGATACTCCGTATTCCTTCATTTTATATTTTCTGTACCAAAAAAAAGTAACTCTCATTTTATTTATTTCAATTCAAAATTATGAATTTTGAACTCAATTATAGAAAATGTCCTATTCGTTGTCATCTAATTTATGACTCATCATCCCCTCGTTGGAAATTCTAACTAAACATGCGAAGAAATCAAACGGAGAAATCAAGTAGGCAAATATTATTTTTTTAGCTCAATTTAGAATTTTTTTTTAGCTCAATTTAGAATTTTTTTTTTTTTTGGTTTTGAGTATTATAAAAAAATACCACAAATTTGACTTATAATAAAAAAATACCATGAATTTTGTTTCTTTTCTAGTTTCTGTTGGCTTTTAGGATAAAGCTCTGAACGCCATACGATCAAGACCGGTGTCATTAAATACTACTTGTTTCAGATCGAGGATTTATAGTACGAATAATAATGCGAAACCTCAAAAATAACTCAACAAATATAATAGAAGGAGACAAGTAAAGAAGACAAAGAATTTACGTGAAAACCCAAATCGAAAAAATCACGAGAAAAACGACGAGAACTTTCAATATAATATAGCTCACGGTTACAAGGATTGATATTCACTCTAAAACTCTGTAATCTCACACAATATTATTTCTCTAATTGATGGTGTTATTTGTGTCAATTGAGAAGCTCTCTTCATATAGGAAGTGGTCATAATTATTGTATGAAAACAATAATTCTCGCTCATAAAAAGCTTTGGAGAAATTGGCGAGCGCCGTTTTGCCACCGGCGGTCGCGGGACCACCACTGGCGACCGCCGTTTGAGATCGACGATCGTAGAATCTTCCAGCGTCTTTTTCTCAGTTTCCTTCTTTCTCGGTTTTGTGTCAAAACACAATCGTTCATGGTTTACATGAGTATATAACCTCAGAACATGAACAGATGATAAGGATTGATTTCACGAGTGTTTCATTTTTAGTTTCGTTCCTAATTTCCAGTTGAATAAAAGTTTGGTTTTTAGTTTTGTTCCTAAAATTTCATATTATATAAAATTACATGTGGTGAAGTTCAAAGACTATAATTTCATTAAATAAAATTTTTAAAAATAATTTATAAGCTTATTACTAATTTCTTATTGTATAGTTGTGTTAATATAGTATGGAGTATTTATAAATTATAAAGTAATCCGTACAATCAAACCTCTAATTTATATTTTGGTTTACACCTTAAATTTTATCTCATGTATATTTAAATAATATTTTATTATATAAGTTGAAATAATTTTGTAAATCAAATAACTTTCATTATTCTACTAATATATACTTAAAATTTCCCATATACTTTAGAATAATATATATATATGTATATATATTTTAATAATATATATATATATATATATATTTTTTAATGAAAATTTAAAAAATATATTTTTCTTATCTTCACTTATAAAAATCATTTATATCTTTTATTTTTATAAATACATGTGATTTCATAGAAGTAAAAGATTTAATTTAGAGTAATTTAGAGAAAAAATAAGAATGAATTTATGATTTAAAATAAACTCTCATATTTTATCTTTCTATTAAAAAAGGTAATTAATTTATTGTATATATATAATTAAAGATATTGATATTTAATGTAATCATAATTTAAGTAGTTTTTTTAAATTTGAATTGTATTTTTTAACCTTTCTATTATACCAATTTTATATTCTTTTTAATTACCTACATTATCATTCTCTAAGTCTCAACTCTAGAATAGATTGTCGCCATGCCCAAATTCTTTATCTCGTCAACATCGTTGGCGTTTCCAAGTCAAAGCGGACCCAAGAGAAAGTCGCCGACCTCAACAACCCCTTCTCCTCCTATGGTACCCACCCCCAAATTTTACCGTGTCGTCGATGTCGTCTAGTTCGATCCAATATCGACCTAACCACAAGCCGCGACGACATAGGAGTTGGCTCGAACATCGAGTTTCTTCGTCTCTTACCTCGTCGTCGTCGACACTCCCAGGCCAGCGAGGCCTCATCGAGGGATGGGAATAGGGTTAACATCAAATTCGATGTCGCCATAATAGAGATGAGTCTCGAAAAAACAAAAGATGATCTTAATTAGGTTGAGTCGTTCTCCCGTCTTCCTCACCGTCACTCCACTCAAAAGAAAATATGACAAAAAAAACTACTGATAAACCATAAACCACTTTGAAGATGGATTTCCAGTGGGGTATACATACATAAAATACAATCTAGCATTTGTGTTTGGGGATGATTATTATAGTTATAAATTCTGCCAACACTAACAACATCTCAATGAATTAATAATGATTCTTCACTTCTTCATGGAAACACATTAGTTGATACTTCGAGGAATGATACAGTCATCGTCTATTAATAAAGTGACTTCAAAGATTCATAGCAAAAGAAAGAGGAAAAAATGTATAATTGATAGTTTAAGCATCAATGAAAAGTATGCTATCATATATATGTACTGATTATAAATGTCAAGGATCAAGAAAAGAGCCAAGTTTTTAGTCATTCAACAAGAATTATATTTCCCCCTTAGACTTATCATTCAAATAGAAATTAATACATGGTTTTGTGAGTATTCTATATGTTGTATACTAAGCAAATAGAAGGATATAAGATGGTAAAACACTTTGACGTTTATTAGATTCATCTCCTGGGACCATATTCAGCACACAGTAATCAAAAAATTCATTAGCTGCATAGTAAAAAACAATAGATCCGATATAATCTATTCCCAAACAACCCTTCATTCACAAACATCATCACTGTCTACATAATAAAACAATTGTTACAACTGAACCTCCACCTCCAAGTCCACCCTTATCCTCGTCCCCACGGCGGAGTCCCACGTCAGCACCTTCATCTGCTGCGCTGGAGCCTCAAGCACCCACCTCAAAATCCGCAAAAGCGGTCATGACTATGAGGGCACCTCGTACCTCTCCGACGACGAGTTCTTTATACTGGACATGTTCAATCTCAATTCCATATCCATCGACGAGAAGCACAAAACCGCGCATGTTGGACCCGGCGCCTAGGTCGGCAAGCTCTACTACGCAATCTCAAACAAAAGCAAATCCCTCGCTTTCTCGGCAGGATTCAACCTCGCTTATCACCTAAATATTATTTTCACAAAAAGCAACATATGCATGCACACATGCAATCAAATCCCCAAAATGAGACTGTAAACATCCAAAAACATGTAAATCAAAATCCCAAAAACGAGTGATTGGAAATATGTGATCAAAGAAGATAAAAAACTAAAAAATAAAAATCAATAAGCACAAAATGTAGATTACCAAAATGAGACGATGCACTTCCAAGAACAATTTTTGGAAAACGTTTTCGCACAAAATAGTCCAAACCATCAAATATTGCACTGATGTTAAACACAATTTATCAACTACAATGGACACAAAAGTACATGTCATTATGTTATTCATTCACACAAATTATCAGATAACTTGTCCGTCATTGCACACTGAATTATACATATTAAATGTGTAACGACGTGTCTTACACAACTATAGAACTGCAAAATACACTACGGGAATTGTGTAGTGTCTGTAAAAGATTTTGATTTTAAAATAGTAAGACACTACAATAATTGTTCATAAACTAATATACCAAATGCCTTAAGTTTGAAACACTGCACAAAAAAAATTTAAGTAGTGTAATAAATTTTTACATGTAGTTAAACAATTACTCGTTATCACCGAAGCCAAAGATGTAATTAGAAAAGTTTGTGGTAAACAACTTATGCGTAAACGAGATTGTATAAGAACGAATGCATTTAAAACTGCAAAATACAATACTGGAATGGTTACAGTGTTTGTTGTAGTGTTCGAAATTAATCTATTACATAGATACAATACTTGTTCTAGTTTTGTAAACTAGTAATCTAGTTGAAGAACTTTGAACTACAAGGTACACTGTCCAAAAGCAGTGTATATCTTGTACTAGTAGTTTAAGACACAAGTATTGTGGTAGTGTGTTAGATACATTTCAGAATTTCCTACAAGTATTGAACTACAAGATACACTGTCTAAGACATGTGCACTGTATGTAGTAGATTTTGATTAACAACTGAATCATTACATAAGAGTTTTAATAACAAGTAATCAAGGTATTATGGTTTGGAACTAGTAAAAATATGTACATGAACAAGTTTTTAATAACCAACTTGTGCGTAAATAATTAAACAAGTTAAAGCATCTAGAACCACATAATACACTACCCAAAACACTGCAGTGTTTTTAATGCAACTTGAAATTAATATATTACACTACTACAATAATTGTTCGTAAAGTAGCAGTCTAGTTAAAGAATTTTTAACTACAAAATACACTGCCAGGTTTTGGGTAGTGTGTCTTCTAGTATCTACACAATGAGACCGAATTTCAACAAGAATTTGTATCAAAAGTAGACAAGACCCTCAATACCAATTGAATCCCCCTCCTTTTCTATTTTTGACAGAGAAAAATATCAAAGAAAAGTTGTGATTGATTATAAACTAATTAATTAAAAATTTACATGAACAATAGGTAGTCAAAATGACATACCATCCGAGCATAAAATCGATAGCTCTTTTAGCAGCACGGTGATCATCCCCGAATTCCCAAAAGCACAGATCCGAGCGTACGCACGAAAATCATCCCTGTAAAGCCATACATATATATATATTAATATGTAAATTTATAATTTATTTATGAGTTAAAGGAATTGATGATGTATGGACTTACACTATGTGTCTACTTAGAAACCCTTCATACTCCTTTTCCAAGCAATACGGAGTGTCCGAGTTTTGAAAACTCGTGATTTTTAGCAGTAGCATACTCGCAATTATGACAGAGGATAGCAAAACCAAAAGCAGGGGATCGCAAAGGTCAACCCTTTTTCAGCAAGGTGATTATTAGTTTATAGAACGACACGACATTATTTCAACTGATACACAATTTCAATTACAACCTAAAAATTAATAATTGGGGCCGAATTAAACTATCAATCCAAGAACCCTAAATTCGACCTGCAATCATTTCAACAAGTACACAATGTCAATTCCCACATAAGAACTACTAATTTGGAAAAAATCAAACCACAATTCCAAAAACCCTAAATTTGGTATGCAATCTATTCACACAAAAAATCAAATTGATAATGAATTGAGAAAACTTACCTTAACACGCGCACCCTTCGAGGTTTGTGAGGACAAATTACGCCGACGACACTGCCGGAGGAATCACCAATAGTGGTACAAAAGTGAGTTTTACGTTTCAGTTCTTCAATTGCGAGATGTAGTGTCTTGTTATATGTTAAAGTTTATATTTATTACGTTTATTGTTATTTTGGTAGTGTATATATTTAATAGCATCAATTAAGAAATACACCATAATTTGTGAATAATGAAATATATTACATAGTTTACATTAATTAAAAGGGTTATTTGGGTAAATCTAGTTTTTTTATAAATAGTGTAAAGTTTGATCTTAATGTATAATTAAGACTAAAATATTTACCCTTTTTAAAAAATCCCCATTTAATTTACTCCTACTCTTCTCCGCAACCCAAGTCCCAAAATAATGAAAAGATTTAATTTACTATGAATAGCTCTGTTGTACGCCGAACATGGTTTGGAATGTACAGCTCGGATGTGATGAGGTAAACGTTGAGCCCGGCCGGGATCGGGGAGCTTTTGACTTGGGTCAATCGGAGCAATGATTGGGTCGTTTACTTTCGAGTTTAAGCCTTGAAGAATGTGAAGCAATGTGTTTGAGGAATTGTTGAACTTGAATGTAAGTGAAAGAGAGAGTGGATGCCAGATGTGGTTCGGAGACTTGGTTGAAATCAGAGTGATACCCAGCGATGATCAGGTGCTTTAATTTGATCAGACCTTTAATTTGAGTACAATACACATTTAGCCAAAATATCATCATCAGTTGGTTTTCTAACTCCTTAGGTTCCAAAGTTAGGAAACGAAAACAACTAAGTATTGGTATTTTGACGTCGTTGGCGGGGTTTCTTCTACTCGGATTGAGCCTCACACTCTTTATTTGGAAGAAGAAGAAGAAGAAGAAGAAGAAGCTGGAAGAAAATAATGATGAAGACTACGAGCTACCTATGTATGATTTTTCGATACTCACTAAAGCTACGGATTGTTTCTCAGTAAGCAACAAGCTCGGGGAAGGTGGATTTCGACCTGTTTACATCTCGATAATGAAAAAAAAGGTCCATTTTAAACACATACTTTTACTGTTGTTGAATGATTTAATTTGTAGGTAATTTAGTGGACTTTCTTCGACCGGAGTTCATCATAATGAATCTAGCATATTCCTAGCAGACTGAACCTATGCTCAAGATAAGGGTGATAGTGATAGTCGACGTCCAACCCAAACAAGAACACACTTTGATTTTGAACATGGTAGGCAACGCTTAACCGACTTTTGCGGAAATCCCCAAAATACTCGGCTAGTCCATATGCAACGAAAACAATAACCTCTCGATATTTTAACCAGCCAGCTGGAGTGAGTTTGCAATCCGAAGAAGGACGAGACTGATTAATCAAGCCCCTGAAGTGTTCCAAGTCCATGTCGGGCAGTCTCGTCCATTCTCCCGTTTCCGGTTTCATCTCCCAAACCTCCCACTTCAAATTCCCACACCCAATCAACAGAGATAGACAGCTTCCCAAACCTGAGAAATATTTATAATAATAATAATACTCACTGCTACATCGAGGTACTGGAATCCGAGTCATAATCTCGGTCTCCATGTTCAATGTCAAAACATAACCATTAATAAAAATCCTGCTGAGCGGTAAACCAGCATTGCTACGCCAATCCTCTGCCCAGTGCACGAAGCCTTCCGTGACCAACGGACACCTGTGTTGGAGAAATTATGTATTCAAATGTTGGTCAAATGTCAGAATTCAAACTAAATAAATCATATTGTCGAGAGTGAATTTGCTTCCTTCTAACGTGAAGCGTGTTGTACCTTTGAAACTTAACCTTTGAAGCGTGTTGTGGCCTTATCCATAACCATTTATATTCTATTGTGCAGGTTGACAACTAATGAACAACTTTTCAAGTTGCCGAAAAATTCATTTGAATAGAAGAAACTTTTGATTTTATTTTGAAGATCGAAATACAAGACACGAGAGAGAAAAATATTCCAACAACCTGTTGAGCTGTAAAGAAGCCGTGGTAGATAAGTGTCGGGTATCGACATGTCTCCAGGAGTTATCGACTCCATAGGTGAGTACAGCACAATATATCCTCTCGTCGTGTTTCGGAAAAGTACCCTTTTGATAAGCGCGGACCACTTTGTGCCCTATCCGAGCAGACACGCACGCTAAGGCAGACATCTTGTTGGGGTGTTTGTTTCGTACGATGAATGGAGGTAGAGAAAAACGTTGTTTCGTTACTGGATTCATGATCACGAGTTCAAAGGTGTCTTTGGGATCAGCCTCGAGGATCAAACCGTTGCAGCTGGACCAAGGCCTGGGGTTGAATTTGTAGTTGAAGGTGGGCGAATACTGTTGGGATTTTAGCATGGTTTCTTTAATTTAACGATTAAACTACGGGGCCCCGCACGTCGACGGAATAATTAAATTCTTCGATTGTTTATTCTACTATTTGAGTAGATGTTACTTGAGCAATATTACTAAAATCCATTTAGTGGTGAAAGAGTAATAATTGTACATACTAAAAGTATGGTAGTCAAAAATATAAATATAAAAATTAATATTTTGTTAAAATGAAAATGAGAAATGACTAATTAAAGATTAATTAAATTAATTAATTAAAGATTAATTAGTGAAATTTATATTATATTTTTATATAATATATGTCCATACTCATATTGCATATTAAATAATAAATTATATATAATAAGTATGTATATATATGTACAGTAACTATATTTTACTGTAGTACGTAAATTATATATATACATATTATATATTTATATTATAATTATGCAATAGGTGTGTATGTGATTCAGAAATGTGTGAATCGGATGGAATGAAAAGGCACGTTGCTGCCGTTATTAATAATATTAATAATTTTATATTATTATTATTATTAAATAAAATTTCTTTTAATATGAATAGGTGTGTAACTATTCATGAAAAGCCATTTTTGGGCTATAAAAGGAGTTGCTGTATACATTCACAAACACAATTCATTTTCATCTTTTGAGAACACAATTCGAGTTATCGATATTTCTCTACTTCTCTCATTTCTTTCAGTGCATATATTTCCCCTGTCTTTGTTCGTCAGATTCAGTGTCGAGTGCTTCGATAACTGTCTAATAGCTGTTTTATCTTGGGAGACTTTTGCCTGTGATTCCGTAAAGCACTTATACGGGGCAAATTCGTCTTAAGGACAGAGAGCCATCTCTCGACTCAGCTATCGATATATTCGAAATACCGAAAGAATTCCAACAAATACGAAATCGTGGGTGTGGATCGTCTGATACCACTTCCGGCAAACAGACATTACCGAGCAAAATATAGCTTGAGCCGGAATACGTATGAGAATCAGCATCAAAATATCGTCCGGAAGAGATTCAAAATAACTATCATCACTGGATCCAGCCATCGTCTACATATAAAGAAAAATTAAAAAGAATATTATGCATGCTGACAGTATGATCGTGTGTTTGGAGGTTACCTCTGATTTTCCTTCCTTCTCCACTGCTCGAAATATAAACTTGATTATATTAAGTCTATCTTCTATTCTATTAATATATAAAATGAGAAGATACTCCGTTTGATGAATGATGAATCCCTTCTTAACCGATTAAGAAGATATACATATGGAGAATGAAGAAACTCCGTATTCCTTCATTTATTTGTAGTGTTCATGTTTTTTGCTCAATGTATGATAATTCTATTAGTAATAGTATAATTATATTTTTTTTAATTAATATCACTTTTTTTTTAATTTACAATATCTTCGGTTTCATTGCACTTACTAAATCGGAACATTTCTCAAAATAAAAAAGTAACTCGATCTCATTTTATTTATAAATCGGAGTATTTCAATTCGTTTTATTTATTTCTCTCCGTTTATTTGTATATGGATGTGTTTGCTGTAATTTTTTAACCAAACAAGTTGCCTCAAATGAATATTAAAAAAAATTACAAATAATCTTGCAGTTGAGAGACATATGAAGTAGTAATTTTATTTTTTTAAGAAAAATGAAAAAGTAAGTAGCATTTTATCTACTCACATCGATACATGAAATCAAGGGCCATAATTGAGAGATTCATAATCGAAAACAAAGACGTAATTTAGAGACTCAAGCAATCAATTGAAAAATAAGAACAATAAGAAAATAAGAAATTAACTTACTAATTAGGACTTGTTCGTTTGGACTGAAACCGGCTGAACTGAATTGACTTAACCAATCTGAACTGAACTTATTTGAACTGAACTTAAGCGGAACTTAATTGATTTTTTATAAAAATAATAATAATTTATATAAAATTTTAATTTTGTTTAAAAAAATATTAATAATATTATGACAGTAATTAAATTGTATATTTATAATTATAGATTGAAATTATTTTTTTTTATTTTTTTTTAATTTATTTTGAAGCGATTTGAATTGAATTGAACTTAAGCCATCTAAACTGAATTAAACTAAAAAAAATAAGTCCAAAAGAAGAGGTCCTTAATCGTTCAGAGTTAAAGATGGAAGCCATCAAAAAACTAAGACATCAGAACCACTCACACCATATATATTAATAACAAAAGATAATTTTTACTCTAATTTTTTAAAGTATTATAAATTATACCCTCACACCATATATATTAATAAGAAAAGATAATATTTACTCTAATTTTAAATTTTTAATTAAGAAAAATTAAAGTATTAATTATACAGAAAGTGTCACGCCCCGTTTTATTCTATTTCGTAAGAAAAATACAACTATAAATTTTAAAAGAAATGAAGGGCGGAGAATTTAAAACTTGAACTCCACATCGACATTTGAAATTTCAACGGTTAAACACTTTAAGAAATAGTAAATGCAGCGGAAATACTTATAGTTTTGAACACACGAAACACGCACTAAAAATAATTGTACTTATAATAAGTGTACGAATCACGGCGCAAAAGCATCCTCGACTACTCCGGTTAATCAAAAGTATCACCTGAAAATATTTACATTAACAAGAGTCAGTCAACTGACTGGAAAGTAGGCATGCATGCTATATAATTTAATCTTTTCACTTATCGTCGTAATCGTATTTTAGACGTTGAACTTTAATGCAATGCAGCT
The DNA here is from genome assembly GCA_954870475.1 of Euphrasia confusa. Lineage (NCBI taxonomy): Eukaryota > Viridiplantae > Streptophyta > Magnoliopsida > Lamiales > Orobanchaceae > Euphrasia > Euphrasia confusa. The sequence goes on along the minus strand of OX940969.1, from coordinate 2,975,163 downwards.
CCTGAACTTAACTTAACCTTAGATCATAAACTTGATTTGAAACTTTAAGTGTTTTCTTTCACGTCAACCTTCGAAACGTGACTTCAACATTTAGACGTTTATCACGTTAATCTTCGAAACGTGACTTACGTTTTAAACATACGTTAACCTCCGAAACGTGGCTTTCGTTTAGATTATCTCGTTAACCTCCGAAACGTGACTTTACATTTTATACTCACGTTAACCTCCGAAACGTGACTTACGTTTAGACTATCACTTTAACCTTCAAAACGTGACTTCAACATTTACTTTGATTCTTAATATTTTGACCGTGAAATGAACTTAATGCATATGCACCCTTACATGTATTCATGACTAATGACATGCACAAATTCACATCAAAGAATAATCAACATAAATATTTCAAACCAATATAAATAAACATGTGGAATATACAATCAACTTTAGAACCAAATCATGATATAGTTAAACAATCAAGATCACACAGTCATACGTCACTTCAAGCACATAAATTTTTACATTCTCGTATGTGTGAACACACATATACGTACCTCCTGGTGTGCTTCTTCCATATATATACACACATCTTATATAGGAGTAACATATATTCCTTGTAAAACTATTTGTCGGGCACAGAGCAAATATTCATATATCTTATTCGCATAAACATATAAATACACGTAGGGTTATTCACATGTAGCTACACATCATATCAATGGTGCTGCTAATTTCCGTGTGCGCGTTCTCGCACACGTATATATTCAACCATCACGGGAACACATATATATATCCAAAACTTTAAACGATTCAACTTAGCCTAACAGCAATAGAATAATTAAGTCGATGATTAATAACCCTAAACCTCAACGTATGAACTAAGTATATGAAACTTAAAAGCCCACTTGCCTTGATAATATGAAGTACGATTGAGGCATTGAGGGCTTGAAATTGTAGAACAACGATTCTTTCTTCTTCTTCTCTTCTGGGTTCGGTCGTCCACGCTTCCGCTCTCTCTAATTTCCTCACGCTCGCCCGCTCCCTCTCTTTCTTTTCTTTTTATGTTTTGTTTTTAATTTTTTTTTTAGTTAATTAGGGTTAAACATATAAAAACTAATATCTTGGGCTACCCATTTAAATATAGTTTGACAAGATTTTAATAACATAAGGTTAGCCCATTAAAAGATAAATATTTGTGCAGCCCATTAAAGTTAAGTACATTTTATAAAATTATAATAAATTAAAGGGTTTATTACAATTTGCAACCCCACGTATAGGGTTTTTTACACTTTGCAACCTAGTCGGAATTTCGTTACACTTTGCAACCCAGTGTATACGGGTTTTACACTTTACAACCTGCATCGGAATATTCGATGGAATATTCCGTTTAAGTGGTTTTTTGTAATTAAAAACACCCACACGATGGCTTATTACATATTTATCCTTCCAGTCAATTTCAGTCAATATTTTTATTTATTTATTTAAATTAATAGTGAAATTCTAACTCGAGAACTGGCCCTCTCCCCATCTTCTACATTTCTAGGGTTTTTTGTCTCCGCCATCACTGCCCAAACATCAAATAGATTATTCAATCTTTTTTTATTTTTTGAAATTCCTAGTCTCTGTTTTATTTTGAAGGGCTGAAATGTGACATGAAAACAAACTGAGTAAATAAAAAAATAAAGTATTGTGTTTTTTTATTGTTCTTTAGTCTTTTAATTGCCAGACCTTGGATACATAAAGTGAATCTGGTCCACGCCTTGAAGGTACTCCTGGAGCATCTGAGGATGCCACCCCTGTAGTACGAGGCAAGTTCGACGAGGAGAAGGCAGACGCGCGAGGGGGTCCTTCTCAACCGCCGGCGTGACGGCGGATGATGTGGAGGTCGGGCTGTTGATGGTGACGATATTTAGGGATTCTGGTTTTGGATTTCTGGAATTTTTGGAATTAGGGTTCTTGTTGGAGATTTGGGGATTTCTGGAATTTGGGAATTATGGCGGAGAAGACGATAATGTTTTATTTGTATAAGTTTTATTTGTATCTGGGAAAAAGTTTGAAGGAGGAAGATAATGTTTTATTTGTATTTGAGTTATTAATTCAAAAAATAATTAATAATGGGTAAGTACATTAATACCCCTCAAGTTTTATATTAAATGTACACCCACTCACTTCACAGGAGCGTGGTACTCAATCTCTCGGAATATTCGATAGAATATTCCGATCCAGGTTGCAAAGTGAAAATCCGTATACATGAGGTTGCAAAGTGTTACGAAATTCCGGTTAGGTTGTAAAGTGTAAAAACCCCTATACATGGGGTTGCAAAATGTAATAAACCCTAAATTAAAAGCCCAATTCAGAAAATACTGAGATCCAATTAACACGTGTACAAACGAGCTATTTTAATTACTTGATTTTTATTGTATAAAAATTCGGGTTATTACAGAAAGTTTATATATATTTAAGGGCATAGTATATTTAATATTAATCAATATATAATCGACACATCATACACATGATTAATGTTCATGACTTACTTAATTAGTTGAAATGTTAACACTTTCTTTGTGTATTTAATTTTCAATATAAATATTTTCAACACTACAAAAATAATATATCATCAAATATTTATATATAATTATCATTAAATAAAATAACATTATTTATCATTACTACACTTTATTTATGGAAAAATTATGAAAATTTTGTTAGAATTTCATGATAAGTATTATAATGTCAAATTAAAAATACATTATACTTGTCTCGTAATAGCAATCTTGCTTCTTTTGTAACTTTCAAAATGAAACATAAAACTATGAAAATGAGGGTAATATCTAATTTTTAATAATATTTTAATGTACCAATTGTTGCTCAAATTGAATTACTAGTTTTCTTAAATTGTCTACATGTAAAGATAATATTTTAATTATGAGTATTCCGATTTTTTTTCTTATTCACTTGAATTTTATGGTTGAAGTGTTATATTTTAAATATTAAAATTGTAATATATACTTAAATTTAATTTAATTCAATAACAAATAGAAGTTGTTTTGCAATAAAAAATATAATATTATATATATTTAAGCAATTTTAACTAGGAAGATTTTGGATAAAGGGGATTTTTTAAAATTTCATTAGAATTAAATAACTTACTTACAAATGGATTCCCTCTTCACAATCTTGTTGGACATGTAATAAGTTTTCCAATCACATGAAAACATTACTACTACTAATTAGTACTACATGCTTATTGTTGTCGTATATACTTTGATTTCTAATTAATAGGCATGGATACTATACAAAGAAGGAAGGAGCTCGGAACTTGTTGACCCTAATATTGTCGACGCGGCAGAGTCGAATGAATTGTTATGATAGATTCACGTGGCTCTGTTGTGCGTTCAGCAACGTCCAAGCATGTTTTCGGTTGTTGTGATGCTGGGGAGTGGATGTGTTCTGCCTGAACCAAAAGAGCCGGGATTTTTCACTGATAGATATGGATTTCCTTATGAGAGTTCGAATGATTGCAAGATTACACAAATACAAGCTCGATAAGAAAAAAAAAATGTCAAATACATAAATGGATTATGTTTATGAGCTTGAATATGTTTTTTTTTTTTTAATTGGTCGCACCTAACTGACCTAAGGATAGACCAAGCATGTCTTCAGCGGTTTGGATGTTGAGGACTGGATGTGTTTTGCCAGAAGTCAAAGGGCCTGGTTTTTTCATGGAAAGACATGGATTTTTTTCTTCCCATTCCAATGAATGCACAATTACACAAATGCAAGCTCGATAATTAAAAAACAAAGTCCAGTTTAAACACATAGTACTTTTACTGCTGTTGAATGATTTCTTCGGCGGCGAAAGCAACTCGACCCGAATTCATCATAATCGATCTAGGGGATAGAATCATATTTCGTCCCTCCGAGAATTGACATTTTCATAAACGGACTTTAACTTTTTTTTTTTATCCGATTTGGTCCTTCGTCTACTGTTCCGGCAGTTTAAACACATACTTTTACTGCTGTTGAATGATTTCTTCGCCCGAAGCAACTCGATCCGAATTCATCATAATCGATCTAGCATATCCCAAACAGACTGAACCTATGCTCAAGATAAGGGTGATAGTGATAGTCGTCCAACCCATACAAAAACACACTTTGGTTTTGAACATGGTAGACAACGCTTAATCGAGTTTGGCGGAAATCCCCAATATCCTCGACTAGTCCGTATGCAACAAAAACAATAACCTCTCGATATTTTAACCATCCAGCTGGAGCGAGTTTGCAATCCAAACGAGGATGATCAGGAAAAGACTGATTAATTAAGCCCCTGAAGTGTTCCAAGTCCATGTCGGGCAGTCTTGTCCATTCTAGCGTTTCAGGTTTCATCTCCCAAACCTCCCACTTCAAATTCCCACACCCAATCAACAGAGATAGATAGCTTCCCCCTGAGAAATATTTATAATAATAATAATACTCACTGCTACATCGAGGCACCGGAATCCGAGTCATAGTCTCGGTTTCCATGTTCAAAGTCAAAACGTAACCTGCATTAATGTCCTGAGTCGTATAAAACACGCTATGTCGTAGACCAATATTGTTACGCCAATCCTCTGCCCAGTGCACGAACCCTTGCGTGACTATCGGACACCTGTTGAGCTGTATAGAATCCGCGGTAGACAAGTGTCGAGTATCGACATGTCTCCAGGAGTTATCGACTCCATAGGTGAGTACAGCACAATATATCCGCTCGTCGTGTTTAGGGAAAGTACCCTTTTGATACGCGCGGACCACTTTGTGCCCTGTCCGAGCAGACACGCACGCTAAGGCAGACATATTGCTGGGGTGATTGTTTCGGACGATAAATGGAGGTAGAGGGAAACGTTGTTTTGTTACTGGATTCATGATCATGAGTTCGTATTTGTCGTTGGGATCAGCCTCCAGCATCAAACCATTACAACTGGACCAAGGCCTGGATTTGAATTTGTACTTCAAATTGAATATATCGATTTGGTCGGTTGGTAAAGACAAAAAAGGACTTCCAGGGGCGTAAGCATTTTGGATGAGGAGTCCGGGAGTCGAATGGTCAAGGTGGGCATATACAAAATCACTGGTGTGGATCATCTCATACCACTTCCAGCAAACAGCCATTACCGCGCAAAATATAGCTTGAGCCGGAATCCGTATAAGAATCAGCATCAAAATGTCGTCCGGAAGGGATTCAAAATAATTAGCATCACTGGATCCAAACATATTGTCTACATATAAGAAAAAACCAACCAGGTAGTATAAGAATTCAAGCATCGCATATAAATTTTAATTATCTCAAAAATAAAACCAGAGGAAATTATTCTACCTCAAAAAAAAGAGAATATTATGCATACAGTAAGATCGTGGGTTCGGAGGGAGAGAGGTACCTCTGATTTTCCTTCTCTACAGCTCGAATTGGTGTTGAATACTTTAAACGGGAATAGAATTTAAAAAATAAAATAAAAAACCTTTGCAAAGTTTACTCGTGTATGCTAATTAAAAAAATGTTAGTTTTTTATACACCGTCATTAAATAGCAATTCCGGCAAGTAGATATTACCGCGCAAAATATAGCTTGAGCCTTGAGCCGGAATGCGTATAAGAATCAGCATCAAAATGTCATCAGGAAGAGATTTGAAATAATTACTCAACATTTTTCTTAATCTAGTATTGATTTAGAGCAAAAATAGTTGAGACGAAAGTATTAATATATCAAACTAGAAGATACTCCTTGGAGAATTGCGAGAATTTTATCAGATGAATCCCTTCTTAACCGATTAAGAAGATATATACGTAGAATGAAATACTCCGTATTCCTTCATTTTATATTTGCTTTACCAAAAAAAAAAAAGTAACTCTCGTTTTATTTATTTCAATTCAAAATTATGAATTTTGAACTCAATATTATATAAAATGTCCCTATTCGTTGACATCTAATTTATGACTCTATCATCCCCTCGTTGGAAATTCTAACTAAACATGCAAAGAAATCAAAAGTAGAAATCAAGTAGGCAAATATTCTTTTTTTAGCTCAATTTAGATTTTTTTTTTGGTTTTGAGTATTATAAAAAAATACCATAAATTTGACTTATAATAAAAAATACCATGAATTTTGTTTCGTTTCTAGTTTCGTTCCTGGTTTACATGAGTGTATAACCTCATAACATGAACAGATGATAAGGATTGATTGCACGAGTGTTTAATAAATGTTTTGATTCTAGTTTTGTTTCTAAAATTTCATATTATATAAAATTACACGAGGTGGAGTTCAAAGACTATGATTTCTTTATATAAAATTTTTAAAAATAATTTACAAGCTTATTACTAATTTTGCATAGTTGTGTTAATATAGTATGGAGTATTTATAAATTTTAAAGTGATCCCCTTTATTTTTTATATTTGTAAATATATAAAATAAAATTTAAAGTAATAATTGCATCAAATTTCAGAACTGATTTTGCACGTTTATGTGTTTGTTGTATTAATTTTTATTTTTGTAATATATACTTAAATTATTGGGAAAAATGTCAATTAGATTTTTTTCCAACATTTTTTTGATATACTTTAGAATAATATATTACTTTTTTATTTTAATAAAAATGTATTCCAATATTAAAAAAAATATATCTTTTTCCAATCTTCACTTATAATTTTTTTTTATAAATTATATACATAATTTTTGAAATAAAATTAAATTTTATTACATCACGACGCCGACCGGCCAAGAATCCCAGAGGCCCAATTGCTAGACTCGGAAACCTGGAAGAAAACAACACACATGATTAACTTGTTAAAATGTTGTTCAGCATATATAAACTCTAACCCCAACTCAACATGTGTTCTTCCACTTCATTTCAATTTTTAACCATTAAATAAATAAATAAGATAGGAATAAAGTCAAAAGAACACAAAAATATTAAAATATAAATAAAAACCAAATCCGCATTTTAAAATTGCATCCATAAATCTTTGAAGAATTCGGCACTGAATCGGACCAGATCCAACACGAATTCAGACTTTGTGGCTATCAACTAAAAACAAATCTGATATTATAATTTATTCTCACTCCTGGAATTTGAGTTTTTTCAGAGTTGCTTGATATTGAGTTTGAAAGGAAAACATTTTTTTATGAATGTTGTCAATTTATCTTCCCACAAATCACGTATCGAAACTGACGCAGGGAAGCAATAGAACAAATATTAAGACTCGTTGATTCTGTAGAATATCGAGAATTAACCGATCGTTGATTCTTTCGAATACCGATATTTGATAAACAAAGAAAAAACACTCTTTTATTTCATATTAAAAAACGACTGTCTAACACAAAAACTGATGCAGATATATATATTTAAATAAGGCAAAGATTGTTTCTTATTGCCCAAGTTATTTAATTTAATTTATTATATTTTATTAGGGTTTTAGTACTATTTATAAGTGATTCTTGTTATTGAATTGATTAGTTGTTTATGATGAAATAAAGAGTTATTACTCTCTCAAGGTTTTCTTGAGTTTTATTAAGTTTCGGTATTCAATAGAATCAACGAATCTTGATTATTTGTTAATTCTCGGGTATTCTCAGAATCAACGAGTTTTAATTGTGTGTTTACGCTTCCGCCTGCATCAGTTGGTATCAGAGCCGAAACGATGTCTTCTCGTCGTCAGTCTATCCCCGACCCCGCCGTCAGCGTGGAGTCGCCATCGACCTCGGCCGTAGTATGCTGCTTTGAGTGTGGCGCGACTAGCCCCCGTCATGCGACTTGTCTGTTCTCTCACCCTCACACGTTATGCGTGGATGAAGAGTCATCCACGTATGATGGTCCCCCTAAATTTGATGAAGAACCCTTTTCGAAAATCCCCATGGCACTTGTGCTGAGTTCTGATGTTGTTACCCCTGCACCACATCAACATGTTTTTGCTCTTGCGCTGAAAGAAGATGATACTACCCCTGCATCATATCCGCATGCTCATGTTCTTGCGCTGCATCCCGATGTCGTTGCCGCTGAACTTGCGCCGCTTCTTCACGTTGTTGCCCCTGCGCCGGTTCTTCCAGCCACTGTCCCTACGCCACGTCAAAGTGTCGTTGCTGCCCTTGCGTTGTGCCCTCAAGATTGTCGACGATTGGTGTTTGATCCCGGCATCTTTGTGCTCGATTTTCAGGTTCGCGGTCGAACCTTCTCCTAGAGAGGGAGAATGATGCAGAGACAAATGAGGAAAAGATTGTGTTTTATTGCCCAAGCTACTAGTATTATTTTATTTATTATTTTATTTATTATTTTAATTTATTTTATTAGGGTTTCAGTACTTATTTATATGTCGTTTTTCTCATTCAATTAGTTAGTTGTTTTTGACATTGAATAAAAGAGTTTCTCTTTGTTTTATCATTTATCGGTATTCATATGAATCAACGATCTATGATCGATTAATTCTCGGTATTCCTCAGAATCAACGAGTCTTTAATCTCTTCCGCTGCATCAGTTGGTATCAGAGCCGAACGATGCCTCACCGTCGCCAGCCTGCTCGCAAATCCGCCGTCGAGGCCGCAGCCCGTCGTGACGCCGACGTCGCCGCCTTAAGCCGCCAGATCGCAGTCCTTGCCGTCGAACTCGAGGATCTTCGCCTTGCTATCACCAACAGACTACCAGTGTCCCTGCTGCCCTCGTCATCTTCTTACGATGACTCACCTCGTTTTGATTACGATGGCCCTCCTCGTTTTGATGAAGTTGATTCCTTGGCCATGCCCGAAGAGCACGTGGTCGGAGGCGTGGGTGACCTACTCTACCACCTCCGGAACAATATACCTATTTTGTCCCCGCTGCCCGGCTCGGATATCTCTGCGTATGATAGTTCGCCTAAATTCGACGAGGAGCCCACTCCTACACCCAAGCTTTGTCGTTTGATGGAATATGATGAATCACCTAGGAAGACCTCACTTTGTGATTTCCTGGGAGTTATTCCTAAAGTTCTAGTCGAAGGCAACTTGGATGCCTCACTTAGGCAAATTGAATCCACTGACAGTAAAGTTGAATTGTTGGGATGGGTTGGAGAATCAATTGCAGTTGTTGAAGTTAGCCCATTACAATGGAATTTGGTTTATGCAACATGGTACCGACACTCGGATTTTCTGCCCCAGCCACGTTGCGTTGACACGCGTGATGTCAGGACAATTGCCGCTCCCTGTGGTACCCACCGTACGCCACGTCACTTGCTGGTCGCCCTCTTCGATGCGTCAACATCCATTGATATTCACCGTCAGTTCGTGTTTGATCCCGGCATCTTCGTGCTCGATCTTTCAGGTTCGCGGTCGAACCTTCTCCTAGAGGGGGAGAATGATGCAGATATATATATTTAAATAAGGCAAAGATTGTTTCTTATTGCCCAAGTTATTTAATTTAATTTATTATATTTTATTAGGGTTTTAGTACTATTTATAAGTGATTCTTGTTATTGAATTGATTAGTTGTTTATGATGAAATAAAGAGTTATTACTCTCTCAAGGTTTTCTTGAGTTTTATTAAGTTTCGGTATTCAATAGAATCAACGAATCTTGATTATTTGTTAATTCTCGGGTATTCTCAGAATCAACGAGTTTTAATTGTGTGTTTACGCTTCCGCCTGCATCAAAAACAATAACGCGATATAAATAATCCTTAAACCCTAAAACACGTGGGATTTATTTAATTGGAGAAATTAAACGAAATAATAGGAGTATAATTAAAAATACTATTTCTTGGGCCCAGTATCCACATCAATCCCGCCGGGGTCAAAAAGATTCGTCTTCGAATCGAAAAGCCGAACTTGACGAAGTCCCTCTGTATCATTATAATTCTCCAAGTGCATATGCAGCAGTAGCACTGTCAAATGTCTTTCCCCAACATTGACTACTGTCAAATCTTTTTTCCAAAGATTATCACACTTCATGATTAACGAAGGCAAAGAATTGCAAGACAAAATATTTCCAAATGAAAGAGATAAAGAACACGGATAAAGAAGTTTCATCCTATAGTGGGTTGGTGGCTCCGGTAGAACAGACAAATCGAGAGGCATGCGCGAAACCACACGCGGCTCTCTCCCCGTGTCCATTGGCAGAACAATATCAATAACATCTTTGGGAATCGCATCAATATGCGAATCGAAAAAAGACTCAAAAATATTGTTTGTGTTCTTGAAAGTTACCTCATCCTCGATTACAATCTCCTCAATGGTTTCTTGAGACTCGTCATCCCAGATTGGATCGTCATCCCAAATTGGCTCGTCATCCCAAATTACCTCGTCATCCTGGATCGTGGTTGGTTCGTCATCCCAAATTGGAGCATCATATGGATCAAGTTCATCACCAAGGGTGCGCCCTAGCGCGGAGATTGGTAAGTGTTGAGCTTTCGGTAGACCACCGGTGATAGCAAGATGGAGCTCCTCGAGATCAACGGCGAGGGCTGCGATTTGGCGGCTTAAGGCGGCGACGTTGGCGTCGCGACGGGCTGCGGCCTCAACGGCGGATTCGCGAGCAAGCTGGGGACGGGGAGGCATCGTTCGGCTCTGATACCAAACTGATGCAGGCGGAGCAATAACATACAAATTAAAACTGATGCAGGCGGAAGCGTAAACACACACGATTAAATCTCGTTGATTCTAAGAATACCCGAGAATTAAAATATCAAACTTTCGTTGATTCCGAATAATACCGAAACTTGATAAAAACCTCAACAGAGGAACCTTTTTATTTCATATCAAAACAACTGCGTAAGATAATGTCAAGAACAGAATATAAATAGTACTAAAAACCCTAATAAAATAAATAAATAAAATAATGATAGCTTGGGGAGTAAGATACGATCTTTTCCGAGCCTACCGAGCCCGATGAGCCAATCTGGGATGCCGAGCATGCCGAGCCCGATGAGCCAATCTGGGATGTCGAGCCTGCCGAGCTAGTCGATTCGATGTGGGACGCCGAGCCCGTCGAGCCGATGTGGGACGCCATGCCCGTCGAGCTGATCTGGGACGCCAAGCCCGTTGAGCTGATTTGGGACTTCGAGCCACTTTATCAATCCACTACCCATGAGTCGATTCTCCCTGTTGTCGCTACCCCTACGTCGCTTCATCAAGTCGCTGCCCAAAAGTTGAATAATGAAGTTGCTGCCCCAACGTCTTATTGTCATGTTGCGGCCTTCTATAGTTCCTATCGTGTTGAACATGACCAGTTGGTTGCTTCCACAACAGTATACAAGGTCACCCCTACTAAGGATAGTTGGCTGGTGTTTGATCCCGGTGGATGTGCTCAATTTTTCAGGTTCGCGGTCGAACCTTCTCCTAGAGGGGGAGAATGATGTGGATAAGGAAAAGATCGTATTTTGGATGAGGCACGCTAAGGCAGACATCTTGTTGGGGTGTTTGTTTCGTACTATGAATGGAGGTAGAGAAAAACGTTGTTTCGTTACTGGATTCATGATCACGAGTTCGAAGGTGTCTTTTGGATCAGCTTCCAGGATCAAACCATTGCAGCTGGACCAAGGCCTGGGGTTGAATTTGTATTTGAGATTCGATATATCGATTCGGTCGGTTGGCATAGACAAAAAAGGAGTTCCGGGGGCATCATCGACATTTTGGATGAGGAGTCCGGGAGTCGAAAGGTGAAGGTGGGCGAATACGAAATCGTGGGTGTGGATCGTCTGATACCACTTCCGGCAAACAGACATTACCGAGCAAAATATAGCTTGAGCCGGAATACGTATGAGAATCAGCATCAAAATATCGTCCGGAAGAGATTCAAAATAACTATCATCACTGGATCCAGCCATCGTCTACATATAAAGAAAAATTAAAAAGAATATTATGCATGCTGACAGTATGATCGTGTGTTTGGAGGTTACCTCTGATTTTCCTTCCTTCTCCACTGCTCGAAATATAAACTTGATTATATTAAGTCTATCTTCTATTCTATTAATATATAAAATGAGAAGATACTCCGTTTGATGAATGATGAATCCCTTCTTAACCGATTAAGAAGATATACATATGGAGAATAAAGAAACTCCGTATTCCTTCATTTATTTGTACTGTTCATGTTTTTTTAAGTATGATAATTCTATTAGTAATAGTATAATTATATTTTTTTTATAATTAATATCACTTTTTTTAATTTACAATATCTTCGGTTTCATTGCACTTACTTAAATAGGAAATAGGGACATTTCTCAAAATAAAAAAGAACTCTCATTTTATTTATTTATCTCCTGTTTTTCTTATTTCAATTCGTTTTATTTATTTATCTCCGTTTATTTGTAAAGTTTGATTAAATATTTATTCGATTTTATTTGGTTTAACGGGAGAATAACAACTCAGTGAATTAAAAATGGTAAAATAACGTGACTCATTTTTATAATTAAGAAAAACTGAATTATTTGATTATAAATAAATTTAAATATAGTATATACCCCTTATCCAAATATACCCTTTAAAATAACTTTAAAAAATAAAATTAAAAAAATTAAAAAACAAAATTACACATTTTTTGTTTTAAAATAACTAAATATTACATTCTCAAATGAAAAAAAAAATTATACAAATTAAAAAACAAAATTTCACACAATCCTTAAGTAATATTAAAAAAATTGAATATGGCAATCCTTAACATTCATAACTGATTTTCAATCACGTTCAAATTATTATATTTTTATAAAGGTAATATAGTAATATAACTTTTAAAATTGTATCTTTTTTTATAATTATCTAAATTATAATTTCCTAATAAATAAATAACATAACAACTCATTTCCTTTAAATATGAAGTGAATTTTATGGAGTTTAGATTGTAAATTAAAAAACTAAAAGTTACTTTATCCTAAATACTTCTTTTAACTATTATGAATGACATTATGTTATTTTTAAATATTTTGTGAAACACTAAAAAATAAAATTAATATAATTTAAATAGAATGAATATAGTAAAATTGTAAGTTATTTGAAAAAATCAATTATTAATTTAATTTATATAATAAAATTAGTTAAATTTAAAATTTAATGCCAACAACAATTTTTTTTTATTTTTAAATGTGAAATATATTGTTAATTGATTAATTAATTGTTTGTTTTAGATAATTTTAATATTAGTTTTTGATAATTTTATTTTTTACAAACAAAATTATTTATTTATTACTAATTTACTGGTTGATAAATAAGCAAGAATTGGAATGAAAAAAAATAAATTAAATAATTTTCTATTATCAGTAATTTGAAAGACAAAAAAGTGTTGTTAATTCAATAGGGGTCTTCCTTTGATGTCGAGGTTTTCAAAGTTTCATTTGATGTCGAAGAGTCTTATCACGAAAAGGTTTCTAAGATGAGTCCAGTTAGTGGAAAGTTCGAGGGGATTGAGTGTGATTTACAAGTTTCAGTTTGGCGAGAAATTGACTTTCAAAGCCAGGTATTTATATATTTGAGTACTCTTAATCATCCGAATAAATATAAGTCGATATTATGGATTCGAGAAGTTTGTTAATTCAATAGGGGGTCTTCCTTTGATGTCGAGGTTTTCAAAGTTTCCTTTGACGTCGAAAAGTCTTATCACGAAAGGTTTTCTAAGATGAGTCGAGTTAGTGGAAAGTTTGAGGGGATTGAGTGTGATTTACAAGTTTCAGTTTGCCGAGAAATTGACTTTCAAAGCTAGGTATTTATATTCGAGTCTTAATCATCCGAATAAATATAGGTCGGTATTACGGATTCGAGAAGTTCTGGTTTTCTGAGAGGTGTGATAGAAAATGAAAAGAGAATGAGGTTTGAGAAGGAAAGAAAGTTGAGATTGAAAGAAAATGAAATGAGAATGAGGTTGGAGAAGGAAAGGAAATTGAGATTGAAAAATGGTTGGAAGATTTCATTCTCTTTATTTAAGACGTGATAATACGGTAACATATATGAATTTGTTCAAGGATTTTTTGAAAGTCAACCAAGAAAGCATGCACAAATGCGAATTTGTGAGCTTTGTGAGTATTCCTCAACCATAAAATTTTGTGTGATCAAAATAATTATAGTTTAGTACCTGAACTATAGGCACTTTCAGACTTTAGTGACTCATCTTTTTTTTTTTGTGGTTTAGTACCTGAACTAAGGCTTAATTAGACTTTAGTGGCTGGAGTGGCGGATCCCGGCGACACGTGCAAAACACGTGCCTTCAGTTGACAGGTGTCACGATTATGTTGGATGAAAGTGAAAAGTTACTTTTTTACCCTTTTTATTATTTATCAGTTTTATTTATTAAAACTTAATAATTAATTAAAAACCTATTACAATAAAAACAAAATCATTACAAACAATTCTCCTTTATAATTGAAAAATAGGGATTTAAAACTGATAAAATAGGGATTTCACCAAGAAAAAATTTACAATTTACAGATCTAAAACTGATCGACATGAAAATTTACAGATCTAATGCAATTTACAGTTTCGTATGTTTCTAAATTGATATCATCATCATCAACAACAACTGAAAAATAGGGATTTCACCAAGAAAAATAGAGATTTCACCAAGAACAGAATCATCGATGCATACTCCAAGAAACTATCAAATTCTCGTCGTCAATCGGTCAGCTGCTACCGGCTATTCTAGACGGAGGAATAGCATAGAGGGGGACCGGGCCAAAAAAAAGCGCCCACGGAAGATTTCTTGGCAGACCAAAAGAACAGGGCCCGAAGCCCGCCCCAATCCAAGCCAAAAGCACACGGCCCTAAACCCCTGGTCTTCTCTGCCTTTGTCTTCTCGCTCGACTGTACCATCCCCACCATTTTCAAATGGATTTCGACAAGCGCAAAAGGGGAGACGCCGCCGAGTCATCCTCCCAATCATTGCCGAGGGAAGCACCCCTTTGTTGTTCGGAAACGGCAAGCCCCAAAGCCTTCGCAAACGTCTTCATCGCCATAGTCGGCGTCGGCGTACCGGCTGGCTCACCAGCCTCCTCGCCGGCTTCCTCGTCGCCCTTCTCACCTTTCACTGTATGATGCTCTTCATCCACACCCGGCGGCGATTCAAGAATTAGAATTTGTTGATTTTCGATTTGGGGACGATTTCAAATTTTAGGGTTCTTGCTCTTGGAGAATTGAGAATAGAGTTATACGGGTTTTTGAGGTATGAATTTGGGAAAGCCATGGGTGTTGAGACGGTGGCGGGTGGCAGGAGGAAATCCAGATTTCTCCCAGATTTCTCCATCGTCTTCCTCGAACTATTATAATAATAGAGGATTTATTATTATTATTATTATTATTATTATTATTATTATTATTATTATTATTATTATTATTATTATTATTATTATTATTATTATTATTATTATTATTATTATTATGTATGGAAATGTCGATAATACCCTCCAGAACCCGCAACTGTTAGGAAAATAAGCACGTGTTTTGCACGTGTCGCCGGAATCCGCCGTTTCAGCCACTAAAGTGTAATTAAGCTTTAGTTCAGGTACTAAATCACCAAAAAAAAAAGATTAGCCACCAAAGTCTGAAAGTGCCTATAGTTCAGCCACTAAACTATAATTATCCCTAAAAAATAATCGATAGTTTTTCGGCAACAACAAAATTACATAACCGCCACGGCGCCACCCCACCTCACAAAAAATCTAACTATTTTCAGCTACTCATTTATTAACTTTTTCCAATGGAAATATGCTCCAAGTGCCACCCTATGATCAACCACCTAAACAAGGTAGATTTTCTTGTTTTTTAATAGAGACACAAGCAAATATACTATATATATATATATATATATATATATATATATATATATATATATATATATATATATATATATTTTTTCTAAATTCACTTCATCACATCACATCACTCTGAATCTGCTACATCACAATCACACTCATACCGTTCTAAATTACACATCATTCTGAATCCGCTCTGTTAGCGATATTTTAGTATTTACGTATATTATTTGTATTTATCTTGTTCCCTTCTTTTATGGTTTCATTGTACTCTATATATTAGTATTTCAATAAACGTACTTCTTTGAGGAAAATAATATTCTCTCCTAACATGGTATCAGCCTAATTGGCAGAAACCCTATATTTCTTCTTCTTCTCGCCGTCACTTCTCCATGGCAGAAACCGACGTACCCACCCTCCCTCTTTCCACTATGATTCACATGGTGAATATCAAACTCACTTCATCCAATTATCTCCTTTGGCATGCTCAAATCGAACCGTTGCTTACAACTCAACGTTTCATGCCCATGCTCGACGGCTCATCGCCTGCTCCGGCACGCACCCTTCGCAGGGCTGCTGATAACACAGCACCAAATCCGGCGTTTGCTGCATGGCAGCACCGCGACCAAACCATCAAACTATTTCTCGTGTCGACACTTACCGAGGAATCAATGGCCATGGTCATCGGATGCAAAACCGCCAAAGAAGTATGGGACGCTCTATCTCGGTCGTATAGCCACAATTCCAAAGCTCGTGAACTCAGTCTCAAGGACGATCTCCTCTCCACCAAACGCGGCGATAAATCGGTTGTCGAATATGCGCGTCACTTCAAAGCCCTCTCCGATCAACTCACGGCTATTGGTCGACCAATTGACGCTTCCGATCAATCTCACTGGTTTCTTCGGGTACTCGGTCCCGACTTCGCCGGTTTTACGGCGGCTCAGATGGCACAAGATCCATTGCCTGATTTTTCTACTCTTTTTGCAAGGGCCCAATCTCATGAACTATTCCAAAAATCCATTGATTCAACTAACAATATGCAGGTTGTCTCCCAAGCTGCTTTCACCGCAGTTAACCGTGGTCGAGGGCGAGGTTCTGGTGGTTATTGAGGACGCGGATCCTCTTCCACTCGAGGGCGCGGCAACACCAGCAACAACTCTACAAACCGTGGGCGTAAAAATTTCACTCTGCGTTGTTTCTTTTGTCGCGAAACAGATCACGATGGTTTCGACTGCCCCAAGCGTTTTGATCGCTCCTATGATCGGTCTTGCCGTCCAGCCAATACCGCTAACCTCGCTGAGGCTTTCTCTGCTGGATGCAATGTCTCCCCGACCGTCTCCTCCGACTGGTATTTAGACACGGGAGCCTCAGCCCACATGGCAGTCGACTCGACGTCTCTCGATCATACTACTTCTTATGATGGCACGGATCACGTCACAATCGGTAATGGTGCGAATCTCTCTATTTCACATATTGGTTCTCTTAGTCTCTCACAAAATCTTACGCTACGTAATGTATTTGTTGTTCCTGGCTTGACTAAGAATCTGCTCTCTGTTAGTCAGCTAACTCGGGATCATCCCGTTGCGGTAATATTTCATAACTCTTTCTTCTCTATTCAGAATCGACTAACAGGCAAGGTGCTCGCAACCGGCACTATTGATCGCGGTCTTTACTTGTTGGATTCCCCAGCCCCTGTTGTTGCTGCAGTTCATGAGCATCGACGTTTACCGGCCTCTTTTGCATTATGGCATTCTCGCCTTGGCTAGTTGCCCCTTCTACTGTTTCGTTGTTGAATAAACTTGGATTATTATCCGTTACATCTTTATTACCGTCGCCTACTCTTTGTAAAACCTGTCAATTAGCAAAGAGTACGCGTTTGCCTTTTGTTACTAATGAAAAACGAGCCTCTGGTATTTTGGATTTAATTCATTGCGATTTATGGGGTCCCGCGCCAGTTACGGCTAATCTCAGTTTTCGATATTATGTGATTTTTATTGATGATCACTCTCGATTTTGCTGGTTCTATCCCATACGCGCCAAATCAGACTTTGTGGATATTTTTCTCAATTTTCAGAGGTTCGTCGAGACGCAATTTTCCAGGAAAATCAAACAATTTCAAAGCGACGGTGGTACAGAATTTACAAACCATCGACTCCAATCCCATTTCGCCTCCTCGGGCATTCATCATCTTCTCTCTTGCCCTCACACTCCCGCTCAAAACGGTCGAGCCGAGCGCAAACATCGTCACATCACAGAAATGGGTCTCGCCTTGCTATTTCATTCCTCGACTCCTTTACATCATTGGGTCGATGCCTTCAGCACGGCAGTATACACGATTAATCGGCTACCTACAGCGGTCCTCAACAACAAATCCCCATTCGAAATATTATTTGGACGGTTACCTGCTTACGAGAGCTTTCATGTTTTTGGTTGTCGAGTATATCCATGTCTTCGAGATTACGCCAAGACAAAATTCGACCCTCGTAGTCGACCATGTGTATTCTTGGGCTATAGCACACATCATAAGGGCTTTCGTTGTTTGGAAATCTCATCTCGTCGTCTTTACGTTACTCGACATGCTAAATTTGACGAGACATGTTTCCCTTTTGTCTCTACTGTTTGTTGAAGGCCACTTGTGAGTTGTCCCACATCGAATAATTGTGAGAGGGGAGTCTATGATATAAGCCTAGGGAGCTCTCCTACTTAGTACCATATGGTTTTGAGATAGATTGAGGCTCTCTAGTGCATATTCGGGCTCCCGCTCTCGTTTGTGCGCTAGGCGTGGGACCGCACTTGAACACCCCAATTTGGAATTTGACATGGTATCAGAGCAGGTTTCGATCCTGTTCGTTAGTGGTTATAACCACCCTTTGACTAGGACTCACAAGTGGAGGGGGTGTGTTGAAGGCCACTTGTGAGTTGTCCCACATCGAATAATTGTGAGAGGGGAGTCTATGATATAAGCCTAGGGAGCTCTCCTACTTAGTACCATATGGTTTTGAGATAGATTGAGGCTCTCTAGTGCATATTCGGGCTCCCGCTCTCGTTTGTGCGCTAGGCGTGGGACCGCACTTGAACACCCCCATTTGGAATTTGACACTGTTCACTCTCAGAAAGTAACATCACTCACCATTTCAGAATTTATTGATGCATGCATGTTGTCTACCTCCCATGCAAGCCCGCTGCCCTCCCACCCACCATCACATAATCAACATATTACTCCACCTCCATTTTTATGTGATCAGGACTGCCAATCTGTTGCATCGCCGACACTCGTCCATCCCACACCACCGCAAGAAAATACTCTGCCACCAGTTTCGTCAGCAGCACCTCCTCCCGTACAACCGCTGCCCATAGTTCCCCATCGCACCCATTCGATGCGTACTCGGGCTCAGTCCGGCATTTTTAAGCTGCGATATCCCGCTGACCTCTCTCTCCTTCGTTCTAATCATCTATACTCGGCTCTTGTCGCAATCTCTGAACCAAAAGGTATCAAAACAGCACTTAAGCATCCCGAATGGGTTCAAGCCATGAAAGAAGAGCTCGATGCTCTTCATCACAACCAAACATGGGACCTCGTACCTCGACCTCCTCATACAAATATTGTCGGATCCAAATGGGTTTATCGCACCAAATTTCGTGTCGATGGCACCGTTGATCGCTACAAGGCTCGTCTCGTTGCCCAAGGTTTCAGCCAAATTCCTGGTTTTGATTTTACTCACACTTTTAGTCCGGTGGTAAAAGCTTCTACAGTTCGGATTGTTCTCTCTCTCGCTATTATGCGTTCTTGGCCGCTACATCAACTTGACGTAAAAAATGCGTTCTTGAACGGAGTTCTTACTAAGCCTGTCTACATGGAACAACCACCTGGTTACATCGACCCTATACACCCAGATCATGTATGCCGACTTCGCAAAGCGCTATATGGGCTTCGACAAGCTCCCCTTGCTTGGTATCAGCGTCTTCGTGCTTTTCTTATCACTCTTGGGTTCTCTTGCAGCACGGCTGATACTTCTTTGTTCATTTTTCGACGACAATCTATTCTCATTTACCTTCTCGTCTACGTTGACGACATCATTGTCACAAGCAATGACACCGCGTCTCTTCATACCTTATTGACCCGCTTAAGCAAGGAGTTCGCTCTCAAGGATCTTGGTCGCCTCGGTTACTTTCTTGGCTTAGAGGTCTCTTACCCATCGTCGGGCCTCTTCCTTAGTCAATCTAAATATGCCCGTGACATTCTCACTCGTGCAAATCTCTTAGACTCCAAACCCGTAGCTACTCCACTTGCACCCGGTGCCTCTTTTACTTCGATCGGCACCCCTTTCTCGGATCCCACTCTCTATCGTTCCTTGGTCGGCGCTCTCCAGTATCTCACCATTACTCGCCCGGACTTATCATATTCTGTAAATACTGTAAGTCAATATCAGCAGCGCCCCACTAATGAACATTTCCAGGCGGTCAAACGCATTCTCCGGTACGTCAAGGGTACTATTGGTTATGGTTTGTCCTTTTCTCTCGGCACACCATCTCTCCTTGGCTACTCTGATGCGGACTGGGCTCGTTGCCTCGACACACGACGCTCAACGTACGGCTATGCAATTTTCTTAGGCCCTAACCTTATATCCTGGAGTGCTAAATAGCAACCGACCGTCTCTCGGTCCAGCTGTGAATCGGAGTACCGTGCTCTCGCCAACACTTCCGCTGAACTCATCTGGGTGGGTCATCTGCTACGTGAAATGCACGCTCTACCGTCTCAGCCACCGGTACTTCTTAGTGACAACAAGAGTGCTCTTTTTCTCACACAAAATCCCATTGCGCATAAGCGTGCAAAACACATTGATATTGATTGTCATTTCAAGCAATTTAATATTTAATCCAAGCAATTTAATATTTAATATTAAATTTAATAACTTTAATTAACCATTACCTGGAAAATTGCGGGAATGTTTCTACGGATACCTCTACGCTGTCTCAGCATAGCTGACCGCCGTATCCTCAGAGTAATCACAGCTTCATTATAATGTTGGAGGTAATTTCGCGCAAACCGTGCGCAGTCTCTCATCGACACTGAGTAGTGGGCTTGGTTGTAGTTTAGAATCTCACGTTCGGGAGTATCCGGATCATTTGGGTTTGTGCTCGTCGCCGCAGACCACCAAGCCGGAGTCACAAGCTTATACTGATTGTCGTAAAGTTCTAGCCTAGAGCGCAAGCTCCCCACTTGAGTATTGTTTAAAGTGAAATAATGCCGCTCATCATAGAGAAGCTGAAGCAGGACCGTAACAAAACGGTGTAGGGAGTTGGTATAGGCAAGGTTGTTCATCAGAAGGTCGAACGGCACCACCTGTGTACCACCGCTTTGAGGAAAATAATATTCTCTCAACCACCGCTTTGAGGAAAATAATATTCTCTCCTAACACGCTCCATCACAATCACACTCATTTCACTCTCAATTCGCTTGACATCATTTTGAATCTGCTCCACATCACTCCATTTACTCCTAATCCGCTCCACATCCCCGATCTTTTGCAACAACAATTGCTTTAAAATACTAGAGTTATTAATCTTTTGCAACAACAATTGCTTTAAAATTAATAACTTAAAATGTGAAGAGGTGTTTTGTCATCTGTGTGCTCAATTAATTTATTTTCAAAATAAATTTTGCTTTAAAATTAATAATTGTGAAGATGTGTTTTGTCATCTTGTGCTCAATTAATTTATTTTCAAAATAAATTTAAAAAAATAAAAATATCAATAAGATTAAAAACAACAAAAGAAAAATAACAGAGAACTCAAAAAAAACATACTATATTCACCTTAAACCAACAAATATTCTATATTTATAAATTGTCATTTCTCTTTTACAAATTAATGAAAATAACTTATAAGTTTTTTCCTTTTTTTATTTCTTATTTATTTATTTATTTAATATAATTTTTTTATTTTAATAATTATATTATTAATAATTAAAATAAATTTTAATAAAAATATTTTTATTAATAAAGTAAAAATATATATCACAATATAAATTTTCTAATAAAATTAATTTTAATTAATATTTTATTTAATATTTTATTATATTTATTATATTTGAAATTTTATATTAAAAATAATATTTATTAAATTGACATAAGATGAATATTTCGTGAATATTGTTTTAAGTTTGATTATTAGTTTAGAGCATCTCCAACCGATACCAAAAACTTATTTTGGAGTGGGGGAGATGCTCCAACCGATACCAAAACATAAACGTATTATTGGTTTATAGGTGGGACCCACACAAAAAATACTTATATTTACGTTTACCGTAAACTCAAACCAAAAACTATTTTTTTTTTTATAAAATGATTATTTTTTTTTACAAATTAATAAAAATAACTTATCAATTATTTTTTAGTATCTTATTTAATATCTTTTGTAGTATAATTTTTTTAATAATCATATCATTAATAATTAAAATAAATTTTAATAAAAATATTTTTAATAATGAAATAAAAATACATATCACAATATAAAATAAAATTAAATAATTAAATTATATAATTAACATTAAAAATAAAATAATAATAAACAAGATATTAAAAAAAATGCTACCAATTACAAAAACAAAAATAATTAATAATTAGTTTTTGAGTGTTTTAATGTAATTTTTTTAATAATTAAATAATATTTTATTGAGTATTATTTATATTTATTATGTTTGAAAATTTAAATTGAAAATAATATTAATTATATTTTTTAATTTAAAAAATTATGAGATAAAATTGTAAATTTGTAAAGATGTTGATTATTTATATAAATAGTATAAATAATTATATAAGAAAAATATTTAAAAAAAATTATTTTAAGTTAGAGTATTAGTTTCTCTTGGAGTCAAATTACTGTAAACGTAAACTAAAACTAATTTTGAGTTCGGTTGGAGTTAAATTACTATAAACTTAAAATAAAACTTATTTTTGAGTTTGAGTTTTTGTGTTCGGTTGGAGATGGCCTTAGATTGGAGTCAAATTATTTTTTAGCACTTATTTTTTAGTTTAAATTTTGGTGTTTTTCTTTAGATAGCCTTAAATACATATACTAAATTACTCCATTCATTTCTAAAATAAAATAAAAAATATTTGTTTGTTAATGAAAAAGGTTAATAATTTTTTTTTATGAAGAAATAATTATAATCAGTAGTAATTTTTATTTTTAAAAGTAAAATAAAAAAATATGTTGAACTAAAATAAAGGATCTCGACAAAACTTATATACACGAGTTTGGTAAATTCAACTTTTCCGTATAATAATTCATATTAGGTGAGTAGGATGAAACAAATATTTGTTCCTAGAACAAACCTTCTTTTATGCAGACATCAAATTCAACTTTGAACTTTAAGGGGTGACAGATTCCTTGCCCCCTTAATAAAACTCAAAGCAATTTGAAGTACAATTGAAACAGTTGGTGTGAAAATTCTACAAAGAAGTCCTCAGTCAACTTCTTGCACGAATAAAACTCGTTTTAAACCAGCTAGAAGCGATGAATAACTCCTTTCTAGTTTCCAATCACTCCCTAAGAGTCAAAGACTGAGAAGCATGAAATAAAATTCTACACCATAATCTCCTTATAAACCTAAAAATAAAACAATCAGTTCATACCCGAGAACAGAACAAGACCACCAAAGCTTTCAAGAGTATCTATAGTAACATCTACATTAGCCACACACCTGTACGTATATGCAGAGCTATCTAAGATCTAGCGATATTTTGGAAGAATATCGGTTCAGCGCTTGCCGTATTTTGCAGCCGTGTTTACATGTAACTTCCTGTTAACACAGAAAATATGAAATTAAACTATGAAACGGAAAAACAGTGATGTGCTTTATATAGTGACTAATTATGCCGATATAAAATATTCAATCATGAAGGACAGCAGGTTTTACTGACACAAACTTCAAGAGTGAAAATCATTGACAAATGATAAAATGACTACGAAGCCGAGATTATAATTATCTTGTAAACAAGTATCATAAATCAAAAGGACACATACATCATATGACAAGGGTCACCCAATATAATATACATCTTCATGACCAAAAACCCTTCTACCGTCACATGAATGATAAAAAGAAAAAAAAAACAATAATGAAATTCCAATTGTAAGTGAACTTGTTAAATGAGACCAAATATGTAATTCACGATGTATCGATACATCAGAGCTTATTAGGGTGGATTTAGGGAGATCAATGGGTACACCCCCACAAACCCATTTTTCCAATGGTGTAGTCCAAAATCTCAGTCACAACATTTGCACACAGAGAACAAGACACTTGAATGATCAAATACATTTCTTGTAGGTAGAAATTCAGAGAGTTATGGCATAATCTACATACTTAGTCTTTTATATATGCAGAAGGTTACTAATTGTTTAACATATTTCTCATTAAAAGACTTTCAGATTTCATGATTCATGATGGTCACTCGAATCAACATTGTTTCATTCATGATGAGGCCGGGTCGGATAAATTCACACTATAACCATCCATCACTAGAATATATCAGTACAGAAATTCACAAAGAAATGATGAGCTTCCGATACAAACTTGGTAATAACATGACTTTTCAGCAATCGTATGATAAACCATGAATATGAGTGCAGGATTAAAACAAGGGTCCCAATCCTAGTAATTTATCCCATCATCAAACAGATATCCATGATGCAAAATTTCAGAGATCACTGAAAGGTAAAATGATATATAATCAAGAAGTTATCACTAATCACCAGTGACATAACATTTTACTCACAAATAACCCAACAAAAATCTAGCTTCGTATTACACATATATACCATTGTGTCGATAGAACAACTATATTCTAAGACTGCCTTTTGTACAAATTTAAAACGTAGAAAGAATATGCTTTTGAAAGTGTACAATGAAACGAAACGTCTAACCAATGCAGAACAGTAATGAAAAACTGAAACTACATGTTCATGGAATGGCCAAAGACATCTTTCAAACGAACAACACCATTAGACCAACAATGGTATGTCTAATCGCCTTATCTATCATACACTTCACAAAGTCACTTAAATCAAAAAATTATTTCTACTTAATGTGAACCAGAGCTTCTTAGAGACTTACTATGTTCCGAGTCTCGGTTTGCACGCTTTAGCTTCTCCAGGTGAACCTGTGCCTCCATGAATACCTTCATTCTTTGAATCTCCAAATCCTTGGCGAACTGCATTCGTTGTTTCTCCAGCTCCACCATCTGTCTTTGCTTTGCCTCCTCCACATCCTTATATATTTGCCCTAACCTCCCAATCGCCTCTACCAATCTCATATAACCATCTCCCACAATCATGCCATCTTCTTCCGAAGGCCTCTTCCTTTTCCTTCCCCCAATCGGCACCCGTCGAGCCCACGTTTCAGAATCATCTTCAAAATCATGTTCGTCATCATCACCTTCCTCATCATCCTCAGCCTCCATGGCCGCCGCAGCTGCTGCCATTACAGAGAAATTTCTCTCAGTAACGCTGCCCGCACCTGACCGCTTTGACCGGGGTCCCACCGGAACAGACCACGGCGGAGGTAGCTTCAACAAGGGGCTCGAGTCCGGATCTTTTACCAGATGACGACCCGCCGCATCCCTCTTCCGGCTGTGGATCGCCGCCTCCGGGGACGCCGATGATTCCGGCGACGGAGAAACTCTCCGGCGACGAGGCCTGCTGGTTGCAATCTTGGGGGTGGATTCGCCGATAAGTTGGTCGAGGCTCTCGAAGTGGGTCCACGTGGAGACGTAGCGACCCTTGGAATGAACGACCCTGGACTTCTCGATCTTGAACTTCTTCTTGGTGGTGTCGATGCGGTTTTTGCACTGGACGTCGGTGCGGCGGAGCTTGGCGGTGTGGGCGTGTAGGGCGTTGACGGCATCGGCGACCTCCTGCCAGTGCTTTTGCCGGAGATTTCCCCGGTTCAGTTGTAGGTAATGGTCCCCCCAGACGTCAATCAGAGTCCGCGTTGCGTCCTCTGACCAACAGTCCTCTCGATTCGGGAAAGCCGGGGACCTCGTCGGAGGCGGCGGCGGCGGCGGCGGGTCCGACGGGAAATCGGGTTTCGTGGGAGATGGAGGGGACGGTTTATTATCTTCGTCGGGGATTGAGCGGCGCGGGGAGAAGGAGGAGGTTGGGGACAGTGGAGGGGAGGGAATGGGTTGAGAAGACATGTCGGCGGCGAGGACCGGCGGCTGGGATTTTGAAAGCGAAGGGGTGAATTTTGAGGAGTTGGGCTTTGAAAATTGGAGGACCGGTTTTGTGGCTTGGCACCGGTAAAAGGTGTAGTGCTTACATTTACTTTTTGAATTATTTTCCAAGGTTGTTTTTTCATAAGTTAATTAGTAGGGAGCATATATTATATCTCAATTTATTTATTACTCTAGTTATATTATTTGATGATTTATTTGATAAATAAATTTTGTTTTTTTTAAAGTTATGTTTACACTAATTAATTTACGCAAGATATAAAATTAGAGTAAGCTATCAAATACTACCAAAAAAAATCACTATAAATTGTTAAATAAAACAATTTTTTTTTTTTGGTAAAGGTCAATCATGTAGAAAAGTAAAGAGTATGATACAGAACTGCGCATAAGAAAAGAAAATCACATCGCGTCACAGAGCTAACAGGCTAGCTCACCAACCAACCAAGCTAAACAATACAAAAAAATACAAAAAAAAATACAAACAATTTATTTTTTCATAAATTAAAAAAAAAACTAAATGTGGAATCTAAGATGCGCTATGAAAGAAATGAGAGAAAAAAAATAGTCATGCCTTTAAAAAATGGTGAGGACTAAAGATCAAGCTAAGTCGATACATCAGTTATTCGAGATGCTTGACATTATATCCATTCCTTTACCGAGCAGTATGAACACAAGTGTCGGATGTTGAAAAATAACGTTGTGAAGAGAGAGATGAAAGAAGGACTTAAGGAGCTAGATGATAAGTCACATAGGGTGGAGAATCCATATCAACCACCTAGTGTTGCGACTTGCTCCAGGCGTGATTCGATATCGGTATATTTATTCAAGATAGTTAATCATGTTAATGGGTTCTAACTCATTACGATTTTTTCAAAAACTTGTTGTAGAAAATGATAGATACTACTGTGGATTTTCTCAGAGTCACAGTGTATGGCATGATCGATTTTATTACGTTGTATAATCACCGTGAACTTGCTCACGGTATATATGATCACCGTAAGTATTTTCATGATAAATGCATCATCAACGTTTGAGGCAAATATCTAGGTACTTTAAATGTGGCACATAATCTTTTGTGGACATCGCTTATGATCCGTTGCCCTAAAAGGTTGTTATTAGAACTTACAAAGACCTTTGGCTATATTTAGAAAATTGATCGAGTGTCAAATATACTTCAAAACAATATTCATTGGTTTTGAAGGCAGAGAAAAAAAATATCACAAAAGAAAACCCAAAAAAGAAACTGAAACATTAGCATCGAATCCCTTGTCATTTCTTGAAAGACCAACATTCCAAGGGATTCAGGATTCGAATGCTAGTTGAAAGTCGACTCTATCCTTTGTAATTTATAATGGTCGAGTGAGGAGATCGATCAATCGATCGATAAATTAATGAAAGGGGCGATCGAGGAAGGATGTTAGGCTGTTTTTCGTGTTGCATGTCCGAAGACAGCCTCCAGCAGAATTCTTTGAACAATAGTAAGAAGTACCTCGACACGAAGCCCTTGGCTTCCATCGCAAACCTCTCCTTGAAAACTGGTAATGCAATCGAATCATATATTATCGGAAAAACACAAACATTGATGCATGGATTCCTAGATTTGCAGATAGCAGCAAGAGAAGGTATGTAGACGAAGAAATCGAGAAACTCGGAAAGAACAACATCTGTGCCGATACTCTCACTTTAGACGAGCTTTCGGCTGCAACTCAAAACTTCAGCCAAGAGGCTACCATCGGCGAGGGCGGGTTCGGGAAGGTGTACAAAGGCCAACTCGAGAGTAAAAACAACATCGTACGTAAATCTGTATAAAAACTTAACCGATACTCATTATAACAATCGCTTTAATCTCTCTCAAACGCAGGAAGTAGCCGTGAAGCAACTCGACAGGGATGGATTCCAAGGAAATCGAGAGTTCTTAGTCGAAGTTTTGATGTTGAGCCTCCTTCACCATCCCAATCTCGTTACCCTCGTAGGATACTGCGCAGAGGGCGAGCAGAGGATTTTAGTCTACGAGTACATGGCCAACGGTTCGTTGGAAGATCACCTCCTAAGTACGTCATACATTATTAATCTAGATATACAGCTCGAACTGTTAGAAAAGTTGGGCAACTTGACATTTATAACCGTCTGATCACTTCGATGTATTCTCCCATGAAAAAAGATTTAGGTCCGGACAAAAAGCCTCTCGACTGGGATACGAGGATGAAAGTCGCAGAAGGTGCTGCGAAAGGGCTCGAATACTTGCACGAAACCGCTAACCCTCCGGTCGTGTACAGAGACTTCAAGGCATCAAACATACTCTTGGGCGAGAACTTCTACCCGAAGCTCTCCGATTTCGGGCTCGCCAAAGTTTGTCCTAACGGTGGCAAGAACTATGTTTCCACTAGGGTGATGGGAACTTACGGGTATTGTGCGCCTGAATACGCATCCACCGGCCAGTTGACGACTAAGTCCGACGTCTACAGCTTCGGGGTCGTGTTCTTGGAGATGATCACCGGAAGGAGAGTCATCGACACTTCCAAACCGAGCGAAGAGCAGAACTTGATCGAATGGGTATGCGCAATACATCTACTTGCACATCAATCAGTATATAAATAGTTGGAACGAAGGTAGTATAAATATGTTTCTCGTTTTATATATTAGGCGCAACCATTACTGAAAGACAAGAAGAAGTTCATACAGATGGCTGATCCGTTATTGGAAGGGAACTTCCCGGAGAAAGCACTCCACCAAGCCCTTGCGATCGCAGCGATGTGCCTGCAGGAGGAAGCCACGACTCGACCTTTGATATCCGATGTTGTAACAGCGTTGCAATTTTTATCCTTAGATAAGAAAGAAGCTGGTGAGGTTGATGGAGGAGGATAACATATACTCATAAGCTAGGACAATTTAATTAAGCGATGATCGATAACAAATACATTAATAAACATAAAACCTCCACAATTCATATATGGCCCACCGCTCAAAATTTTGTTTCTTGGCCGTTTGTTTTCTCATTACAGTCGATATAGTATTTTACAGTTTACTACATACTTGGTACATTATGAATAAGCCTTTTTTGTTTTACTAACTTCTATTTATAGATGCAAAATAATCACCAATGGAGGATCCGAAAAAGTATTAGTGGTTGGGGCTAAACTTTGTGTTGCAAACAAGTCAAGTAGCCAATGAGCTGGTTATCGTAAAACAAGTGGCTTTGACAGTTACCTGATATTTGAAATCTGAAAGCATCGAAGTATAATGAAACGATCACAATATAACGACTCCGTAAATCACACACAGATTTTCAACACTTTAGGTCACTGCTCGGTTTGAGTTGAATCACCGCTTGAAATAAAGCTCAACGAGTTTCTTCAGAGTCTCAAAAACACTAGTGAATGGATCGAGTGCTAGAGAGGATTTTAGTCCGAGATCGGGAAACTGATTAGTGAGAGCTTGCTGCATCCCAGACATGGACATCATTGCTGCTATCTGACTATTCGACATCACTTCACAGTCTTGTGGAGTATCTTTAATTTTGCTGGGATCGTACCCGAATGTTGATAAATAAGATTTGTACTTCTCGATGAATTCTGTTCCCGGATTGGGTCTCCTCGAGTATATCTGGAATATTTTTATCAATAAATAGCTCAGATTTTGCGTGGTTATGATTTCGAGCATGAGCAAATATCACTGGAAAACACGGAGAGAGTACAAGGCTACCTGAATAAAACTTTTGTCCTTAGCTCCAGAAACAAGGGCATAATTGTCATAATCAGTAGCAATCACATCATAAGGTTCTTTGGGAATGAACGGCAAAGTAGGAAAACGAAGGTAACACTTCTGCTTGATCATCTCCGGGTTAGTTTCATTTGTATCCGCATCTTCCTCAGGAAGGCATTGAACCCTTCCCCTTATACCTGTGATATAACCATCAGGACTTCCGTGAACACAGAAGGTATCAACCTGGATAGCAGGTGCATCCGGATCAAACGTATAAACGCCCTGAAATCATATACCATGAACTACATATAATTCAGGAGAGCTATCACATGGATTGCATAGGGAACTCGTACAATTAACCCTGTTTTTTTTTTTTGTTTTTTTTTTGTTACCTGCGTGCAATGGCAATCTTCTTGACCTTGCCCAGCAAACCCACGTTTAAGGGAAGCTACTTCGAACCATCTCCCAGCGTACCTGGATGGATCAAAGTTCTTCATTGCCATGCCTCTCATCACCATTCCACTTCCCTCGTCATTTGTCGAAGGAAGATTCAGCGTGTTGTCCGACGCACTCGCCAGCTGGCATATATCGTCATGAGAAAGATTTGTCGCAGAAGCCTGCCCAATCAATACATGTCCTCATAGTAGAATGCCCTCTAATAATATAGTTAGTCAATACAAAACCTGAAAACTAGATGTTGGCTTGGAGTCAAACGATGTACGGAGTAAACAGTTGATATTGCATTACTACAAAATAACTCGAAGATCAAGGTTTATTATTTCCTTCCATGAATACACCTATGTTCTGACAACGTAAGGCTATCCCTCTGATTGGCAAGAATATGACAAAATTACGCGTACGAGTTCGGCTTAGTTAAGAGCACAGATTGTGAATGAAGAAGCCCGATATAAAAAGTAAAGCACTAACCAAGTTTGTGTGAGATAGCATTATAACTGATGCCGCAAGACCTGAAATTGCTTGCTTAACACCGAATTTAATCGATAAAGGATGTTCATTATAGCATTTCGACAGTTCTTTGCTGGCAATTCTCCTAGAGTAAAATAAAGCATACTTAGAAATCGGTGGAAAGGAACACTGAACACAGTTTCACCAAATTCAATGAACAAATATGTATCCGGATGAACGGAAATCGAAATGTACTGCAAACTTTTCAATTTATCCGGATCTAATGGGATTACAATCTTATCGTCACACCCATTAGACACAAAATCTGGGAAACATTCCAAAGACCATATTAGTTTCATTATTCACCCACTCGGATGTGCAGGGTGATATTCACAAATTCAACGAAGAACACCAGAAACAGTTTTACACAGAAATTCAGTTCAATATTTTCCACACGAACCCACCGCAATCGTAAACCCTATATATATCGGATTGAATTGATTCCCAAATCCAATGTAAGACGACGGAACTGATTAATTGGTTATTGAATAAAGAGGCGTAGAGATGAAGAGGGGGGGGGGGGGAGGTCGTACCTGGGCTGGCGCGGCTGATGATGATGCAGTTGAGGTGGCGATGGTGGTGCTGCCACCAGATTACGACTGATGCTACAGTGATACATCATTGCTCGGGAGTCTGAGATGAAATACAGCATGATGATGAATGTTACAGAGATATTTGTATTGCAAAAATATACTACTCATTGTAAATAATAATTTAAATGTTGTGAATAATTTTATAAGGATATTTTTAAGGATGATTTTATATATGCATGAATTTATGATTTGACCATGTAGAAGTCATTAGAAATATATATATATATATATATATATATATATATATATATATATATATATATATATATATATATATGCATGAATGTATGATTTGACCATGTAGAAGTCATTAGAAAGATACATATATGAAAATCGATGGATTTTAAGATTCCTGAAATATGAAAGGAAATGAAAATCAAAACATGTACACAAAAATGATATTGAAGATAAAGTTCAAAAGATGATATTGAAGACAAGGTCCAGAAGACCAGTGAATCCTGAAGACCAGTGATTGCACTCTTTTTCCTTTTATTAAGTTTTTCCCACAGAATTTTTTCTTAGTTAAAGGTTTTTAACGAGACAATCACCACAATATAAATGTGAATGTCATGTAGTCTTTTCCTCGAGTATTTTTTCCCACAGGGTTTTATAACGATGTTTTTAACGATACATGTACATCACTCAATAATAATGAGGACATCAGAATGTTCCATATGAGTTTGTTTTCGAGAGAACCTGAAGTTCAAAGAAAAACATAATCTTCTAGATGATTGTGAGTTGAAGTTCACATTATTCATTTGTCAATGATTGTATATTCGACATTAGACGCATCTAATATACTCCAGAAGAGTTACCGGTCGGTTATAGCAATTGCGAATGCTCTAGTCAATATAGATGTCTGGTAAAGGCATGTCCCAGAAGGACGAAAAATATACAATAATACAAATGAATGTGAAACTCGACAATTCGAAGATTGTGTCCTGAAGACAAAAATGTATATTTGAATAACTAAGTTTTTCCTATATGGATTTATTAGTTACAGGTTTTAATGAGACTGATTGATCACAAATAACTACTTTCAAGAAGTCAAAGATCTTCGGTGATTACAATCAGGGGGAGCAAGCTGCACTATTTTTCCTTCGCTCAGGTTTTGTCCAACTGGGTTTTCCTGGCAAGATTTTAACGAGACAACAATCTTGTAAATAGTCATTCAAGATGAGTGTTATGAATATTATTAATTAGTGAATGACTAGTTTTCTCTTTCTTGGTGAACAACACATAAACTCTACTTTGTATCCTATATAAAAGGAGTATCCTCATATGAATGATATAACAATTTTATTTTTCTCTTATATTGTGTCACTTTCTAATATATTATTCTCTCTTAACAATTTTATTCTTCTCTTATATTGTGTCACTTTTTAATATATTATTCTCTCTCAATTCCTTAGAGTTTATTTGTAAGAAAATAATATCGAAAAAGTGGTGAGTTTATTTTATTATCTCTCTATTTTCTCGTTAATGACAATATTTATGTAATACTCTATCTGTCCCACATAAATAGTCATAAGTGGTTAGTTGACTTTTTTTTTGGTTCAATACCTATGATAAATAATGTATAAAAATTATAAAAAAATTACTAAAATAAAATTTAATAGTTAAATTTTATTTTAGTAATTTTTTCATAATTTTTGTACACTATTTATTATAGGTATTGGACCGACAAAAAGTTAACTTTGACCACATGTGACTATTTCTGTGGAACAAAGAGAGTATAGTCCAATAACAGGTTGGCACTTTTTAATTTTTTAAAATTGATCAAAATGCAAATAATCAAGTCTTTTTATAGTCTAAAACGGTTACAAGATTAAACAAAAACCTTGTGTGAAATCTTCAAAGCCATGGTTCAATATTTTAAACATAGGTAACCCAACACAGGCCCATGGATTCCTCGATCTCATTCTCTTCTTTCACTTTGAATCTTTGATCCCATTCTTGTCTACCATATTCTTGCTGCTCAATATGAAAAGATTTCGATCTCATGATCTCATTCTCTTCTTCTTTCGCTTTGAATCTTTGTTCCCATTCTTTTCTCTCATATTCTTGCTGCTCATCTAAATCTTTCATATTCTTATAAACATATCGATCGTTGCCAATTGATGCCTTCCGAGCCAAATTCCGAGCACTTAAAAGCTGTAAATATTGGATTTAGGACAGTTATTCAAAAAGAATCATAAATGCATTTTATATCACTGGAGTATAGTATCTTCAATTCTTAAGACTTTGCATACTTATTAACCGAACTTGTACAACAGTATCTATTATACTCCTAGTTGTTATTTAACAAATAAAAAATTATTTTTTCTTAATTTATGTACAAATTTATCTATGCAAACAATAAAAAATCGAATATTTGATAAAGAGTACTATATAATATTAAATCAAAATTTGTTTTACAGAACTTGCTTAGTGGCCAAGCAGATTCAATCAAATCATGAATCCTCATTTCTTTGTGTGTCTGGTGGCGTAATTTGGGAGAGCAAAAAAATAAATTACGGACTAGATTCTTCCGCACCTTGTAAAGAAAAAAAAGTTTATGGCAGAGCTTATAAGCTCTTTAAAAATTTAAGAGCTTATAAGCTCTTAAAATTTCTTAGGTAAAATTTTAAAAAAAAAATCTTAAAAAAAAAAGTTGTTTAACAGCTTAGTTTAAAAAAAATTAAGGGGTAGTTTTTTTAAAAAAAATTATAAACTTTTTGTAACTTAAATTAGGCGGCCTAAAGCGAATTTAGGCGGGCCTAGGCTGATTTAGGAGGCCCTTAGACGGCTTGAGGGCCTAGAGCTTAAAATCGAAGCAGTTGAGTACAACCTAGAGTCTAGGCGGGGCCTAGGCAGAGCCAGACGAGAATTTTTAGTGTGCTCCAACTAAAATATTCTCTACATATATAAATTATCTTTTTCCCAATTACTTTATTTCTATCATTTTCTAACAAAATCATACTACCTTCCCAATAACTTTATTTCTATTGTTTTCTAACAATATCATACTAGCTCGCAAACAATATCATACTAGCTCCGCCCCGCAAATGTTTGTCAGTTTTATTTGTAAACAATTACGGGATAGATAGAGTAATATACAAGAAACACAGTATAAATTATATACAGTAATGAATGTAAAAACGTAAATAATTACCTTGCGCTTCAAAAGAAGATTGGGTAATTTGAGTGCTTTGGCACGGTGTTCTCTGGCTTTATTCCTTTCAATGATTTTGTCATTTCGTTTCATCTTGATATACAAGATTACATTTGTGAACACCATGGAACAGATCAAATGGACCACAAACACCTGTTAAAAAAGAAATTATAAGTATATATATATATATAAATCACAAAACATCTTCTAACATAAGCAAATTTCACATGCATTCTTTTATTTTCTAAATAATCAACATTGATCTTATTTAACATAAAATTTCACATGCATTCTTTTATTTTCTAAATAATCAACATTGATCTTATTTAACATAAGCACGGTCTTATGTTATGCCTAATGAGCAGTGTAAGTTTTATAAAGAAAATGAATAAATTAAATATTTTTCATTTTTTTAAAATCATTTTTCCATGACACTAACTCTGCTAAATAAAAGTCACCAAAAACAAAATTGTTAAAGCTAGACAAGTTTAATCCGATATTAACAGATTAAATATAGAATTTAACCTGTACATGACATCCTATGATATTATATCATAAAAAAGACATTTCAGCAGCAAGAATACAAACATAAATTAAATAGAGTATTTTCAATATATAGAGCATACCTTAAGCAAAGACAATATGAAACAGTCGGGTGAAAAATCTATGAGACACTTGGGTGATGTCACCGTCCTTCAATAAAATACAAACACAAAATGAGGTCAAACTAGTACTCTGTCCCTTGTTCATCTTGTTTCTTTTTACTACTGAGTTTAATAAATACTAGTATGGTATTTTAATGTTCGGTTATGCTAAATGGAAAGAATTTGCCCACAGTACCCCTTAAGAAAAATTATTGTATATATATAATAATATTTTAATGATTTTTTTGACATATATAATAATTAATTATACTATACAAAATATATATTGCAAAACATAATAGTTAAAGATAATGCATATCTTCACGTTTATAAATTTAGATTTTTAGATATTTATGAAATTAATAATATATTTATATATATATATATATATATATATATTTGGACAATTCTGCCCATTTATAATAGAGTAGTTGAAATAGAAATCATACAAGCAGATCATACTTACGACGTCTCTGAAGCAAGCCAACAGACTATAGAAAAACATGCATTATAAATGAGGATACAGCTTATAGTCATAATTTCTTCTCTGCTTAATTCTCTGTCAGAATAAAGTCTTGTGTTAATACCAGAGATTATATTGATAAAAGTTTATGAGAAAAACTAGTGAGTACCTATCAGTCCATAATGCTTCCTTCAAAAACTTGTCGACTTTGATATCCCGGTAAACCCATCTCCCAGCGTATTTCTTACCATAATCCCTCGGAAGAGAAATGCAATGCACCGACGGGAAGTGGTATAAAATATTCCCCTTAAAATGCATCAACAATCATTAAAAGTGTAATATGGATGTACATGAATTTAGGGTATTTACACTGAATTCTGAGAATTTTAAACGTTGTTTAATACTCTCCTTTAGTCTTACAAAACTGTGTTTTTTGGTTGTCTATCAAAACTTTGCACGCTCATAAATAGAGAAAAAATTTAGGGTCACCGACCTGCTAGCGCACTTAGACATGTAAATGGGGCGGATCTGGAGCAGATCGACACTGATCCATACCCATTTAATAATTTAAATTTTCAATCCGTAACCGTTCCGCGACTCGCCGGATCATTAAGAGCTCGATTTAATTCCGTATCCGCCGAATCAACGAGTACCCAACATGTTTTTTCAATCCGTTTTTAATAATAATTATTTATAATTTTTAAAAAATATTTTTAAAAATTATAAAATAAAACATTAAAATTCATTAAACTAAATCAAATATTAAAGTGTTAACAATAATAATCAATATTTTTATATTAAACTAATGAAAAGTTAAAATATTATTTATTAATTAATTATAAATTATTATATATATAGTAAAACCTCTATAAATTAATACTCTATTGATTAATAATTTCTATAAATTAATATAATCTTTCGGTCACGACTTGGTCTTTAAAATGGAAAAAAATAATCGATAAATTAATAACCTCTCTAAATTAATAAAATTTTACGATCACGAAGCTATTAATTTATAGAGGTTTTACTATATATATATATACATAATATTTGTAAAGGGTCGGGTCACTAACGGATCGAATCGGTCTTGAACCGTATCCAATCCGTTTATTAAACAGGTCTGGTCATTAAACGGGTCAACATATCAATTTTTACAATCTAAACCCGTTTAAATGTGAAGGGCACTGCTAGTGAGTGTGTGTGTGTGGGGTAAGAAAGCATAAACTAGAGTTTACCTCTTCATCAAGTTCTGGGTGACCATTAAATAGTTGTAGCACAGGTAACATGTATGACTCATCATCCTGGAGATATTGAGAATAATAACATCGTTTAGAAATAATAATCACAAATTAAATGATTATTAAATATTAACTTAATGAATAAACAATTGATTATTTATGACCCAACTCTATGCAACATAAGCATGTTTGTATGATAAATAAATTATAAAAAGTAGAAAATGTACATTTATAAAAACATGTTTATTAGATAAATCAGATAAATCAGCATATAATAAAAATGTTGCTGTTGAAATAGGTGTGTGAGTACAGTCCCACGTCTAGCGCACAAAGACAGGAGAGGGACCCGAGACACGTAGGGAAGTTTCATCCTAAAACCAATTGATATTAGGGAAGTTTCATCCTAAAACCAATTGATATTAGATAGAGTAGCTCCCTTTACTTATAATTTAGTTTCCCTTTTTCTCAAATCAATATTTAATGTGAGACAACTCATAAGTGACCACAAGATAATCTCAATCGTCCAAGATTACCATATTGTCGGTATTTTGGGGATCAAGATAAGGAGCAATTTCCTCAGCTGTGACAACACCGCCATTTAAAGCTATGTACTGCCCAATCTGCATAAATAATTTAGGCACTTTAGGATTGTTCACAAAAAGCATATACAGTATACATATATATTCTATGATATCATTAAAAGTATAAACACGAAAATTTACTGCCTGATTATTACCATCTCCCACCTCTCTTTTTCAATCCCCTTGTTGGGATCAGCTTCCAATAATGTAATAGGCATAAGCTGAAGGGAACATAAAATTTGTAAGTCACTTATCTTTGAAAAATACTACTCGTAGTAAGCAACCAAAATTACAAAGCTGAAAAAATAAATTAAAAATCTTACAAACTGAAACACTTTGCCAGTACACAGGAGATCTATGGGCTCTGTTGATGTGTTATCCGTGTTATTTGAATTCAGCTTTTCAATAGGTTTAAATAATCTGAATGAAGGAAAGTCAGATATAAGAGTTGAGAAAAAACCTCTATAAATTAATACTTCGATAAATTAATAACCTCTCTAAATTAATAGAATCTATAAATTAATACTCGATAAATTAATAACCTCTCTAAATTAATAGAATCTTTCGATCCCGACTTGGTCTTTTAAATGAAAAAAATACCTCGATAAATTAATAACCTCTCTAAATTAATAAAATTTTACGATCCCGAGGCTATTAATTTATAGAGGTTTTACTGTACATTATCATAAAAAACTCCACACACAAATGGTAGCAGGTAGCATAATTCATCGTTATATATCAGGTTAAACGTTATATATCAGGTTAAACGCAACAGTCATTCGTGGTTCTATGTTCAAGATTTGAGGTTAAGTGTTACGCTCTTTTGCAATAAAGATGGCAGTCGGAAAATATACCAAAACCTTTATGACAAAATAAATTGTCAAGTTTTCACAGTAAGAATAAAAAAATTGACTACAGTTTGTGAACAATTCAGTACTGGAACAAGATATATAATACTCCGTAAGGCATTCCGGCAAGACAGGAGATAGCAAATGGTGGCAGAAACGATAAAATCCAAAGATAAAAAGCTGACGCCTATTACACAAAAACAATTCATTAAAGTTTGAATATAAACAACAAAGTCTCAGAGAGCTTTTATCCATAAAAAATATATATATACCTTTAAAATTCTGAACAAAAAATCTGCAGTCTTAGACCTAAGAGTGCGCTTCAATAGATGAACAAAAAAATGTCCACCCGACACCTATTAAAGAAAGAAAGAGCGTCATTTATCGATCAGCACGAAGGATTTATATATTAAAAAAAAAAAAAAAAACCTGGCCATTAATGATGAGAGGATTTAGAGCGTCTTTGTTGACAACGTCGCCGATCGTAGTAGTGACTCTCCTACCCTTGTAATCAAGTCCGGTGTAAATCGACGACGGTGGTTTATTGTTTCTGTCTCTGACCGAGAAAGGCCTTATTTTGGTGAATTGGGGATTGCCGATTGTAGCTCTCCTCCCAGTGTAATCAGATGCCGACGGTGGTTTATTGTTTCTGTCTCTGACCGAGAAAGAAGGCCTTATTTTGGTGAATTGGGGATGTACAATTGGGAAGCAATATGGTTTTCTAGGATGGAGGGTAACACAAGGAATTGGAAGTGTTTTAGCGCCATACAAACTAAAGCTCACCATCTTATTTCGTACACAGGTGGGGGACTTGGAGGAGGCGAAGACGAAGACGAAGACGAAGAGGATCGGAACTTGGATAAGTTTCAAGGGTATTATATTTGATTGATAATTTAAAGCCCGTAAACAAAACCAATTAGGCCCAAATTCTTTCATTAGACACGAAACACAATCTCTTCTCTCTCTCTCACGAAAAAACTTAAAAACCCTAATTTTTCCAATTTCAATTTGTACCACCACCTCGCCGTCGTAGATGCTGAGAAAGACCGAGGAAAAATCTGATTGGTGGGCGGTGGACCGGGAAATATCGGGATCTTGGGTCGACGGCAGCGGCGTTGGCTCGAATCGAACGGATCAGGGGAGGACTACGGTGGTGTGATGGTTCGGGTCGACTTCCGCCGCCTCTCCGCCCGCACCCGGTACGTCTATTTCGTTTGAATGTGTACTTAGAGTCTAATCAGTATATCACTGCGTGTCATTTAATTTTTGAACAAATTGTGAATCTGGAATTGCAAGTTTGGGCTCTTTTCAATATGGTTTCATGATTTTCGATTTTGTTTTCGATGTGCAAAAAGTTGGTTTGCAAGTCCTTAGATAGAAATGTTGCCCGAGTTTTTTTGTTTTTTTCCTATCTTTGCATTAGATAGAAATGGCTCCCAGTGACTTTATTGCTACATGCCCACAATGAAGATGGTGAGTTACAAGTCAAAATATCTTCTTTGTACAGATTGAGGCCACTGGCAGAGAGTAACATGGTATGCTCTCTGTGGGCTCAAAAATGATGATGCATGCCACGTCTCGTCATTTATGAAATTTTTCGTTTCTTATGTTATAGTTGATGTGTGGTGTTGTTATTAGGCGTTTCTAAAACTTGATATTCTCAGGTTCAAGATCGCCAAATCTCTCCACTGGACATTGTGCCTGAAAATCGCAGATGACGTGGCTCAGGACTTGGCCTACATCCACCAAGCCTCGAAATCGGTCCACGGGAACCTCAAATCCTCCAACATGATTTGAAAACCCCCGCCTCGATCAAGAGCCACGGCCAAGTCCGATGTCTACGCCTTTGGGGTCCTTCTCTTGGAAACAAGATGAGCTTGGGGTGTTTTGCATATGTGCATGTGTATGTATATGTAATGTATATTACATGTTTGTGTAATGAAACAGAAAAATACATGAAGAAAAGAAACACAAAAAAAAGTGTAAAGAGAGTATTTTTTAGTGTTTGTTTTGTTTATTTAGTAATTTTTAATTTTTATGATTTGAGTGAAAAACATATATTATCAAAAAATGTAAGATCAAAAGTTAAATCACATATTTAAATACTAAATTTTAAATTTATTTGTGATTAGTTTTTCTCTATTTGGTCTATTTTTTGTGACTTTGTAATTAATGTGATTTTATTAATAAAAACATAGTAGAATTAAGTATACAATAGAGTAGAACTAAAAAAACATATTTAATTAAATAGAATAGAACTAAAAAACATATTTAATTAAAGACGAAGAATTAAAATCAAGATTCAAACAAAACAGAGTAGAATTCACTAAAAAACATTCAACTAAAACAAAGAATTAAGAATCAACATTCAAACAAAACATAGTAAAATTCAATACAAAAAAGAGTAGAAATCACTATACAACAAAGTAGAACTAAGTATACAACAGAGTAGAACTCGAACTCAGAGTAGAACAGATCATAACTCGCAAAATACTGGTTTATACTCCCTTTATCCGAAACATCTGCTCTTTTTATAACTATATTCTACTCCATTTATAACCATAAAACCCTAAACCCTAAAAATCTAAAATCATATACTACGGTATTATGAGCTCTATTCCATTTATTAATTAATTTTACTGCATTGGTTAGTGAATTCTACTCTCTTTATTACTATATTAACAATAATCGAGGGAGGCGAACGATCTAGCCCAAACCCTAAACCCTAAACGAAAAACCCTAAACCCTAAACACTAAACCTTAAACCCTAAACTCTAAACCCTAAACCCTAAACGATAAACCCTAAATTCTAAACCCTAAACCCTAAACAAGAAAACCTAAACACTAAACCCTAAACACTAAGCCCTAAACCCTAAGTGCATGTTTGGTTCCTATGTTAATTTATTGGGCCGATAAAGTTAACCTAGTTAACTAATCCTAACTTGGGCCAATAAGGAAAACATGTTGTTGTTTGGTAAAAGTTATCTATCGCACTTTAATTTCAAAAATAAAGTAGTGTTGGATTGACAAATTACAAAATTACCCTTATTCATTTATTATCAAACAATTTTGATAAATTGTTTTCCTTTGTAAAAAAACTCACGATCTACCGCTACCGCACGCCACCACCATTTTGGTGAACTCTTCGCACAACATAAGGAATTTTTTTCCTGCGTCAAGAACTTGCGGAATCGTACAGAATATCTCATTACAAATACCAAATCGGAGTGAAAATATGGTCCTTGGTGATTATCCATCGATTAGGGTTTGCCCCGTTGTCGGCAATTGACTTTCAAGAACATGTATTTTTTTAGATTTATTGTTGTAGTAATCGACAAAAAAAGGTATGCGTGGTCTCAAATTAAAATTAAATTTATAGGCAATGAACATTTGAAGATGAGAAGAGAGAGAAAAAAAGTACGAACTTGTGAATCTGGAATCGCCCACAATTTTTGCTGCGTGAAATTAGGTTAAATGGAAGGGAATATTGTTTTCTTGCTTTATATACCTCAAGGACAAATTAGTAATTTGACAAATTAATCTGAAATACTATTGAAACATGTTTTCCCAACACACGAATTTGGGAGGTTAACTTTTCTAAAGGGGGGCAGTTTTTAAGACATGTCCTATTATCTATTACGGGCCCAAATGTTTAATACCAAACATTAGATAATTTATTTAACAGGCCCACCAAACATGCACTAAACGAGAAATCCTAAACCCTAAACGATAAAACCTAAACTCTAAAAATAAACCTTTAAACTAAATGTAAAAAGATGAATTCTACTGTATTTGTTACAATATTGTACTCCATTTATTAATGAATTATAATGTATTTGTTACAATATTTAATCATCATTAATAATGACTTCAGAATTTAGATGAACAACACCAATATCTTTGAAAACATGCAACTATAACGACAAATGTAAAAATTCATACATTAAAAAATAGTACAAAATATAGTAGAACAATATATAAAGACGAATATAACTTAGTATGTAAAAAAGTAGATATAAGTATTAAAAAGAGTATAACTCATTATAAAATAGAGTAGAACTCGGTACACAATATAATAGAACCTAGTATACAATTAAGTAGTGTTAACGGCGAAAAAAATCCTGCTAGGCTAATTGCCGAACATAAAAAGATATTTCGAGGATTGGACTAACAAAAACCTAAAGAAGATATGATAAAACATTTAATATTTAATATTATATATGAAGTTTTTTTGGAGTGTGAAAGTTACAAATGATTGCAATTTCTTTACTATTTATAGGAGGAGATAATTAGGGTTTCTATTGGGTATTGAGCCTTTTCTTATTGGGCTTTATCCTTACATTATTGGACTTTATATTTTTCTTATTGGACTTTATCTTTTTTTATTGGGCTTTATCATATACAAATTACGAATTTAACCCTCCATAGCGCAGCTTCAGGTGACCAAACCAAAGAGTCAGTTTCTCCATCCTTGCTACATTTCGGGCAGCGCATGGTAGGCGGTCAACTGCCTAGCTTGGTGTGTAGGGCTCTACCGTTCTATCTCTACCGATGCCCAGGGAGGCCACTTCTTGCCACGTTGTGTGATGATCCTTCTGTCTGGACGTCTATGCATTGCTGCTACTTTGATTATAAGGCCTTCTATTTATCGGCTTTGCTATGGGCCTTATTCGTGGGCCAATTCATTGGGTCTCGTTAAAATGGGGTACAACCACGCCCCCAGAA
Source organism: Euphrasia confusa (assembly GCA_954870475.1). Taxonomy (NCBI): domain Eukaryota; kingdom Viridiplantae; phylum Streptophyta; class Magnoliopsida; order Lamiales; family Orobanchaceae; genus Euphrasia; species Euphrasia confusa. The sequence goes on along the minus strand of OX940969.1, from coordinate 2,932,287 downwards.
ATAATCTTTTTGAGACTCCATAAAGGTTAATTCCGGCAAGAAACTCCATTTTAACAAGAAAAAATATGATTCTGCTCGAAAGTGTCGTGATAGGCAACCGAAGATCGATCAAAAACATTTAGGAGCCTAGCAATGCACAACATTATCAAAATAAAATGGAAGTAATAACTAATAATTCAAACTATTTTACGTGCAAATCAACTGCAATAGAGTCGTGCACCACGTCACACACTCACTGCAAATCATTTTTCAACTGTAAACTAATGTAGAATAAATTATAAAAATGGTTATTGAGGTAAATATGGTTATTTTCAAATGTTGTTATAAAAATAAAATATTATTGTAATGATTAATAAAATACTATACAGTATTCTGATGATTTAATTATTCAAACGAGTCCCTTTCTTTTTTTGCCTTTATATAAAGTGCCCCAATCAATGGAGGAGGTGGGGAAGTGGAGAAGAAGGAAGATTCAGAAACAAGACAAATATAAGATCGATTTGTTGTGGATAATACTGGTGAAGGTGTTATGTACCACTCATCGTCGTCTAGGCATCAAGAGCTTATTCAATCATGGACTCCAAACTGGTTCTGCTTATTGCGCTACTTCTGGCGGCGGCGGCGGTACTCCCTGCTTCTGCTACTTACGTCCGGCCGCCGCCTCGCAAAACGCTTCATTTCCCGTGGTCCCGGAAGCCTTCTTCTTATCCTCAGCAGGTTTAATCTTCAACTCCCTTTGTTTCAATTTCGGAATCCTTTCGTTTTTTTCTGACGATTGATTGTTCAGATTTGCCTGTGAAAATTAAATTAAATTAATTATTTGTTTGAATGAAAAGTAGTAGGAGTATGATTTAAGTGCTTAAAAAGTAGGTTATGTGAGCTGGGGACGGGTTCTTCATCTCCTAAGCCACGAATCGAGAGAAATGAAATGGATTTATCTTAAGCTGGTAGCTGAAATCGTACTATTAATTGTACAATTTTTGTTGTGCAAATGATAATTCAGGTCCACATCTCCTTGGCCGGGGATAAACTCATGCGAATCTCATGGGTTACAGATGGAAAGCATTCTCCGTCTCTCGTTGAATACGGGACATCACCAGGGAATTACAGCTCCACTGCTCAAGGAGAGTATTGCAGCTACAGTTATTTCCTGTACAGCTCTGGGAAGATACACCACACTGTGATTGGTCCGCTGGAGGCCAACACCGATTACTACTATCGATGTGGGGGAATGGGTCCTGAGTTTCAACTCAAAACCCCTCCCTCTAAGTTCCCGGTGACATTTGCAGTGGCCGGTGATTTGGGTCAAACTGAATGGACCAAGTCAACCTTGGACCATATAGATCAGTGCAAGTATCATGTACACTTGATCCCTGGAGATCTTGCGTATGCTGATTACCTGCAGCACAGGTGGGACACTTTTGGGGAGCTCGTTCAGCCATTGGCAAGTTCGAGACCATGGATGGTGACACAGGGAAACCATGAGAAGGAGAGCATACCTTTTCTGATGGACAGTTTTGTATCGTACAATTCGAGATGGAAAATGCCGTACGAAGAGAGTTTCTCCGGTTCAAATCTGTATTATTCGTTCGATGTGGCTGGGGTTCATGCTATCATGCTTGGTTCCTACACGGATTATGACGAGTATTCTGATCAATATAGTTGGCTGAAGGTTAGTTGAGAACTCTATTTTTTTCAAGTAACTAATCAATCTTTGTCAGGGTAAATGTGCCTCAGTGAAGCGCACATTCGTAATTCGAATAACCTTTCGTGAAGATATTTATATTTTTCGAAAAAAGATTTCAGAACATGTATTCATGTATTATTCTAGTGACTGAAACATGAGTTTGTGGGATATATCTTTTGGTGATATAACTGCTTCTATTGTTAAACCTTTGATTAGGCGGATCTTTCAAAGGTGGATCGTGAAAGGACACCCTGGATTCTTGCACTATTCCACGTGCCATGGTATAACAGTAATTTGGCTCATCAAGGTGAAGGTGATGACATGATGGCAGCAATGGAACCCTTGCTTTATGCTGCTGGTGTTGATGTTGTGTTTTCCGGCCACGTGCATGCCTATGAACGCTCGGTATGTTCACAATGACGGGTTCAATCAGTATCCAATTATCCGTACTTTGACCACTTGACTTATTCTTTGGGTGTTTCAACAGAAACGCGTGTTTAATGGTGGATCAGATCCTTGTGGAGCTGTCCACATCACGATCGGTGATGGTGGAAATAGAGAAGGTTTAGCGCACAGGTAAGTTTTCTTCTGAGTATATACATGTTGTGAAAATAAATAAGGTAATCATAGACTAGGTAATGAAATGATGATTAGATTAATCGTGTTAAATACTGGAAACCCACTGGCAGGTACTTAATGCCCCAGCCGGAGTGGTCTGTCTTCCGGGAAGCAAGCTTTGGCCATGGTGAGTTCAGAATAGCTAACTCGACACATGCATTTTGGAGTTGGCACAGGAATGATGATGACGAACCAGTAAGGTCAGATCAAGTCTGGATAAATTCGCTATTTGGTTCAGGTTGTCTTGCTCAAAAAGATCGTGAACTAAGAAAAATACTCATGGGGCCATAGAGATTGTTGGATTTTAGGCTTGACTAAGTATGTATAAATATAATGCTCAGTGTGCTATTTTGTGTGTGCCGTCGTGCCGATGAATTGTAGTAATACTCAGCAACGAAGACGTTATGTTTTCTTTTCATGTTTTTGGCATAGCATGTTTTTGAAAGCTTGAAGTGCTTCAGTTTGTACAAAAATGGTGACTATATGTAAACTATGTATGTATGTCGGACTATGATCTTTTGATCTATATGATTATTTAAAGTGTGTTACTTGTTGAAGCAATCGTCCCTAATATTTTACCAAAAAATAAATAAATATATTAGTACATCAATATTCATATAAAAGTGAAAAGTCAAATATACTCAAGTTCATGTTTTTTGATTTAGAATTATTCAAGTTCATGTTTTTTAGATTTTATTTTATTTTGATAACTCTATTCAGTATTCTAAGAGATGTAAAATAAAAAATAATTAAAATGAAAGATTACATGTAAATAATTTAGTTTATCCTATAATGTTATTCATATTTTTTTAAAATAATATTTAATAATATATGTAAATTATTATTATACAAAACATAACCAGTTCAATTTAGACTTTATACTTATTCTAGCACAATTTAGACTTTATACTTATTCTAGTATACGTACTTTATAGTCCCCATAATTTATACTCCAATATAAATGTCGGTTTTTTACGTGCTTTAATTTATTTGATTGGTTAAGAAATTAATTTTACAGTATCATATTTTTTATAGGTGTGCAAATATATAATTTTATTTATCAAAATCAAGGCATCCGTCGCACAGCTATTTCAATTTGCGTGGTTTAGTTCGAACTTCGAACATACTTCTCTATAACTATAAGCAAACAAGGATAAGAAAAGTAATTATATAGGAGTATAAGTATTATAAATTAATATATAAAAATTATTTAAAAAAATATAGTTACCGCAAATGTACATTACTGTATACTCCTATTCCTATAAGAGTATTATTTACATTTGACTTGTTTTCAAAATCAAGCTAAAAATGAAATACAAATATAAGTTTAGTGAGAGAAAAGCATGGCAACTAGATTCCCTACCTCACAAATCTGGGTTCTTTATGTTGGATACATAAAGTTAAAAAAGAAAAGAATTAGGGCAACGACTAACTCAGAAAATGCATTATGATAACTTCAACTAAATTCCAAAGTAGAAATCAGCGCTTAAGAGTCCCAGTAATGTTTCAAATGCACAGATCACACTCCTGAACAAACATAAATAACTGAAAGAACCCTTCCTCCACGAAGCAAGCTTTCCAGAATACGACAGATGCAGAAGTGGCTAAAGAAGTCGGAAAAAGGAAAAAAAAATGGCACCTCAGTATCTATCGAGTAGCCGACCTTTTATTCACATTCATTGTTTCCATTGTTTCCCTTCCAGAGTATAATCTGTTCATCTTTGAACAAAAGAGGGACACAAGGAACCAGATCCTGCATGACATAGGAACCAAATAGGCCATGAATTCCTATCAAAGATAAATATGGATAAAATAGTTATTACAGAGGTGATTTCACGAAAAACAGTTCCCGTACTCTTAGTTTGACCCCAATTTTCTTACAGTCGCTTGTGCCCACATGAGTACAGTCTAACCTGACTACATCTTCGGTTTCAAATGCTGATCTCACTCTCTCCACAACATTTACATACACACCGTTCCTAGCTGCAAACCAACGATGTTAGGAAAGTAAGTATTTTCAAATCACACCATCTCAACATAAAGTTACAAGAATATGATTATATGATTACTAAGTTTCATTAGGGGAGGAGAATTAAGCCCTCTGTTTCGTTTCTCTTTGGTTTCTTCAAATGTTAGCCCATCAGCAACATTCTTCACTAGCTTGGGAAAAATCGGTGCACGAGGCTTCCATAACATTATTGGGATCTGGGTTCGCTTTTTGGGATCATAGTATCGACCTCGATATAGGAGGATAATATTTATGTGATGATAGATAATCTTCCCTCCAGATTTTTCCTACAAATACACTGCAATTCTCATTAGCTAACAACCAAAGGAATTCTGTATTAAGTTATCAAAGTTGATTGAGACTTGAAACCTCAAGATGGAAGCAAATGTTGTCCATGTCAAGTGTTGGCACCCCCAAACACTTTATTCTCACCGCCTCCGCCTTTTTCCAGTGGTTATGGATGTCTTCAAGTGTGTTATGAGTAACACCTCCTTTCCCTAGCATTAATGGTGAAGCCGGACGGTTTTCAGTTTGAATCAAAATAAAATGGACTATTAATTCAAACTGAATCAAAATTTCAGTTTAAAACTCATACAATAAACCTTTTTGGTTCACCCAAAAAATACGACTGAAATCACATTTATTAGGTATGGTAACCAGGCACATGGTCCTAATCGACTAAGAAAGAACTTCATGCAATCAATGGGGAAGCGGGGCGGTTTTCAGATAAGTTTACAAAAATAATGGTAATCAAGTTCAAAGTTATGAGAAGATACTTCAGACTAATGTACTCAAAATTTCAGGGAGTGAGAAGGCAGTATTTAAGGAGAATACAGTCGTAGTCTATAGCAGAATTTCCCCAAAATACATGATTTTCTTTATCTATACTTAAATAATTATACATTTATATTATACAAAACTACATAGTCAGGTACACATAACCCCTAATGGTAAACATACCAGTCATAAGCACAATTTCTATTTTGAGAGTTTTATGATTGCATACGCTGCTGGCATCTCCTTCTCCTCCACCCAACCGCGCATCAATCTATTGTGCTTAATATTGTTAAAAACCTCCAACTTATAGTCTTATCTAGACAATACGAACTTACAGTGAATCCATGCTTAATTTGTATAAGCCAATCTCAAAATTTAAGAAAAAAACATCCAAGATAACCTTATTCAGACGATTGCCAATTTGCGTTCAGGAGCATAGTGATCGTTTTTATTACAAAACTGAAGAGAGCCCAAAGTTTAGATGTTCTACTTAGCTAGTAAAAACAAGAGAGACTGTTCTGTTTTCCTTTATTTAACTCTCCTCTATTCAACTCAAACTGTACACTAAATTACACTAAAATGCGATGACTACTAAACTGCTGAAAGGAAAACAGCAACTACCATTCAGTGGTAACACAGTCACCAAAACAATATCATAAAAGATGCAATACTCCTCACAAGTCATTTGGAAGAAAACGATTTATACATACCCAAATTGATTTGTCGAGAGCAATCGGAGTGGCGATACTTCTCCACCAGCTGCGCAATCTCTTCGTCGGTGAGTGGTTCTCCCAGAACCCTTTTTCGCTCCTCCGCCAGCTTGTCCAGATCCTGCTTCCGTTCGGCCGGCGCACAAACCCCGTTCCACTTCCGATCAATTCGGCCCGGCCCGAACGGTGAGAACCTCCGGGGTTCCCGAAATCCGATGGGCTCTACACCCGGGCTCGTCTCCGAGTAAGAGTACATAAAATCAAAGGGCAAGTCGGAGTTGAGATTAGCCCTATCGGAGGAACTATTTATATTTGGTTGCCCAATAACTTTGGATTTGTTTCGCCGTTGGAGGGTTCCGGCGAGTAAGGGGAAAGGGTAACAATCGAGATGAGAAACTGACCGCAGGATTGAGCGACGGCATGCGAATAGCTTTAGCATTCCGCGAACTAAGTTGAAACATAAAGATGGAATACTGCGGAGTCCGAAGTCCAGGGATTTATAGCACCGGCTTTGAACTCTATTTTACTTTTTTTAGTAATTACTTTATTTAAATCAAAAAAATATATAATTAAAAAAAAAAACTTTGCAGTATACATTCTCCAATCTTTTCCATTCACCACAAACCCCTTCCACACAAAAGGGAAAACAAACCATGGCAATGGTGAACTGTTGTTTCTCCATAACCTGTACCGCGGCGGCCCCTTCCGAAGATCCCTCAAACCCTCCATCTTCACCACCACAAACAAGACCACCTACCAAGATCATATTGCCGAACAAGAAGCCGCTGAAATGGTCAACTGGGGTGGCGCCGGGGGATTACGGGGGCCCACCCACCACTTCCAAGCTCCGGAAATACTGGGGCGGTGACGAAGACCCTCTGGCCTCCGATGACTATATGTGGAATAAAGATTTCATGGAGCGCATGAAAAGGCTTATTCAAGATCCCGACGATTCGTCCCCTGACCCCACCTCTGCGTCTGCTAAGGTTAAATTCACTTTCTGAATGATGTTGTGTTGTTGTGTTTTTGTTGATTGCAGATTGATTACTAGTGTTTTTCTTCGTGAATTGGATGAAGTTCGACTTAAAGTTATGTATGGGTGTTTTCGATTAGTTGAGAATAATGTTATTCGGGAACATTTTTCTTAATAGGAGGAGCCGTCTGGATTTCTTAGCTTGAATAGAGTCATGAGCTTGGACGAGTATGTGAACTTTGTGGTTGTCGTTAATCTTTATGTTTCGCAGATGCTTCACGCTGCCTGTCTTTGATTATGCAGTTTGCAAGTTGATTTGAGTAAAGAACTTGCAGCAACTTCGGGGTCAGTAGTGGACAGTCGAGTTGAGAAACAAGTATGCATCGTGACCTTTTCTTTTAATATATCTTGGAACTGTTGACCATTCTCCTTGGATACTCATCAGCAGTGCAATTATTCCTAGACTGATAGGAGAACTGGTAGAGTATGGAAATCTGCCCCGACAAGTCGTGAGCAAGAGAAGTGGGATAGAGCTACTAAGGCTTCAACTGGTGGCAGTGTATGTCTCGTCTAAATTTGTGTAGACCACAGTTTACTTCTCAAGTAAATTGTTAAAAACTCGATGTTTCATTCGTCCTTTGTACACTACAGGATGTCATGCTTCGGGAATCGAGACGCAGCCGAGAGGATCCTGAGGTATTGGCTGCCCAGTCAAGGGAACAATATTATAAGGTATGACAGACTATGCTCGTCTATGTCCACTTGGTGTTGCCATTGCGAATAATCTGTCTTCTTCAGTTGAAAAACAGATTGCAAGTATTTACACTGGGACTTGGTGGGATTGGAGTTCTTTCGTCCTATATTACGTATTCTCCGGAAATCGCAGCTAGGTACATAAAATAACATTACTCTATGTATGCGTTTCAGAAAATGTAAAGCGGGAAATGTAAATATAAGCTACTGAACAAGGGCTATCATCTTTTAGCAAAATGATTTCTTAAAATGAAATCACATATAATTTTTATTTTAATAATTTCTCGACCCGGCCCGGTCTGATCATATTTTGTTTTTGTTTTTGTTTTAATATTTTAATCTATTATTATACACAGAAAAAAGATACGATTATGATCACCACATGGTACAGGTGTGGAGAATGATTACATTGTTGTGTTACTACTTAGATTAATACTTGTAGTTTTAAATTTTTTGAGAGAATCTCTTGTGTTCTAGAGATTATAATTATTTCTTTGATACGGAAAAAAAAGTTTGAATTTGGAAGATTTGTTGATGTATAATAAGATGGCCCCTTTGGATGTATCTTAATATTATAAGACTATGCATAGTCGAAAATCCATAGCCCCTTTATATATATATGTTCATCAGTTCATCAACGCTTTGCCTCACGTTTTATAAAACACATACAGTACTTCGATTGAGTCTCGATCATACATTTTTTTAATAGAAAATAAAGCCGAAGAATCATATTTTTATATTCAACCAAAAGCTTTAAAATTACGCATATTAATTAATTATATGACAATGACAAGATCAATCTCATAATTCATGAAATAATACTAAGAGTATACATAATTAAGGTTGGGTCCCATACCTATTTTTTTCATATGGTTTTGTGTCATGAGTAATAGCATATATTATTGATATGTGATCCCGATAAAGAATGGTTAACACCCTTTAATATGAATTCATTTAGCTATGGTGTTGGCTGGCTTGGTTCTGTGGCATACATGCGAATGCTTGGGAATACGGTTGATTCCATGGCAGGTGGAGCAAAAGGACTTCTCAAGTATGCTTTCCGTCCTTTTCCTTAGGAAACAAAAATATTTCAGATAATTAGCATGGACTTAGACTTGATCTAGCATTTCAGAGGGCATATTTTCGGTTATTAGAAAATAGGTTCACATGAAAGAAACCGAGTCCCCAATTGCAACTACTACTATTTGTTATGGTTCGAGTTGATCTAGCAATTCAGAATTCCGAGGACATGATATCGGTTTAATTACATAATAGGTTCTCATGAGAGAATCCGAATGCCCAACACTGCAACAATTCGTTATGATAGTATGATAGTACGTATAAAACATAAAGCCACTTTTCCATCTGAAATAGAAGAAGGGAATGCAAGTAATCACTTTCCACCTTTCAGTTAGGAAAGTTTGATTTGCTCACCAGATAGTTTTTTTGTTTTTTTTTTTCATTTCATTTGCAGGGGAGCAGTGGGACAGCCAAGGCTATTGATTCCTGTTGTCTTGGTGTTGTTGTTTAATCGTTGGAATGGGTAGGAGCCAGGAGGCCATCGAGGGCAATGCTAGCCATTCTCTTGACAATATTTGTTGATTTGTTATAGGTTTTGTATCTCTCACTTGAAATGTTTCGATTGCAGGATTATAGCTCCGGAGTATGGATTCATGCACCTTGAATTGATTCCGATGCTTGTGGGCTTCTTCACGTACAAGATTGCGACTTTCGTGCAAGCTCTTGAGGAAGCTATTGATATAGTTGGTGGAAGAAAACAAGCTTAGTTTCACCTACCTACTAATAATGGTATTGAAAATATAATGACAGATGTATGTATAATGTACATAGTTTTGGTTCTTTAGCGGATGAGTTTCGCGTTTGAATCAACAACTTTGATAGATTTGATGAGTTTCGCGTTTGAATCAACAACTTTGATAGATTTGGTATAAATGGCTGTGTACAAATCTCCCTTGTAATTTGCAATTCAGACCTTATAAAACTGTGTTTATTAATGTTATTTAACAGTCCAATCAATTTAAAATTATTTTGTTTATTTTACTATCCATTTAATTAAATATAATTAATTTTATCATATTTTTTAAGTTCATCTTATAAATAATTAGAAAAAAAGCAAAAACTACAAATAGATGCATGAAATGTTAAATACAAATACATTATTGCATCAATTATTATTGTCGAATTTTCTGTCATATATACTTGATCAACTCATTTTTAAGAGCAAAATGTGCTTCTATATAGCGGAGTTGTTCTCTGTTAGTCATATACACTAGATAGGGTTTCAATCCGCTAACTTCAGCATTCAGAAGTTTGATATCAATGTATCATCATCTTCTTCTTGTACTCCATTTCTTGTATTTGTTCTTCGGGAAGGCATCATCTGTCTACTTGTTCTCAGGAAGTTTCTCTAACAATTCTGGTATGACCTCAAAAAGGTCTCCGACAAGTCCATAATCAGCAACCTGAAATTCAAGAATATGTTGAGCAAGTGAATACAACCAAGTGCTTATAAATGCATCACTGACCATTTTGAATTATATAAGAATAGCCGAAGGTGCAAGGAATCATAGATGTTTACATACGGAAAGTCTCTAGATCAAATGCCAATTGTAAATGTGCGCAAATGACAAAGCACAAAATATAGTCTTGTCACGGTTAATTGAGATCGATGAGATACATCATCTTATTAAGGTTGTAACGGTAACACATTTGGTTGGTTCTGTTACTTTCCTTCCCTTTTCAAAACAATAAAATATTAAAATCCATCCCATGGCCTCTAACGTTTCTATCCATTTTAATCCGTAATGATTAGGAGATTAGGAGGGGAGGGAAGAAAAGAGAAGGAACCAGGACCTGAAAAATTGGTGCATCGGCATCTTTATTTACAGCAACTATGACCTTAGAATCTCTCATGCCTGCCAAGTGTTGAATAGCTCCAGAAACACCAAAAGCCATGTACAATTCAGGAGCAACAATTTTCCCAGTCTGACCAACCTGGTCGAAGAACAAAACTTCATCAGCTACTACATATCCATAGAATGATTCAAATGACACGAAAATACAAGTCCACGTCATTTAAGAATGATGGCTGGTTTAAAATTTCGAGCCCAACTTTAAGCTTTGAACTACTCAGGTCGTAACTTAATGCAATTTTACAACAATATCAAGCACGACATTACTACATGCAACCAATCTCTGAAATAAACCACCAAAAGTCATTATTGCCATTTGATTCCACAGACATAACAGTAAAAACAGCATGAAACACTATTGCATCAATAAAATTCTCCAACAAGAATACTGGTAGAACATGGAATATGCAGTAACTATATTATCTGAATGAATAATAAATCATGCATTTCTTGTATTTAAAAAAAAAACAGAAACATGCAAAAGTTTCATGCCTTACCTGAAGTTCGTTGGGAACAAATCCAGCATCAACAGCAGCACGAGTTGCTCCAACTGCATTATTTATGATGTCATGTTTTTCCTTAAAACAAGATTCAAATTTAACGTTTACTTACTTGCCTAAAATTTAAATTAGCAGACTTCAGATGAGCACAAGAAAAAACAGAAAAGGTTACGACTTCATGTCTAAACTCTAGGCCAGCGAAAAATTGAAGTGTGCAACTGTATATAATTTTCAAAACATTAGTTGACCCTACAAAACACAATGTCATATAAGGTGATAAAGTGAAACCTGCCGCCCCAAGCTTCTCAGCAAGCTTCTCAATCAAGTTGAAATTCTCAGCACTTTTTAGAGCTCGTCCTCCGGTGATCACAATGCGTGCATTTCCCAGATCTGGGCGTTCTGTATCTTGAGAGGTAAGGCTTATGTACTTTGACTTGCCAACAGCATCGTCTAATACAACAATAAGTCATCTCTAAGCCAGACTCCGAAAATAGAATAATATTTATGCTAATTCAAATCTGCCAATCTATTTCTTATGCGTGGGAGAAAGGAGGAAAACTGATAGGTTTTTCAGTAAAAAAATGACAAACCTTCGCCGAGGGCTGAAAGATCGACCTTATCAATGGATGCAGCATTAGATTCTGAAGAAGCTGAAATTTTCTCAGAAGGAAATGATGTAGACCGAATGGTCAACATGCAAGGGTCTGAGCCAGAGTAGCGAACAGTACTTAGAGCATTACCAGCATATATTGGCCTACCATACGAAAGAATGTACACTCAAAAATACAATAATCGACACAAGATATTGCTTTTGTTGAGAACAAATTTTCCAATGAAGTTCGGGGTAGAAGTTACCTGACAAAAAGATCAGACCCACTGATCTGAATGACATCAGTGATGGGAGAAACATCTAGAAGCGCTGCTGCACGAGGGAGAACATTTTTTCCAAAAGAACCTGATCCAGCAATTATGTGCGAGTAGCAGCCTTTCTGTTGCACCAGATTCACTAGTTTAGCCCATGGTTCAGCTAGAGGATATGCAAACTTGTCTGAATCGGCAACAAGGACCTGTATAACAAAGATTTAAGAAAACAATAAATCCAAAAGTGTAATACAGTATCCGTGAGATAAAAGTGGGACGAACTACATTTCTGATAGAATTTGATGACCACGAAACTTAAGTACTATAAAGCTTCAGCTTCATAAATATATACGGTTAAAGCATTTCAACACAAGTCCTTCCCAAGTATCAACCAAACTATCATACAGATCTAGTAACAATCACTTCCACTCGATGAAAAAGGTAATCGCAAAGATACCGAAATCTCTCATAACCGTAAACCCGCGGGATTGAAATATTAAAATGAAAAGTTGGGAGTACCTGAGAAATGGAAGGATAGCATGAAGCAGCATGGCCAGCAGCTTCGTGTAAGGAAGGACCTGAACCAGCAAGAAGTAAAGATATCGAATTTCCCTCGCCCAAATATTTAGCAGCCTCCACTGCACTTAATGAGGAAGCTCTAACAGAGCCTCCCTCGTGTTCGCCCAGAACCAATGTGTTCAGCTATGCAAATAATAAATGGTTGTACAGAAGTCATCAATTCTTGAAATCATTTGGGCATAAAAAAAAAACTTGGAACAACTAAATGCAATCCAAACACAGCAACGAGCGACCCATAAAAATTAGATATATATTCCGATTTCCTAATTATACATTAAAATTAACCAAATGCAATTTAAGATTTAAAAAAAAAAAAAAAAGCAAAATGGTTCTTCCTATAAATAATCATTGATTATCCATTGAAGTTTTTTTTTTTAAGAAAGTTTGAATAAGAGATGAATTACTGATCGAGAATAGGAGGGCGCGGGAGTAGCAAATGAACGGCGACGAAAAGCTCCGAGCAGCCCACGAATTGCCATATCTTTTTCGTGTTTTTTTTTTGTTCTCGACCCTTACTGTAAATTTCCTAAAGCATACGTCGTCGTATGTATATCATTTGGTAATTTGGGATGCCATCATGCTGGGTCCGAATGAGTCGAGCAGCTCGTAGCTGCTTGAAACAAACAGCTTTGGTCAAACATTACATCGTAGAGTTGAACTCGAGCACTATTTCAAAAGAATCAAACGACTTGCGAGCTCGAATATATATCTTTTTTAATTAAATATATTTAATATATATATAGCGGAGTTTTTCGAATAATTCGAGTTTAACTTGAACAATTTGAGTTGAGCAACTCGAACAAGTTGAAATTGAACTAGTTGAGCGAGCAGAAGTCGAACGACTCGCACTATCGAGCGGCTTGTTGAACTCGAGTTCGAGCTTTGTTATTTTTTTTTCAAGCCGACTCAATAAGTTCAAAACTCGACTCGTCTCGACTCGTTTGCATTTATAATCATGCGAGGGGTTTGAACTCGTGACATCTCAATCTCACGCTCCTCTACTTCGTCTACTCGACTATTCTTGTCGGATCGACTCATTTGCATTCTTAATCATGTGTGAGGGGTTTAAACTCGTGATATCTTAGTTTCACGCTATTCCTTTTTATAAGGATAAATTTACTACTTAAGACTTTCACTTCTACTCCGTCTACATGACTATCCTTGCCCGTGGCCATTTTTTTCCCATTAAATTGTTGCAAGTATATTTGTAGGATCAAACATTTCAAGCAAGATTCTAAAAATTGTCAATATTGGTATTCTAAATCAAATGAACTATTTATATTTTAAAATTAACTCTCTATTCTAATAAATTATACTAGTGCTACTTAGTTTATAAATTAACTTTATTTTTTTTATATTATTCAAACACATATCTTCTCATTTTTTTCCACTTAAAAATATAGTTATATTTTTAATTTGTTTACGTGCTTTTTTATTTTTACACACAATTACTTTTAATTTTTTCAATTTAAATACCAAATTAACTTTAATTTTTTTTATCAAAATAATATAAACAATATTTTTTTTGTAAGTACTACAAAAGAAAGTGATCATAATCCATCATTCTATTGAAACAAAAATGGAGTGTGTTATTTGTCAAATTCTTTCTAAATACTTTACAAAGAAACCTTACAAATTTTAACTTATGACGGAACATTTACACCCGCCCTCGATCCCCGCTTCACTTGATCTAGTACATGTCTTCGATAAATAAAAAATTTAAGAGAGTTTTTTGTTGCACTCATCATCATCCATCTTCTTTACCAAATAGGAGTAACATTGAAAGAGTCCTAATTCCGTCAATTTTTCAAGTCGGGAACATGTGGAAGGTCGCTGGAACTCCAGCTGATTCCTTTTACGAGGTCCGGCCCGAGTACCGCGGCGATCTCCCCGAAAGCAAGTTCAGAATCAAGGTTTTACGTTTGATTCTGTTTTCATTTAATAATAATTATAAAATTAAATAAACAGATCATCGCTTTTCAGCTTCTCTTGAGATCTGGAATATTAGGATGCTTGATTAATTGGTATGGGTTGGATTTGTTCTTGGTGCTTGCATTAAATTTTGTGATGAATAATCATATACAGTAATATATTTGCTTAAATGTATCTGAGGTTCTGATTAACAGTTTTGGGGTTATATGGTTTCTGGGCTTAGTTGTGTTCTTATTTCCTGCCCCACTGAAGTTATTTTGAGCATGGTTTTATCGGGCAATGGTCATAACGGCGATCCTAAAAAGACTAAAACTCTGTGTCCTCTGTAGTCATTCTTGATTGATCATCATTGTTACTCATACGAAATGATTGGCGAAATAAGTTGTTAGCTTGACAACTGAATCTTGCTTTTTAATTGTCAAGTAATTGAGATGCAAAAATGTTCAATCTGCCTATTTTTTTCTTCATCATGTTTGTCTGTATATGTCCGTGATTAAACTTGAATCTAGCATTACTTTGAATAAAAAATAAGCTGTTCAAATCAATTAAAAAAAAACATCAGGCAAAAGAGGAAACGTAATTTTTGGAGCCGAGGAGATGAATTAAGAAGTTAAATTACATGTCCAAGCTGTAATAAACCAATGGAATGCTTTGTTGTGGATATTTTCTATGAACTGTTTGTTTCTTGCATATGCCTTTCTAAGCCTTTGCTTTTGATTATCTAAAGTGAGCTACATCTAAAATAGATGGAGCAAAATAGTAGTGGAAGATCTAATAGTTACAAAGAGACTTAGTGCCTTCACTGTAAATAGTTTCATCTGTCTCTTTTCCAGTTGCATCCTTTATTGCTTGTGGAGGTGCATATCAGCATATGCTTTAGAATAGTGAATATTTTTGATAGAGTCGAGGGTTTGATAACTGAAAATAGGAAAAAATTGTGATTATGAAGAGACTATATTATGATAATACCTATCATCTAGCATTCTTGCCTAGCAATTATCATGTAGAGTATGTTATTCTCCTCAGGGAAATCTCCTGTCCAGCTTATAGTTTCCAAAACATAATAAAATTAGACAAATATGTATCTAACAATTCTAACCGTTATACATGCTTCAAACTGTTTGCTGGGTAGAGGTTCTTTAAGTTTTATAGATGTTTCCGAAGAATCAAGTTGAGCGATTGCCTACCTTTATGGATTGAATTCATTTTTCTTGCGCATATCGTTGCTCGAGCAGAATCTATAGATCTCCAAATAAATAGATTATCACAACTTGAAATAGGACCTCTTTAGTAGATGAGCCCCGCATTTTAATTTTATATATAAATCTAGACATTTAACTGCATTACTTGGTGCACTGTGATTTTATATTTGGATTTTGTTCGACTTCTCTTCACATATGTGCCTTTAAATCAAAATCAAGTTATTCATAACATAGTTTTGATTCTGAAGAACTTTTTGTCTGCTTAATTAGGCTGGCAAAACTTTGAGCCAGCGGAAATGGAATGCTGCGTTCTCTTCAGATGGTTATCTTGACATTGGAAAAACTCTCAGTCGAATTCATCGGGGGGTAAGG
This sequence comes from Euphrasia confusa, assembly GCA_954870475.1. NCBI lineage: Eukaryota > Viridiplantae > Streptophyta > Magnoliopsida > Lamiales > Orobanchaceae > Euphrasia > Euphrasia confusa. The sequence continues at coordinate 2,916,382 of OX940969.1, read as the reverse complement.
TTCTCCTTGTAGTGTGATTATTGCTTCTGTTTTCCACGTATTTAATGTTTCTAAACCTGCTCATCCATACGCATTATATCTTTGCTTTCTTGTCCACAGCCTCCTTTCTCTATGCCAAAATATATATTCAACTTTGTTTTGCGATTTTCAAGTTTTGGTGAGACAATGCGAAGTTATATATCATAAATAACAGTTTACTTGGTTTTAGTTTGTTAATAGATGTCATCATTATAATATTTTCGGATTGTTCATTAAGATGAAAGTACGTATTATGATTTTTTTGAAGTGAATGCCGAAGAAAATAATGGTTTTGAACTGATTCTAATCATTGTTCTCATCATTAAATAGGGTGTTCACCCTTCAATTAGAGGTGAAGTTTGGGAGTTCTTACTGGGTTGTTATGATCCCAAGAGTACTTTTGATGAACGAGAGCAAGTACGGCAACGTCGAAGGTACTTGTCCTCGCTAGATATCATTTACTGCCATGATCTTTTTTGGGTAGCTTGCTTGTCTAATAACTGAATGATGTTCTTTATTGTTATATGAAACCCCAAATCCTTAAACTAGCATCTGTAATGGAGAGCTGTTTAAGCGTGTTTATATCCAACTCATTGCTTATATTTCTCCTCTTGAATTATCCAAACAGGCAAAGCAACCCTAATCAAGTTCTTCCCAACAAATCATTTTCTGCTTTTTAGACCTATCTGTTCTGTTTCCCAGATGTTCTAGAAAAGAATTCTTAGAATATTTATTATCTTCTACATAATTATTGTGGGATTCCATCTCTACATTGTTTCAGAGTGCAGTATGCCTTGTTGAAAGAAGAGTGCCGTCATATGTTTCCATTGGTAGGAAGTGGGAAATTTGTCACTGCACCAATAATTACAGAAGATGGTAAACCTACACAAGACCCCATTGTACTCCAGCAAATAAACCTTGGAAACGAGCCTGCATCTCTCACTAATGGAAATGGTAATTGATGGAACTCGGCTGGTCTCCATATTTATGTAGCTACTATGATTCTATGCTCTTAATTATTGCTGCATACTGATTCTAATGCCTTGAAATTTGTATCTTACAACAGCAGATGCCTCCAGTGGCTCCTCCCAAATGGAAAAACAATTGAATAGACATGGTCCCATGGACAAGAAAGAAATTCAGTGGAAACTTACATTACATCAAATAGGTTGTTATAATATCATATGCATGCTTATGTTTCTACACCATTAAATTCTTAATATATGCAATCAGATATGATTATATATATGGGTGAGTGGGGACTTTTTATGTTGATGTTTCTGAATTTTTATTTTTGATCTAATATTTATCCCAGGTCTTGATGTAGTCCGTACTGACAGAACACTAGCCTTTTATGAGAAGCAAGAAAATTTGTCAAAACTCTGGGATATCCTGGCTGTTTATTCCTGTTTTGATTCAGATGTTGGGTATTGCCAGGGTGAGTCACAGAACATAATTTTTTATTATGAATAACTCATCTTTCGTCTCTACGTTATAGCTGTACCTGACTTTGCTGAATAACAGTTACTGAGTAACTCAGTCACACGTACTTTTCTATTTTATGAATAACCTTGAAGGCTTTAAATATACTAATTTTATCAAGTATAAATAGTTTATAAAAAATCTTGGAGTTTTTTATGACACCTATATCCATATAGATTAAAGTGTTTTTGTTTTGATTGATGGAATTCCATAGATTTTATAGAAATTTACAGATTCGTATTCTAATGAATGTCTAAGATTTTATTTATAAGAAACATATACTTTATCTGAAAATATGTTTGGAAACTGATAACCATCACACGATTAATAATAAAATTAATCAAGTTAGATCAAACATATATTTTCTTGTTCAATTTCCTTTTCTTTTTTTTTTTTTAGTTTTTGTTTTTTGTCGGTCTTTTTTGACATGCAATACACGTGTTTTGTACTTAGTACCTTGTGAAACTTCACAATGATATCAAATGGAATTTCGATTTTCCCTAGAAAGTATAGTCATTATCGAGTGTTTGTTGATATTTGTGAATATGCTTTACATGCTGCTTTCTGAATGTAACTTACAATAACAAAGTGTGTATCATAACTGCAATAAGATGCTGATGTGAGGCTCTATATGCTGAGTAGGTATGAGTGATCTTTGCTCTCCAATGATTATTTTACTTGAGGACGAGGCAGATGCATTTTGGTGCTTTGAACGTCTGATGCGGAGATTGGTACTATATTTTTTCGTTCCATTCAGTTTTCAGCATCATGAAGTTTTCTTATTGTCGTGATGTCATATTTACCAATTTAATCTTGTACATTTCAGAACCTTATTACTCTTGCAAGCTTACTATATTTCGTTTCCATGTTTTTCATCTTCTCCTGCGATTATGATTGATTAAGTAGATAGAATGATATATAGTTCCTTTCTCCATTTATACCATGCTCAAAGGAAAGCCCATGAAATTGACTTTCCATTTTCCTTCATTCCATTATAGCAAGTGGATTAATTTATTAACTTAGAATCTTAGATAGACATGAAATACAGTACATAGGATTGAAAAAGAATGATCTTATAATCTATATTGTATTTCATTCTCCAGTTAAATATTGTTTTATTGGTGCCTTTTACACATATAATACTTGCTTAATACTCCTGTTTTATCCCGGCTTAGCCCCAATTTGCAATAATTCGAACAAAAATGAAAAAATCTAATTTTTTTTGGTGGTCTATTTTTATCCAAAGAAATATCTCTCTAACGTACAGTATTCCTATATAATTGCTACTATGAGCTGATAGTTATTATTGCTCTTTTACGTTTTATGTTTTCCTGAAGAAACAGAAAAATTATTTTATTCACGCCGTATATTGTTTCTAGTTAGTTGTGAGTCGGATGAATTTTTTAATTATTTAATTCTCTAGTAACTGTTGTAGTTGCTTATGGTATTTTTCATTGATTGTCATTTCTTTAAAGCGAGGAAATTTCAGATGCACTGGGAGATATGTAGGGGTGGAGGCACAGCTTGGTAATATAGCTTCAGTAACGCAAGTTGTTGATCCTAAACTTCATCAACATATAGGTATATCATTTACCAGTTATCTTCCTGTTATTTGTTGAAACTTTCTTTTTACGAGTTTTGCTACATCAACACTACAATTTTTTTTCTGCTTTTAGTAATTACTAAGAATACTACCGAATGTTAAACTTGAGATATTATGATGTTACAATGAAGTGGGTGAAATCAATATATAATATGGTTAACTATGTATGAGATGGCTGATTATTTAATTTTCTTTTCGTTCTTCAGTCAAACAATGCCTGCTATTTTTTTAATATTAGTCATTCAAACGGTCAACTCTACCCCCACTTTGCTTGTTCGGACTTGTATGATGTTGTTCTTTAGTACCAACCTAGAAGAAAATGCATTATACGCCAAATTGAGGTTTGGCGTTCATTAATATTCTCCACATTTTTACAGAAGGTTTTTCAGTAACCATCCAACAACATTACATAAAGGAATAATAGTACTAACAATTATAAATATGTGACATGCATAAAATTAATAAATAAGAGCTGTATACAAGCTATGAAAAAACAAAGTAGTAGTATATAAGATATGGAATCACATTATTACACTTTGAGTGTTGTTGCCGACTTGCCGTTACTTTGTGTTATTTTATGATGTATTTCCACATCTCCTCTGTGAGAAAGTATAACAAAGATTTCACTTCTGATCTTAATAACAGAAACTCTAGGTGGGGGTGATTATCTGTTTGCCTTCCGAATGCTTATGGTTTTGTTTCGGCGAGAATTTTCTTTTGGTGACTCTTTATACCTTTGGGAGGTAATCTGTCTGTGTCCTGAACATTTTTCTTTTACTTTGCCTCATTTAAAATCTAGAATTCTTTAAGAGATAAAATTTTAAGATTAAATGATTTTAGTAACCTTTTAAATTCCAGAACTGTATAAACTTTTACAGCGTCTTTTTAGTGTGGTGCAGAAGATAATAATTTCCTACTCGAGTTAGTTTATTATCTAATGTAAAAATGGGAAAATCTGTCCTGCTAAAGAAAATTATTTTTTGGAAATTAATTTTTGTTTTTCATGCAAAAGATTAAAAAATAAATATGGAAGTAGTTCTTGGCTAACGGCTAACCCGTGGAAGGATGATCTCCTCGCTTGAAAGTTTGATTCCAAAACCTGAAAGCCTACTGTCAGAAATCTGTGGTAACGAGGTTTAACTTGAATAAAAAATTAGTCAATTTATTCCTTTTGTATCCCTTGTCTTCTAGTTGTTCCATTTTGATATTGAAATCATTGTTTCCCTTGGAATGTCTATGGACTCTTCACCATAAAGGTTGTTTCTCTTTTAAGTAGCTTACTCGCTTATTCATATTGTTTGAACACTCTTTCAGTACCCAAATCAGATGCATCTTTTGTTACCCCAACCAGCATAAATACTTCTTGTTAATATTAATTTAAAATTCATTTTGGGTTTATAACTCCCACTCGTATCTATACAAGTCGAATTTTTTAATTTCTGACTCGACTTAGCTTTTTAACACTCCCAAATCTCACTACATTTTGTTATTTCTTCTGAACTGTAAAATAAACTGTTAAAGAAAATCTTGAAGTGTAAAAACTGTAAAGGGTGTGGTATCTCAGATTGTCCTTGTAGGAAAGGTTAGAAAATACGTCCCTACATAACCTTACTTTCCGTTTTTACACTGTCAACGCAGCTTTAAATGTCCTTCTTTGAATGTACTGTATGCTACAATAATCCATTTTAAAGAGCTCGGCATACTTCAGTAGTCAAATTTACGAAGTACGCAGAAAAGCTTATTGATTGTCGACACCATGCATCGTCAGTCCATAATCATGATTCATGAACTTTACTATTTAAATTCTTCATAATCCTAGGCCATCATAATTTTGTGAGTAATTTACGTCCAACTAACATATGTAGCTTTCTGGCAGTTTTAATATATAGTTCAGTGACTCAGTCATTTTCTCGGCCTTTACATTTCGTGATTGGATTAAAAGTTTATTTCTTGTTTCCTTATGTCTTCTTTTGTTAGCTCATTGATATATTTTACAGATGATGTGGGCCTTAGAGTATGACCCTGATTTATCCTCCATGTATGAGGACCATCAATCTCGCATTGAAAAATCAGAGGGCTCTAAAGGAAAAGCAAAGTCAAGACGGCAGTGTGGAAAATTTGAAAGAGAGAACCTGAGAAATGGAGGCAAAAATGGTTCTGAACCACTTCCAATATCTGTTTTTCTTGTAGCCAGTGTGTTGAAGCATAAGAGTTCTAAATTAACCGAAGCAAGAGGATTGGATGATATTGTTAAGGTCAGCAATATGTCATCTGTGAATTTGAATTACAATCACTGCATCAAAATGTTCTGTTTTAGTTTCGTACTCAATGCATTATAATTTTGGCATTTTGGCTGTTTGGATAGTCAGCTAATGTGTGGCGTTTCCATATATATTTCCAGATACTAAATGACATTACTGGTAATCTTGATGCCAAAAAGGCTTGCATGGGTGCTATGAAGCTTCACAAGAAATATCTCAAAAAGGTATTGCTGTAGAATATTATTGTATTTTATATCTATTGTAATTCTTGCTCAATATCTGTTATGGCACCGAGTATTATAGGCGTTCCTCTCTGTTTGTACTTGCTATGTCCGTGTGATTGCTTTGCTTCACCCCCACCCCCACCCCCCCCCCCCCCCCCTGCCCCCCAACTTCATTGTCAAACTTAATGTTAGAAACAGGAAACCAAATTGTTAGAACCCGAAATTCACACTCAAACGGAAGATCCGTTTGCCCAAAAGCTCCAGCTTTTAATAATAATCTCCAATAATAAAAATCCTCAAACCCTAAGTAACCCTTATATAATATTCTAAACATACCAAAGATAAATAACCCTAAATAACTAAAACATAATAATACTAATAATATTAATTAATACTCGGACTGTCCAACAGGCCCGTTAATCGGCCTGAGCCCGTCCCCGACGACGTCGATAAACCTGCAATGGCCGAGGCCCATCTTCCTCGCCTAACACAACTCGGCTATCTTCCTGCTCTCTAACAACTTCTCCCCCCTTCAAAACAACCTTGTCCCCAAGGTTGAAATCTGGAAATTGCTGTCGAAATTGATCCAAACTTACCCATGTCGCATCATCTCGCGACTGACCCCACCATTTAATCAACACTTGCTGCACCTCGCTGCCACCCTCAGAAAACACTCGACTGTCAAGCACCATTTCCGGCTCAAAGAGAGGGCCAACCGGCAGCTCTAATGTCTCCGGTAACACCCCTTCCACCGGGTGATTCCCCACTACGCGACGAAGTTGCGAAACATGGAAAACAGGGTGAATACGACTCGAATTTGGCAACTTCAGTCGGTATGCCGTCAACCCAATTCGACCTTCCACCTCGAAAGGACCGTAATACTTAGAGGCCAACTTGTGAAATGGTTGATTTGTCACCGACGTTTGCCTGTGAGGTCGGACCTTCAAAAATACCCGCTCACCCACCTCAAACTCCACTAAACGTCTACCCCTATTTGCATATTTCAACATCTGTTGTTGCGCCCTACCCAAGTTATCCTTCAGACGCCCCAACATAAAATCCCTACCTCCTAATTCATCGGCGACAGCAGCTACATGACATTCACTAGGAAGAAACCGACGTATAGTGGGTGGTGCCCTGCTGTACACTACTTCGAATGGTGTGACTTGTGCAGCTGTTTGAAACGCCGTGTTGTACCAATATTCTGCCCAAGGAAGCCAACGCACCCACTGTTTGGGTTGCTCGCTTGTGAAACACCTCAAGTAAGTTTCCACCACCCTATTCAAAACTTCAGTTTGCCCGTCTGTCTCCGGATGATAAGCCGTGCTGAACTTCAACTTAGTGCCTGAATGCTCAAAGAGTTGTTTCCAGAAAGCACTGACAAACACCGGATCTCTATCACTGACGATGGAACGAGGAATGCCATGCAACCTTACAATGTCATGAATGAAACTCTCGGCCACGGCTCGGGCCGTGATGGGCGGCTTAAGAGCGACAAAATGCCCATATTTCGATAAACGATCTACCACCACCATAATGACAGTGAACCCCCTCGACTTTGGCAAACACGTAATAAAATTCATAGACAAGTCTTCCCACACCAAATCTGGCACCGGTAACGGTTGCAACAATCCCGCCGGCGACATTGCTTCATACTTGGACTTCTGACACACTAGACACTGCGCCACATATTCTTGTACCTGTCGAAACATCCCCCTCCAATATACACACAACGCGAGTCGTCGGTATGTCCGAAAAGCTCCCGAGTGACCACCCCCTGGAGTGTCGTGGAACTCATGCAACAATCTCGGAATCCAAACCGAATTGGCAGCCAATACCAGACGACCTTTATAGAACAATCTCCCTCCTGAGATCTCGTATCCCACTCGACTGCCCGGCTCATCCCGTATAGCTCGCATGATGTCTTTGATGAACTCATCTTTCTCCTGTTCCTCGATAACTTCCTGCATACCCAGCCATTCCGGCCCGCTAATCGCGGTCAGCACGCCACCCTCATCCCTTCTGGACAATGCATCTGCCGCTGCGTTAGAGACTCCCGTCTTATACTCGATCACAAAGTCGTACCCCAATAATTTTGCAACCCATATCTGTTGCGCAGGCGTCACAATCTTTTGCGATAACAGATGCTTCAGACTGTTATGATCAGTACGAACCACAAACCGCTGCCCCATCAAGTATGGTCGCCAATGTTGCACAGCCATAACGAGCCCCATCATTTCTCTCTCATATGCTGATTTAATTACGTTCTGCTCAGATAAAGATTTACTAAAATATGCAATTGGTCGCCTCTCTTGCATTAAAACTGCTCCCACACCGGTGCCCGATGCATCACACTCTACTACAAATTGCTTTGAAAAATCAGGCATTGCCAACACCGGGGCTTTTGTCAAAGCCCTCTTCAACTGCACAAACGCCCCCTCGGCCTCCGGTGGCCATTCAAATTTTGCCGGTGCCGTCTTCTTCAAAAGACCCGTCAGAGGTCGTGCTATCAACCCGTATCCTTGGACAAACCGCCGGTAGTACCCTGTCAATCCCAGAAATCCCCGCACGTCCTTGGCTGACTTCGGTGTCGGCCAATCTACTACAGCACTTACCTTGGTTGGATCCATGGCTACCCCCACTTTAGATATAATATGCCCAAGATACTCGATCGCCAAACACCCAAATGAACATTTCTTTCTGTTAGCTTTGAACTGGTGTGTCTGCAGGGTTCGCAAAACTTGAGTTAAATGTTTCTTATGTTCTTCCCAAGTGCGACTGTAAACCAAAATATCGTCAAAGAAAACCAGAACAAACTTTCGCAAGTAGGGTCGAAATAGCTCGTTCATGGTGGACTGAAAGGTTGCCGGTGCATTCGATAAACCGAACGGCATTACTAGGAATTCGTAATGCCCACTGTGAGTGCGAAAAGCTGTCTTGGGAATATCTTTTTCAGCCACGCGAATTTGGTGATAACCAGCCTTAAGATCAATCTTAGAATAAACCTCTGCCCCGGCTAACTCGTCTAGCAGCTCTTGGATAACTGGGATTGGATATTTGTCCGGTACTGTGACCTTGTTCAGCTCTCGATAATCCACGCAAAACCTCCAACTGTCGTCTTTCTTTTTAGCCAACAATACAGGGCTAGAAAAAGGGCTGGAACTAGGTTGCACAATGCCGGCCCTCAGCATGTCTGCCACCAGGCGTTCAATCTCATCTTTCTGCACATGCCCATATCGGTATGGACGGACTGATATCGGTCCAGACCCCGGAGTGAGCTCGATTCGATGATCCACAGTACGTTTTGGAGGTAATCCCTCTGGCTCGCCGAATACCTCCGAGAATTTTTGCAACACATCATCCACTCGCCCTGGTTCGGCGTTGGTGAACTTGGCTGAATCTTCCTCAATCATTACAGCCCAGAACTCTACATCTTGCATCCGGCGTAAGGATCTCACCCCCACCTGTCCCCTGCACAACGCTGGGTCTCCTTTTAACATCACCGTACTTCCCTTCCAGGCGAAGGACATCGTCATCGTATCCCAGTTAGTTTTGACATCTCCCAACGTCGCTAACCATGCGACTCCCAGTATCACGTCAACTCCTCCCAAATCGAACACGTAACAATCTGCTACCACTTCACAACTCGGTAAGGTGATAGTAAGCCCGCGGCATACGCCTTCTGACTCTTGTCGTCTACCGTCTCCCAACTGCACTCCAAATCGGCCCGTTCTATCTGGTATAAGTTTCATCACTGATACCAAAGATGCTGAAATAAAGTTATGACTAGCGCCGCTGTCCACCAAAACAGTGATAGTGCGTCCCTGCATTACCCCGTGCATCCGCATAGTTCGTGGGCTAGACAATCCTGCCATCGAGAAAATTGGCAGCGCCCTATCCCCCTCGGTGTCTTCTTCCATCTGTGGCTCAATTTTTTTTGTATAATCCGACTCTAGAAACTCCTCCGACTGATTCCATCCCAGTTCTTCCCATTCTTCAGCGACCATAACTCTTAATTGCTTCAGCGGACAATCATGATTTGGAGTGTAGTGTTTCTTGCAGCGAAAACAAAGCCCTTTCGCGCGAAGGTCAGCGAGCTCTTGTGGCGAACGACGCGTAAACCCTGTCCGAGAGGTGGACTGCCCGGACACACCCGATGTTGTCGGTTGGGGCCTGTCGATACCCCTAGCGAACTGCCCTGAACTGCCTTGACGGCTGAAAGTTGAAGTGCTATTGGACCCGATCGAGAAGTTCGGCCTCGAAAACGAAGCTGAACGTGGGGCAGGCGAAAATTCCTTAATCGGACGCCCACCGGACTGCACTGCTAGGTTTTCCTCCACGTCCCTAGCCAACTCCATTGCCGTTTCTAAATCTGAAGGTCGTAGTAATCGCAACGAACTACGAACTGAATCGTCCAATCCATTCATGAAATACCCCAAATAGTGCTGATCGCTAAGTCCAGGCACTTGACTCGCCAATTGAACGAATAAATTAATATATTCGTTTACGGACCCTGTTTGTCGAACATTCGACAACCGCTCAAACCTGCTGCCCTTGAAACGACTGTCAAAACGTGAGACCAGTGCTTGAGAAAAATCGTCCCACGATAGCCCTGGTTTGCGAGTTCGCAACCAAGTGACCCAGTAGAGTGCAGCCCCTTCCATTGCTACAAAGGCTGCTGAAACCTTCAACTTAGGTGCTGTAGAGTGGATTTCAAATTGTTGATTAGCGCGGGCTAACCAACCGATAGGATCCGTGCCATCAAACGACGGCAATTGCACCGTCTGACCCGTCTTGAAAGGTGTTGCTGTCTCGTTGTCCGAAGTTTCATCACCTTCTGCACGATTGTTGGTGGACGACTCGTGCGTGTCATCCGATCGTTTCAGCAACTTGCTCAATTCCGCCAACGCGCTGGAAATCTCCTCCAACCGCTGAGTATTGGAATTCAACGTGTTCATCATCACAGCTTGTTCACCCTCAATCTTGTCCAGTCTTTCTTTCGTCTCTGTTGAAGATCTCGTATTCATGTCGACGGGAACGGGATCCGGCAGGTCGGACCAAATTGTTAGAAACAGGAAACCAAATTGTTAGAACCCGAAATTCACACTCAAACGGAAGATCCGTTTGCCCAAAAGCTCCAGCTTTTAATAATAATCTCCAATAATAAAAATCCTCAAACCCTAAGTAACCCTTATATAATATTCTAAACATACCAAAGATAAATAACCCTAAATAACTAAAACATAATAATACTAATAATATTAATTAATACTCGGACTGTCCAACAGGCCCGTTAATCGGCCTGAGCCCGTCCCCGACGACGTCGATAAACCTGCAATGGCCGAGGCCCATCTTCCTCGCCTAACACAACTCGGCTATCTTCCTGCTCTCTAACACTTAACTTTCTGTTGCAATGACCTTGTAGGCCAAAAGTGCATGACAAGTACACCGTCGGTTCTTGCTATTTTGCTTCTTCAAGGAATTACCGCTGTAGCAATTATCGGCGAGCAAACACGTGCTTAATACCATCGTCAACAACATTCTTATAGGTTGCTTGTTGGTCTGTAACTTCCTATCTGTGATTTTCTGTAATAGCTGAGGTATAGAAAAGGAAAAGAAAACAAAAAACTGTGCAAAATGTAATTTCACTGACCTTATAAAAGAATAAGTCCATTTTTTGGCTTGTAACTCAAATGATACTTCAACCCTTTTTCCCTCCTAATCAAAGCTTCAGATTCTATACATTTAAAATGTGTGAGATTTATATATTACTTTTCAAAGTGTATCAAATAATTAGTTCTTGAAGATTGTTTTTTGAATCAGTGATTTATCTGAAGGGTTGGTTATTTGCACCACATATTTATCTAATAACCTATAAAATGAATTATTCTCACTAAATTCTCAACTTTGTGTGTTTTGTACATTTGTCAAACCCCCAAACTGTGTATTTTAAATAGTTTCAGATTTTGTTCATTTTTCTTGCAAAATTCGAAGTCGTGATTGTGAAATAATTCACCATGTCAAATTTTGTTCGTTTTTTTTTTTTTTTTTTTTGCAAAAGGGTTATTTTTGACGTGTTCATGCTAAATAAATATTTGAATGATTTTTTGGGGGGTTTAAACTAAAAAATTAAAAGAATTATTAAACAGGCAAATTAAAGCTAAAAATTTTGAATTGAAAGAAGGCAGAGTTTAATCAAGTTTGAGAAAATACTAGAGTATAGTATCATTAATATCACTAAAGTTGTCAAGTTTACTTGTGTATATGGATTATATTTTTAGCATAACTTGTGCTCTCAAGTTTCTAAACATATTTTATATAAATTTATCGAGGTAATTGTTATTTCGATTAAAGTGTAAGAGTAATTATCGAGGTAATTGTTATTTCGATTAAAATGTAAGAGTAATTATTTTACTATTTTATAGTGTGTTTATTGATACATATCGATGAAAATGTAAGAGTAATTATTTTACTATTTTATAGTGTGTTTATTGATACAATGTATCTATTTATATAAAACAGAAAAAATATTATTTACACAACAATATTGGTTATAACCTCCTAGAGTATTTTATATAATGGAGTATTTATTAATTAATGCAATTGGCAAAACATTTCAACATTTTTTTTATGACATGGTATCATTCATTGTGAAATAAAATAACAAACAACATAAACACATTTAGTGAATCATAGGACCACATTTCACTCATTTTCTATTTCCTCACTGACCAAAATAAGGATGAACTTCAAAGCCAATAAGAAAGCTATGAACAAAGGCATCGTACAAAACACAAGAGAGCATAAAAAAGTTCAATCCAAGATTTTTTTTATCTTGAAAGACACAAAAAAGAAATGTCTAGAACTTGTGCCAATCAGTTACACTTCCACAAACAAAATAAACTAACCCGAAAACCAACCCACCAACCCAGATGTAATTCTTCTCAAGCGAGATACCGATACAATCTCCTATCGGCATTATCCCTCTCCAAGAAATCCCGCTCGATAAGCGACTCGATCCGCTTCTTAATCTCCGCTGGGTTCGCCAGAAACCTTGACTGCAGCTGCTTAGTGACCTCCGCAATTATATTATTGTGATCCAAAACCCTTCTAGACTTCATTATCCTAACAATTGCAGCCTCAATCTGCGGCTTCCTGTCCTCCTCCACCCTCTGCCTCGTCTCCTGCTTCTCCGGCTCCGACTCCTTCTGTGCTACCACCGTCCCTATCTTCACCTTACGAAGCTTGCTTGTGAAACCATCGTTAACTGAAAATGAATCATCCTCCCCTATATCCTTGCTCATGGGCTCTTTACGAAGAACGTGTTTACCCTTCACGAGAGCCAACGACTGCAAACACCGTTTTAAATCGGAAGGGGGGATCCCAGTAGCCTGCTCGATTTCTCGATAAGAAAGATGATCAGAATTATTAAACAGCATCAGGACACACATCTGATAAGTTGACACGTTCAACTCATATTTCTGGCCATTTCCAAAGGTCGCCCTTAGATCCCCTGTTCCCATGTTCGTCTGCCATGTCAGCCTCCGGCCAGTGTGGGTCCCAAGGTAGTATGAGCGGAATCTCTCGCAGAGGGAAGACAGCTCAGACGGGAGGTTGCACGTCTGAGTGACTTGGGTTGGCCAGGACCCAGTCGTTAAGACCTGGACAACTAGCGTTGGGGAACTCACCAGCTCAGCACCGTGGGCCCCATAAAATCCCTGTATTGTGTCTTGAGACGTCTTCATATCCGTAAACATCCCTTCTAATTTAGATGTGAACTGATACCCACACTCAGTCTTTAGTTTCACAATCAGACTTCTCTCGGCATCATCAGACACTGTTTTCCCCGACAAAAGCCGTTTGGCCAAATGCTGCTTGTAGTATTTTTCAAAAACATCCTTCTCCTGTAGATAGCGGAATAATATCATCACCTTATCAAGAATTACCTCAATATCCTCTTCCTTTACCCCCTTCAGCCCCTTCCGAAGCTTGTCGTCGACAAATAGGGACACGTACTCGGGCGAACGACCATTCAGATTTATAAAATACTCGAAGGATGAACTCAACGCATTCTGGAACGTCTTGTCGTTGACGAATGCTAAATTTATGATCTTATCATACTTATCCCTTTTCCCCAAGAGGGTGTCCACAAACTCAACCGGGTTCTTCGACTTCTCGGGGTCGGTCACTAGCTGTTTGCCCGTCTCCCTGATGTGAGATGTCATAACATCCCTAATAGTCGAGAGGCCATTCGGGACCCGCCGGAATAAACTGTACATTCGCCCCAAGTCTTCAATTTTATCGTCGAGGAGCATTTTCACCAAACCAGAATTCTCCATGTGGACTAGTCTCAGCATGTGGTTGGCTATCATCTCTTTCTCCACTACATTAGTGATCTTGGGTTCACTCCTTGCGTCCATGTAGTGGGACACCCTCTCTATTTCCTCATTTAAACGCCTTTCGGCTTTTCTCAGATAGTCTCCACAGTCACTGCACTCGATGAATTCCTGAGATTCTGCTCGGTAGAAATCGGCCGAGACTTCGAGAAACGGTTTTTCGAAATCTTCCTGGTAGACGGAGGAACCCAAATCCATTAGCATTTTGATGATGTTTCTCATGAGGCCTCGGTTAATGACTTCTCCCGAGCGTTCCCTGACAATGAGGTCGAGGATCGTATTGAGAAGGCGCTGCTGGATTTTGCTAGAATGGACCACATTGTCCCTCCAGAGGTTTAGTCCAAGCTCGTGCACAGGGGTTTTGTGGGTACTGGAGATGAACGTTCGATCCATGTACATTAGTATGTCGCGGATCATTTGGAGTGCTTTGTTGTGGTCATTCCATTTTGTGTTGAGCTCGTCCAAAAATAGTGGGCCCTGAGCAGCCTCGATGGATTTGGACATGGTCTGGAGGTGGAATGTCATTGTTGAGACAAGCCCAGAGTAAAGCTTCTCCCCAAATTTATGCAGCACCATGTTGTAAGCATTTCTGGACAAAAAAAAAATCAGAGATGAGAGATGAAAAGATGTAGTAATATCTAATCTTTACTCCTACTTCCTGAATCATCTGAAACATACTTCACCTCAAAAGATGGCTGGGCTAGATAGTCCATGTCCAATCAACAAGGAAGCTTAATGTTTCAAATATCTATTGCCACATTTTTATATCAGCCTCAACGAAGGACAAAAATTAGAACAAGGCAATGAACTCCTTTTTTTATTTAAACTTCTAGTTCTCGAGAGACTTAAACTACATCATTTTCTTCTCATCCACTCACTTTTTCATTTTTCTAATTTCAGGGTAAGTTTCTTGACTAAATATGAATCAACTTGTCAGGATATAAGCAAGCGGGTAAGTAAAATTAGCCAGTGTGCTTGAAACACGAAAACGACTCTCAATCTCTCCAAGCACCTTCAACCTTTTTAACAGAGGGAGCTTAACAAAGTTCATCACTAGAGTAATACGAGGCAGGATGCCATATTAAAATTTAAATCTACATGGCGGTGCGACTTCTCCAAAGTTATCAAGTACCATGGTGATTTACGAATTACGAGGCAGTATGCCATATTGAAATTTAAAATGAATAGACCGACCAGCTCTCCAATTCCATCAAGTACCTCGATACTATTCATTTTATGCAAACCATTTTCAATAGCTAGCATGAAAATGAAGACCCACATGAAATATGCACACATTACTATGTGCTCAAAATCTACACAGCTAGAAACAGCAAACAAATATATTTAATCCTCAAAGATAAACAAATCAAACAAACTTCGCCCGACAACCCGACTCCGTAAATCAAATTCAAACTTATAACATCAGAGAATAACAGCATAATCATCATCAGTATAACCTAAAACTGAGCACGAGTTTCGATTAATCTCGAAAAAAACATAGCAAAAAAAAAACCTGTATAATTCTTCGAAGCTGAGGCCGCTAGCATTTTGATTGTAAATCTCATGGATTGCGTGTTCCAGAATCTTCCAAGTCTTCTCTGCGTACTTGGGATCCACAACCACTTTGTGCTTAAACGCTTCAATCTGGAAATTCCTTTTCTTCTGCCCACTCATCCTTTCAACAATCCGAAAATCGATCCTCCACACACCGAATTGAAGAAGAAATGGAATATACGAGTCGGTTTTTTTTTTGGGCGCGTTTTTTCAATTAATTGACTGGGAGAGAGGGTTTAGGGCTCGGAATTTCGATTGAGCTAATCCAGGAAAAAAAAAACTTGAGATGATTGCTCGAGAGAATAGGGTAAATTTGTGATTTAATTATTATCAGTATTTTTTTAAGCTAAAAGTGGTGTTTTGAGGCAATTTATAACTTATTTGTAAGGAACAAAATGAGAATTGATTACTCACTTTCTCTCATAATTTTTTTTACAAAATAAAGTTATTTTTTTGATTTTTTTTCTCTTTGATTTTTTTTTCTCTATCTCTTTCATTTTTTTTTTCTATTTTTCACGACCTATATTCTTGATTGAAATCAATGAATTATTTAGAAATTACACATGCTCGGCTCAACCAGAGATATTTTAATCATACTTTTCGACTTCCCAAAAACTATCCGCACAAAGTCAGATATTAACCGGAAGTAATTTCTTGCCGAAAATAAGCATCCACTCTCGATAGTGCTCACAAATGCCCGAAAAGAGCCCTCCTATATCCAAGAGTGCGCTCTGGGCAGTCGATGTGATACTTACTATCGAATGAAGTCGTGGATAAATCGATATTACTAAAGTGGGGAGTTTCATGTTGAAAATTGACATTAGAATCCTTTTAATTTTGATAAAGGGTTATCCGCTTAGAAACGATCGAAAATTTATATGAAAGTATATATATTTGTGATAAATTTTAATCGTCTCTAGCAAAATAGTTAATTATTAAGCGTAATATTTTAAAAAATAATAATATAATTTAGCAGAGAAATACATGATATTGAAGTCTGATTGTAAATTTGTAACTAAAGTGAATTTGTGTGGTTGTAATTATTTAATAATACTACCGAATAATGATTATTTTTCATTGGAAAACCAAAAAAAATGAATACATATAAATTTTTAGAAAAATGAATATTCTACAATGAAATGTATGATGTACTATAATTTTTATTCGTATACATAACATAGTTCAAGTTTAACATTCAATAAATCAAAGTGGGGCATTGAAAGCGTGGTGGGATGTGGCCGGGTGATTTTGGAAGTGCATCTTGATTTTTTTAGGATGACGCTATGTTGATTTTTGTTTTTACGAGTATCACTATCATACTGTAATAAAATAGTTTATGTAATTGTTCTAGAAAGCATCATGCGGGTTAAATCAAGTCAAAAATACCATTATTATTTTTGTATAATTTTGAAGTAAAATAAAAAATGTTTTGTCCATTAAAAAAAAATAAGTACTACTTCCAAAAATATTTTAACAAATACTTCGTGAAGAACAGAAAGCGATGAGGAGTTGGTAGGCAAGTTAGGATCTACGTGGCAATATGTTATTGGCTTGTTTGTCAGCCGTGACAGGTAGCCTATCGGAGCGAAAATTGTAAAAACTCATCACACTCACAAAACCACCTTCTCCGTCAACCTCAACCTCAACGCCGTGACATTGCACATTACGCCGTGAACTTCTAACTTCCCCTATCCAAAAACCCTAGCCAAATTCAATCGTAATTTATCGCATCTCTTCATTTCACTTATTTATTATTCAATTTGTCGAATTAAAATGCGTGGACTCGATGCATGATCTACAAATTTTTCCGCAGTGATCGATCCCTCTGATCTCTGGTTATTTTTGGAACATGTGATTTCGCGATTCAGATTTTATTTATTTATTTTAATTCTATTGCACTCAATAATTTGTTGCATGTTTCTATTGGGATGATTTACAGTTTGCTGTAGGAAGCATTTGCAGTTTTAGTTTTTTCCACCCCGTTTTCTGCTTACATTTTGATGAATTTATTGTGAACACATTTTGGTGTTGAAAAAGATAATCATGTTTCAGGGTAGATTCGGCAGTGTTGAATTTTAAGTGACAAGTGATCTAGTCTAGTGGGACGAAAGGAGTAACATCTCCGGATTCAGTTTAACGAAAGTCAAGATACAGCGACCAAGCTCAGGGGGCGACTTGCCCCAGAGTGGCGAGTTTAGCCCTTTCCCTGTGGCACGAAGGGCCAACACATTCCAAGCTGTATCAATGGAGGATAATATGGAGGGTGGAAATCTGGGGTCTTATCAGGAAAGGCTAAGGACATTTCCTGACATGCGCAGTAAACCTTATACACCTCTTGTAAGTGCATTGATTCTATAAATGTGCTTTCTAATTTAGCTCAGTGTGAACCTTTTTGAATCGACTAACAGTGTATTGCTGACTGAACACATGCATGTCCATCATACTACTAAGATATAAAGGTTTTATTATCCATTGTTATAGTTTAATTGAAGGCATATCTATATAAGGGATATAAAGAAATTGTAGCTCATTTCGTATTGGGATTGGAAGGCATGAATCATTCACTAACAACGTAGAAGAAATTAGAAAAGCCAATAAATGGTACTAGACGTGGAAAATAAGAGTGTGCGGGCGAGCAAACACATGTATATATATTCATATTTGCAGTAATATATGATGGTAAGTTAAGAACTTAAGATACATCAGTAATGAATTGAGCTGGAAAAGAAATCATAATTCATTTACTAAAGCAATAATTCACTGTCAGTACTTTTTACATTTTACTGATTATATTTGAACCATTTTTATTCTGGCAGTGTCTACCATCTTAACTTTTGTTGCATGCAATTGTCTCACTCTGCTCAATGCTCTATTCAGATCTTTCGCTTACTCATGAGAATAAACACACGTGTTCTTTTGGTGCTCCTTCTCTTTGGACTCGGAGCTCTCATTTATATTGGTGCAAGTACATCGCCGATAATTGTGTTTGTATTCACAGTATGCACACTCAGTTTTCTCGTGTCTATTTATCTTACAAAGTGGGTACTCTCCAAGGATGAGGGGCCTCCTGAGATGGTGCAGGTACATTTTTCTTGTTTAGGTATTTTTTTTCTTTCTATTTTTTGTGTTTTAATTTTCCTTTGATATGCTCTGAATTTTTGTTGTGCCTTCCTTTTTATATTCATGATTAGAGAAGGCATTGGTTATTAATTGCTAATTTACACTTGAATCAAACATTTATACAAATAAAAGTTTTAATAAATCTTGAGAGCAAAAGTTTGTGTCTGCAATAGTTTTTTATTTTATTTTGTAATTCATGCTTTAGAAGATGAAGTTTAATATGTTGCTAAGCTGAATAAGTGCTTTAGTAATTATATCATTATCTGTTTCATTATATGCTGCATCTAGATTTTATTTTGTTGTCTTAGATTTATGATTTTTTGTCTTTGGTTTATGACTGACATTGCATTGCATTGCCCAATTTTCTATAACTAGTTTAGTGCTTGAGGCAATTATGACTGATATTGCATTGCACCCATCTCTCCGTGTATGATTCTTAATTATTGTGTGGAAATGGGAAAAAGTGTTAAAAATTACACAGTCCAGCATAATTCTATTTTGACTTATTATATCCATATAAGTTAATTTTGAAAATTAGTTATTCTGCTTTTGTGTAGATATTAATATAGTTCTTAGCTGATCTCTTCTAGGTTGATGCCTATTAGTTCTCTCTGTACGACTTAATATAATTCAAAGAATCTTATTTTTATTTGTTATTTTGCCAATTTTGATGATTTTCTGTTTGTTCCAAGACACTGAGTATATTGTGTTACTCTAGATATCAGATGCTATACGTGATGGTGCTGAAGGTTACTTTAGGACCCAGTACGGAACTATATCAAAGATGGCTGTTTTGCTAGGACTACTAATCCTTTGCATATACCTGTTTCGCAGTACAACTCCTCAGCAAGAAGCTT
Source organism: Euphrasia confusa (assembly GCA_954870475.1). Lineage (NCBI taxonomy): Eukaryota > Viridiplantae > Streptophyta > Magnoliopsida > Lamiales > Orobanchaceae > Euphrasia > Euphrasia confusa. Next base: position 2,896,867 of record OX940969.1, on the reverse strand, counting down.
CTGGTTTGGGAAGGTAATTATAGGTGTTCTAGTTGATCAACTCTATTAACACACACACACTGCAAATATGAGATGTGCTCTACCTGTTGAAAAGCAGGGTAACCTCTGCTTCTATCACTGTTGCTTCTTTTCTTCTTGGGGCTCTTTGTTCTGGTGTTGCTGGCTATGTTGGGATGTGGGTCTCTGTACGTGCAAATGTTCGAGTCTCAAGTGCAGCAAGAAGATCTTCTAGAGAAGCATTGCAGGTTTCTTTCATTGGATATATTCCTACTTCACATCCACCTGGTAATGCATTATTAAATATGATGAGTTGGCTACACCCTTTTGCAGATTGCTGTTCGTGCTGGTGGTTTTTCTGCTTTAGTTGTTGTTGGAATGGCTGTCATCGGAATTGCTATTCTCTATGCCACCTTTTATGTTTGGTTGGGGGTAGATACACCAGGTGCCATGAAGGTTACTGACTGTAAGTTCTGCTACTATCTTGTATGTGTTTCCTAATAGGTTTGGTTTGCAATTATCTTTCCATTCACGGATTGACTCTTGTTAAAATGTACACGAAAAATCATCTCCGGACGCAAAATCGACAAAATGCACTTCAGGGGCAAATTGGTAATTTTGCCAGGATTTGAATCTCCCGCAGAACGAAAACGACGTCGTTTTGTTCATGACATGTCCGCGTGGTGCATGGTCTAGGGCGAGCGATTTCTCACTCGATTCTTCACCTCATTGCATGATTCTTACGCAGCTGTGGTCCCCGCCATCTCATCTACTTGATGCACAAGGAATTGGGTCGATTGATCAAACGGCTGAGATTTGCGAGGTTGTTGCAGGTCGACGGTTTGGATGAAGAAATCGATTTTGTGCATTTTCGTTTTAGTATATAATCGCGTCTGTTAGCGATGGATATAAAAAAAACAAGTGAGCTAGAGAGAACATTGTGTAATCGTTCATTTGCTTCATATAATCCCAGAACACCCCTCCCCTCCACCGTGCACGTAGATTACCTTTCCGGTGATCGAAGCACGTAAAATCGTTTGTTGTGTGATTGTTTCTCTTCGTGTTTGTGTTCGATTAACCTTATACAAACTTTCTACAGCGTGAGAGTGAGTGTTAATCGACGTGTGTGAGATTTTAGTGTTCAGTCCAGTTGTTCAGTGTTAAAACTCATTGTTCAGTGTCTTTTGCGCTGATCAGTGTTATTGTAAGGGATTCAGTGTCAACAGAGCTCGCGTTTGTTTCTGTTGTCTTGGCTGTATATTTCTCAACAATTGGCGCCGTCTGTGGGAAGGGAGAATCACTGGAGATGAAGGCTGGGTCCGCCAAATTCGAGGTGGAGAAATTCACTGGGAAAAATGATTTCAGTTTATGGAGGATCAAGGTGCGGGCTGTGTTGGTTCAACAGGGTTTGATTTCAGCTCTCACACCTCCAGAAATTGTTGCTGAGAGAAGGGAGAGGGCCAGAGAAGGTTCAACTTCTGGATCCATTGAAGATGATGCAGATCTGGAAGATATTTCCATGAGGGCACACAGTGTCATCATTCTCAGCCTTGGTGATAAGGTTTTGAGAGAGGTATGTAAGGAACCTACTGCATATAGTTTATGGAAGAAGTTGGAGTCATTGTATATGACAAAATCTCTGGCAAATAGATTATACATGAAGCAAAAACTCTACTCATTTAAGATGGTGACTGATAGACCAGTGTTGGATCAAATGGATGAGTTCATAAAGATTCTTGATGATTTAGAGAATATAGATAAGAAGCTAGATGATGAAGATCAGGCTCTCTTGCTATTGAGTTCTCTGCCTTCTTCCTTTGATCAGTTCAGAGATGCCATGATATATGGAAGAGAACATGCTCTGACACTTGATGAGGTTCAGATAGCCTTGAGAACAAAGGAGTTACATAAGAAGGAATCATCTAAGAAGGATCATTCAAACTCACCTGAAGGTTTGATTATCACTGGGAAGAAGCATCACAAGAAGAAGCCATCACAGGGGAGGCCAAATGCAGGTGGAGGTGGAGCTTCTACTTCTGGAGAAAGTAGGAAATGCTACCACTGCAAGAAGGCAGGCCACCTAAAGAAAAACTGTTATGCATGGAAGAAAATGCAGGAAAATCAAACTACCCCACAACAAGCTGATGTCATAGTTGGAAATGAAGACTGTGAGGATGCTGAAGTGTTGAATGTGACTTTGAGTGGGAAAGACACTGAATGGATCCTTGATTCAGGGTGTACTTTTCATATGAGTCCAAAGAGGGAGTGGTTTGAGCAGTTTGAGGACACTGATGGTGGTTGTGTGGTATTGGGAAATAATATCACATGCAGAGTTCAAGGTATTGGCTCTGTGAGGTTGAAACTTCATGATGGATCAACTAAGCTTCTCACTAAAGTCAGATACATCCCTGAGCTAAAGAGAAACCTCATTTCACTTGGTATGTTGGATAGTTTGGGTTTCAGTTTTGGTTCTCATGGTGGATGTCTGCAGGTGAAGAAAGGGACTGTAGTTGTTCTTGAAGGGTTCAAGAGAAATGATCTTTACTATCTCAAGGGATCTGCTGTGACTGGTGAGGTGTCTCAAGTCACAGGAGTTGAGAGAGTTGAGGTTTGGCATCATAGAATGGGCCACCTCAGTGAGAAAGGTCTGAATGAGCTCTCCAAACAAGGGTTGTTTCCAAAAGACAAGTTGACTAAACTGAAATTCTGTCAAACTTGTGCATTGGGGAAAGCTGTGAGAACTGCCTTTGGTACTGGGAGACACACCACTAAGGGTATTCTTGATTATGTTCATTCTGACCTGTGGGGGCCAGCTAGAACAAATACCAAAAGTGGTGGGAGGTTTTTCATGTCAATCATTGATGATTTTAGCAGGAAAGTATGGGTGATCATACTTAAAGCTAAATCTGAAGCTTTTGAAAAGTTCAGAGAATGGTTGATTGAGGTTGAAAAGCAATCTGGAAAGGAGTTGAAGAATCTGAGAACTGACAATGGCTTGGAATTTGTTTCTGAAGAGTTCAATGAACTGTGTAGAAGCAAGGGTATTGCTAGGCACAGGACAGTGGCATCTACTCCACAACAGAATGGAGTGGCAGAAAGAATGAATAGAACTTTGCTTGATAGAGTGAGGTGTATGCTGTTGAGTTCTGGACTTCACAAGTCTTTCTGGGGTGAAGCTGTGAGCTGTGCTGCTTATTTGATAAATAGGAGCCCTGCAGCAGCTTTGAGTATGAAGACTCCTCAAGAAATTTGGACTGGAGTTGCTCCAAATTTGGATAACTTGAGGATATTTGGCAGCCTATGTTTTGCTCATAATAGAGGGGATAAACTGGAAGCTAGAGCTCTGAGATGTGTGTTTCTGGGATACCCTAAAGGAGTAAAAGGTTATAGGTTGTGGTGTATTGAACCTGGAATGCATAAGTGTGTCATTAGTAGGGATGTTACTTTTGATGAAAGCACTATGCCTATGCTCACTGAGAAGAATCTGGAGAATAATGAGTTGTTTGAGGTGGAGTTGAATGGCAGAGAGGATGTGAGCCATGAAGAAAATGAGGTTGAAGATGATTTTGAGATTCCTGAAAATGTTGATGATCACAGTGGATATCAACTTGCTAGAGACAGAGAAAGGAGAGTGATTCACCCACCTCAGAGATATGCACATGCTGATGTGGTTTCATATGCTCTGTTGGTGGCTGACTTTGTGGATTCTGCTGAGCCAAGCACATATTCAGAAGCTATATCAGGTTTTGAGAAAGAAAAGTGGATGGTTGCAGTTCAAGAAGAATTGCTATCACTTGAGAAAAATCAAACCTGGTCCATTGTCACTAAGCCACCATCTCAGAGGGTTGTTGGTTGTAAATGGATTTTCAAGAAAAAACTTGAGGGAACTGATGCTAAGGATGTGAGATTCAAGGCTAGACTGGTTGCTAAAGGCTTTACTCAAAGAGAAGGTGTGGACTATAATGAGATATTCTCACCCGTGGTTAAGCACTGTACAATCAGGATCTTGTTGTCCATAGTAGCTCAAAATGATCTTGAGTTGCATCAGATGGATGTAAAAACAGCTTTCTTACATGGGGAACTTGAGGAGAAAATTTATATGAAAATTCCAGAAGGGGTGGAAGGTGCTTACAGTGAAAATAAAGTGTGTCTGCTCAGGAAATCTTTATATGGACTGAGGCAGAGCCCTAGACAATGGTATAAGAAGTTTGATAATTATATGATGCACATTGGTTTTGTCAGATGCAACTATGATTGTTGCGTGTACCTGAAAATGAAGTCTGGAAAAGTGATCACATATCTGCTTCTCTATGTTGATGATATGCTCATTGCAAGTTGTTCAAAAGTTGAGGTGGAGTCTCTCAAGAAATTACTGAGGTCAGAATTTGAAATGAAAGATCTAGGTGTGGCTAGAAGGATCTTGGGGATGGATATTTACAGAAACAGGAGTACTGGGACTCTGAGTTTATCTCAAACTTCTTATCTGGAAAAGGTTCTCAAAAGGTTTCATATGCATGAGGCTAAGATCTCTCAAACTCCTTTGGCTCAACACATTAAACTCTCTGTGGATCAAAGTCCAACAACTCAGTCAGAAATCAACTCTATGAGTGGTGTTCCCTATGCTTCTGCAGTTGGGAGTATTATGTATTCAATGGTGTGTAGCAGACCTGATCTGGCTTACCCTATGAGTACAGTGTCAAGGTTCATGTCAAATCCTGGTAGAGTTCATTGGGATGCTGTCAGATGGCTTCTCAGGTACATTAAAGGTACATTGAATCATGGTTTGATGTTTAAAAGAAGTGATCTCAGTGGAGATGCTTTGGTTGGATATGTTGATTCTGACTTTGCAAGTAATGTGGATACTAGAAAGTCTATTTCTGGTTATGTTTTCACTTTATTTGGTACTGCTGTGGTTTGGAAAGCCTCTCAACAGGGTGTAGTTGCTTTGAGCACTACTGAGAGTGAGTATATGGCTATGACTGAAGCTATCAAGGAAGCAATATGGTTGAAAGGGATTCTAAATGAACTTGGAGTTGAGCAAGAAACAGTTTCAGTGAACTGTGATAGCCAAAGTGCTTTGCATCTGGTAAAACACCAAGTGTTTCATGAGAGATCCAAACATATTGATGTGAGACTGCATTTTGTTAGAGATGTGGTTGATAAGAAGATAGTGAAGGTTGAGAAAATTGCCACTGAAGGCAATCCAGCAGATAGCTTCACCAAGGTTTTACCTGTGGAGAAGTTTAAGTTGTGTCAGGATTTGGTCCAACTGGTGGACCTTTCACAATCTCAGTAAGGTTGTGGTTCTTTTGACTGCAGTTGAGGTGAGAGATCAGCTGTGGTTGGAGAGTTATGCAACAAAATACTCAAACTGGCAGTTTTGAGAATTTTGGAGTATGATTCTGTGGTTTTCTTGCTCAGTTGTGTTTCTGAGTGGTTTGATTGTGGCCAGAGGTTCATAGTCATGTTTATGAACTGTGTGGATTGAGTTTTCTACATGGTTGTTAAGGATTCTTAAAGTCAATGGTCTGATTGACTGGACAGTGTCTGTTCATGAATTACTTGTGTAGTGATTCTGTGTTGGAGGATGGTTTGTGGTGGATGAAATGTGTTGTGGAGTCACATTTTAGTATACAAACCTAGTGGAGGTGGTTTGAAGTCATTTGGTTCAAAATTGAAGAAGTTGAGTACATGAGTTTTTTCAACTGAATCAGTTTTGAGTGACTTAGTCGCATTTGGGATTTTCTGGAGCTATAATGAATCATATGATGAGTTCTTGGTATGGATTTGAAGCTAAGGAATCAAGGATCATGATGGGACTGATTGGAGATCTTAATTCCAGCTGTGGAGAGCAGGATTTGGATTTGAAGTTGGTTCTGAAATCTGATTCAGGTCAGCTCTTGAACTGAATCTTGATCAGTGCTTTTATGGGGTGATCAGTGTTGAACACTGTGATGCTGTTGTGCTATGGATTGTTTGCTGGGAGCTGATTTGTGTGTAAGGTGGAGATTTGTTAAAATGTACACGAAAAATCATCTCCGGACGCAAAATCGACAAAATGCACTTCAGGGGCAAATTGGTAATTTTGCCAGGATTTGAATCTCCCGCAGAACGAAAACGACGTCGTTTTGTTCATGACATGTCCGCGTGGTGCATGGTCTAGGGCGAGCGATTTCTCACTCGATTCTTCACCTCATTGCATGATTCTTACGCAGCTGTGGTCCCCGCCATCTCATCTACTTGATGCACAAGGAATTGGGTCGATTGATCAAACGGCTGAGATTTGCGAGGTTGTTGCAGGTCGACGGTTTGGATGAAGAAATCGATTTTGTGCATTTTCGTTTTAGTATATAATCGCGTCTGTTAGCGATGGATATAAAAAAAACAAGTGAGCTAGAGAGAACATTGTGTAATCGTTCATTTGCTTCATATAATCCCAGAACACCCCTCCCCTCCACCGTGCACGTAGATTACCTTTCCGGTGATCGAAGCACGTAAAATCGTTTGTTGTGTGATTGTTTCTCTTCGTGTTTGTGTTCGATTAACCTTATACAAACTTTCTACAGCGTGAGAGTGAGTGTTAATCGACGTGTGTGAGATTTTAGTGTTCAGTCCAGTTGTTCAGTGTTAAAACTCATTGTTCAGTGTCTTTTGCGCTGATCAGTGTTATTGTAAGGGATTCAGTGTCAACAGAGCTCGCGTTTGTTTCTGTTGTCTTGGCTGTATATTTCTCAACAACTCTTTATTTTATTTTTCTTTCAGTGCCTCTTCTTCTTGTTGGATATGGTTTTGGAGCTTCATTCGTTGCACTTTTTGCTCAGTTGGGTGGTGGAATATATACAAAAGCAGCTGACGTTGGAGCTGATCTCGTTGGGAAGGTGGAGCAGGGTATTCCTGAAGACGATCCGCGCAATCCAGCTGTCATTGCTGATTTGGTATGAGACCATGAGGGTTCTCTTTATATTGTTTTAATTTCAAGCTCCAACGATTTGGGGAATTTGCAGATATTAATATTGTGGAAAGTAACCTTTTATGTGGAACAGTCTTGTGTGCTTGTTAACTTCGATGCCTCTTTATGTATTTTTTTTTTCTTTTTCATGATGGATATTTGAGTTAATGACAAATTAGGTTGGAGACAATGTTGGTGACTGTGCTGCTCGAGGTGCTGATTTGTTTGAAAGTATTGCTGCAGAAATAATTAGTGCAATGATACTAGGTGGAACAATGGCACAACGCTGTAAAATTGAAGGTAAAGTTATGTTTACATGTTCATGAACATGTTTTGGTGCTTCTGGACTTATCACGTGACTTGTAATCCCACTGATAGTATACCAGATGTGTTATTATTCGTTGCTTGAAATATTTAATACTAGAGTAAGATTTTAATCGATTGGGAAAAGTAATCTGACAAATATTTTAACTGGTGACTGACAATTGGAAAATAACACTTCGTAGCAATTGTGTTCTCCACATCTCCACACCTTTTGTTGTATTAGTTTTGCTTGAAACATGGTTGACTTCTCTGTATTTTTTGTCTTATATGAGTTATGTTTCATGTCTTTATCACACGAGATTTTTTTCTGTCTGTTTCATGTTGATGCTTGCTATTTATCGCTGGATTCTGTCAGATGAGTAAGAGTTGTTTTATTATTGCTTTTGTTTCTTAGTTTTTAACATCTGTAATTTTGTGTTTAAATTTCTCTATTTACTTACGAAATGCTTTGTTGTCTTTTTGCTGAAATATAACGTTCTTTTAATTATTTCCATGTAGATCCATCAGGTTTCATTTTGTTTCCTCTTGTCGTCCACTCGTTTGACCTGATAATATCATCTGTGGGGATCTTCTCTATTCAAAACACTCGTGACTTGGGAAAGATTGGGATTATAGAGGATCCAATGGCAATCCTTCAGAAAGGATATTCCGTGACAATAGTTTTAGCTGTTCTGACATTTGGTTTGGTAGGAAGTCTAATCTTCTCAATAATCAGTCTGTTAGGGACTCTAGAAAACCTTGGAATTGGTCCTAATTGGTACAATATGTAACTTTTTCACCATACTATACATTTTGCAGTCCACACGCTGGATGCTGTATACTGAACAAGCACCTTCTGCTTGGTTTAACTTTGCCTTGTGTGGTTTGGTTGGGATTATGACGGCTTACCTCTTTGTCTGGATCACAAAGTACTACACCGATTACAAGCATGAGCCGGTTCGCACGTTAGCACTTGCAAGTACGACTGGACATGGAACTAATATAATTGCTGGAGTTAGTTTGGGTCTGGAATCAACAGCTCTTCCTGTTATTGTTATTAGCATATCTATTATTTCAGCATATTGGCTAGGCCACACTTCGGGACTTGTTGATGAGTCTGGGAATCCAACTGGTGGGTTGTTTGGGACAGCTGTTGCCACTATGGGAATGCTCAGTACAGCAGCTTATGTACTTACAATGGATATGTTTGGCCCAATAGCTGACAATGCAGGTGGAATTGTTGAAATGAGTCAACAGGTAATTTTGATCATTTTAAGATTTTTTTAGTTCGACCTTACCTTGTAGGGTGGGCATTGGATACCATTTTATTTCCAAACAAGTATCGGAAGTTTCTTATTTTTTAGATTTTTTACCATTTACTTTTTTCTCCCACCAATCACTTCACCCCATTTCTCAAAAATAGTTATTCAATCACTAATCAGTATTACACATTTTCCCATAACTTTACTTTATTATTCTCCCACTCATTATGTCACTATTTTTATAGTAAATCAAGTTCAATTTTTACATTTTCATCTCATATCCATCCACACTCTAAAATGTTGCATTCTTGAAAAATAATCACTATTTCCTTTAAATTTCCGAAATTCCTAAAATGAAAACCCTCATGTTGCACTCTAAAAGATTGGTATATTTCTGTTGTACCTGTTGCATTAAGACTTTCATGTGATGCATCTCAATCACAGCCCGAAAGTGTGCGCGACATTACTGATGTTCTTGACGCGGTCGGGAATACTACAAAAGCTACAACCAAAGGATTTGCAATTGGATCTGCTGCACTTGCATCTTTTCTCTTGTTTAGTGCTTACATGGATGAAGTATCTACCTTTTCGCACGTGCCCTTCAATCAGGTAAGAAGACTAACTTTTCAATAATTAATCTACTATCCGTTATATGATAAATTTAGTTTTTTCTTGAAAATATTATTTACAGGTTGATATTGCCATCCCTGAAGTGTTTGTTGGTGGGTTACTGGGATCTATGCTGATATTTCTATTTAGTGCATGGGCCTGTGCTGCTGTCGGTAGAAGTGCACAAGAGGTTGTTAATGAAGTAAGGAGACAGTTCATTGAGAGGCCAGGAATCATGGTCAGAATCTTAAATCATTTTTTAATTAAGTAATGGAATATACTCTTTTTGTCCCACACTAATGGTCACACTTTCTTCACAAATTACAAAGGAGTGAAGACTATTAGTTTGGGACGGAGGTAGTATTGTATCCTATTCTCCATAATAAAGGGGGATATTGTTGCTTGTATTTCAGGACTATAAGGAGAAACCTGATTATGGCCGTTGTGTATCTATTGTTGCATCCGCATCTTTAAGGGAGATGATTAAGCCTGGAGCATTGGCCATTATATCACCTATAGCCGTTGGTAAGTCTTTCCTTTCAAGGTGAAGGCTCCTCTATCAAGTTTTCTGCATATTGGCATAATTTCTAAATATGGCAGTAAGACTAACGCTGCTCATATGTGAAACAAACTAAACATAATATTGTATCATGCATCTTCCAAGTTCCAACATATAATGAACCTAACATGCTGGAAGTGTTACCATGCATTTATGAGATCATTTTTACTCAAAACGATGCCTTCTCTGATACTGAAAAAGCAATGCTTGTAAGTTGTACATTCTGTAAGTTACCCTGAGGCATGCAGTTAGAGACGAACGATATCCTGCGTCAAGAACTTGAAGAACAACAATAGAGAAAAGCCATAGATTTTATTGTCGGACAGATGATCCCTGCCGGTTAGTGGGGAATCTGTATCAAATCTCTGTGGGATGTATGTGAGTAGGGAGTCCTTAACCATGTCTATGCAGACATCTACATAGACAATCCCCACCTCCAACAACTAGTTTAAGATATCTATCTTAAATCGTGGGAAAAACGATTAGTTCAAAATATTTTTCTTCTAAAACAGATTATGAAAGAGTAGGTTATGGTCACCCAGATTGTTTTATTACTTTCTGTAGAATGTAAATATGTAATTCATCATCACTTTTGAATAATTGTTGTTAGGAAGCATTGTCTAAGTACATCTTTTCTTTTTTAGGTTTGATATTCCGGGTTCTAGGCTACTATACAGGCCATCCTCTTCTTGGAGCCAAAGTTGTGGCTGCCATGTTAATGTTTGCCACAGTTTCCGGAATCCTCATGGCACTTTTCCTCAACACCGCTGGAGGTGCTTGGGATAATGCTAAGAAATACATTGAAACAGGTGCATTAGGAGGCAAAGGGAGCGAGTGCCACAAAGCAGCCATTACTGGCGATACGTAAGTGTTTTTATTATGATTTCACATGCATCAACAATCTTAACTTTAGTCATTATGGTTATCTTTCGTTTTCTTACTAAACAATCATTTTATCATGTTGTGCTTTATGTCGATTTTTGCAGTGTGGGGGACCCATTCAAAGACACAGCAGGACCATCTATTCATGTTCTTATCAAGATGTTGGCTACGATAACGCTGGTGATGGCTCCTATATTTCTGTAAATGTCATCACTTCGACTGATGTGGGTGCTGTTCTCCCAGCAGCAGTGCACACATACTTAACCCGCATATACAAATGAGTTCTCTTTTTGGATGTAATTAATTGGTGTGTGCTCTCGATGCTGACTCTAGAGTTATTAATTAGAATACCCTGTTTTTGTGGTAGCTTTTGTTTGAAAAGGGCATTTGTTGTAAAAAAAAATTATTCTCCTGAATACTTAGTTAGCTAGCATTTCTTGCTTACCTTTTTCAAAAGGGTATTTTAAACCTTTAATTTTGTTGAGTGAACTAGGACGATTTTTGAATGCATAGAATTTTTATAAGCTTTATGTATTGTACGTGATTTTAGTAATTTTCATTCTCTATACATTTACTAGCACACTCAAATTAAGACTTGTTTGGCATTTTGTTTTTAAAAAATTTATCAGTTGTTTTGCATCACGAATTAAATTTTGTATATTTCTAGTAATTAAAATTATGTGACAACTTACTCTAAAGTTATGTGTTGTGTGAAGCATATTCAGTTGAGTTTGTATGTTGCTAGTAATTAAAATTATGTGACAACTTACTCTAAAGTTTTGTGTTCTGTGAAACATATTCAGTTGAGTCATTGTCACACAAACATATTTTTTAATGTTAAAAGATATTCAATTTATTTATATTTAAGTGACATAACTCATCTGAGTACGCGTCACAAAAAACAAAACATTAAAATAACATGTCGAAATGACGAACATGTTAAAAAATTTGAAGTAACAAAACATTAAAATAACATGTCGAAATGACGAACATGTTAAAAAATTTGAAGTAACTTACATAATTACACAAATTGTATCATCTATTAAGCTATTTATATATTATATTTTTTTTATAATTTTGAAAATCAAATTGTTCGGTATCTTAATAACTCATTAAAAGTTAATGAGTAAAAAAATAATTAATTGCTGACTATTTTATCCTAAAAATTATACAGTTCACCAGGTTCTGTACTATACCAATATTTATGGTTTGAGATTAGAAATAGAACCAATAATTACAATTGTGAAAAAAAACTCAAATCAATAATGAGCTGGCGAGTTAGAATCTACGTGGCAATAGGTTATTGGCTTGTTCGTCAGCAGTGACAGGCAGCCGATCGGAGTGAATATTGTAAAAAAACCCATCACTCTCAAAACCACCCTCAACCTCAACGCCCTCGAATTGCAGATTTCGCCGTGAACTTCTATCTTCCCAAATCTGGAAACCCTAGCCAAATTCAATCGTAACTTATCTCATCTCTTCATTTCACTTATCTATTATTCAATTCATCGAATTAAAATGTGTTGACTCGATGCACGATATGTATGGTTTTTCCGAAGTGATCGATCCCTCGCGATTCAGATTTTTTTATCTTCTTGCATTCGACAATTTGTTGGTTTGCTGTAGGAAGCATTTATTCTTTTTAGTTTTTCTACACAGTCTTCTGCTTACATTTGATTTTGTTGAAAGATCATTTTGGTGTTGAAAATCAGTTTAATTTGAAAATGATAATCATGCTTTGTGTGTTTCAGGGCGAATTTGGCAGTGTGGAATTTTAAGTGACAAGTGATCTAATCTAGTGGAACGAAAGGAGTAACATCTGCGGATTCTTTTTAACGAAAGTCAAGATACAGCGACCAAACTCAGGGGGCGACTTGCCCCAGAGTGGCGAGTTTAGCCCTTTCCCTGTGGCACGAAGGGCCAACACATTCCAAGCTGTATCAATGGAGGATGATATGGAGGGTGGAAATCTGGGGTCTTATCAGGAAAGGCTAAGGACATTTCCTGACATGCGCAGTAAACCTTATACACCTCTTGTAAGTGCATTAATTGTATAAACCTTATTTTAGCGTAATTGTTTCTTTGCATGTACCTTGTTTAGCTCAGTGAGAACGTTTTTGTCGAATTTTGAATTCCACATGGATTGCAAACTGAACACATGCTATGTCCATCATACTACAAAGATATAAAGGTTTTATTATTCATTGTTCTAGTTTAATCGAAAGCATCTCTAGATAAGAGCTATAAAGAAATTAGATAGCTCATTTCGTATTCGGATTGGATGACATGCCTTTGTTGGTCTCACAGTCTGTTTTTGAAATGGACCTTCTCATTCACTAACCACATAGATATACTAGACGTGGAAAACACGAGGGTGCGCGCACACATGTGTATATAGATTCGTATTTGAAGTAAAATTTTACATGATGATAAGTTAAGATACATAATTTGTCAATTTGATAGTAAAGCTGATTATATTAAGCAATTAACTTAAGCAATAATACACTGTTAGTACTGCTTAAATTTTGCTGATTATATTTGAACCATTTGATAGTAAAGCTGCCTCTCTATTTTTTATTCTGGCAGTGTTTTCCATCTTAACTTCTGTTTCATGCAGTTGTCTAACTCTGCACAAGCACTAACTGCTGAATGCTCTATGCAGATATTTCGTCTACTCATGAGAATAAACACACGTGTTATTTTTGTGCTTATTCTCTTTGGACTCGGAGCTCTCATTTATATTGGTGCACGTGCATCGCCAATAATTGTGTTTGTATTCACAGTATGCACACTCAGTTTTCTCGTGTCTATTTATCTTACAAAGTGGGTTCTCTCTAAGGATGAGGGGCCTCCTGAGATGGTGCAGGTACATTTTTTTGTTTAGGTTTTTCTTTTCTTTCTATCTTTGTTGTATATTCCTTTTTATATTCATGATTAGAGAAGGGATTGGTTATTATTTGCTAAATTACACTTGAATCAAACATTTGCACCAATAATTTTTTTTAATAAAAATTGTGGGAGCAAAATTTTGTGTCTGCAATAGTTTATTTTATTTTATTTTATAATTCATGCTTCAGAATATGAAGTTTAATATGCTGCTAAGGTGAAGAAGTGCTTTTGTATTTATATCATTATCTGTTTCAGTTTATACTGCATGTAGATTTTATTTTTTCGTCTTTGTTTTATGACTGACATTGCATTGCATTACCCAGTTATCTATAAAAAATTTAGTGCTTGATGAAATTATGACTGACATTGCATTGCACCCATCTCTCCGTGTATGATTCTTAGTTCTTGCGTGGAAATGGGAAAAAGTGTTACCTTTTATTGTACACTTCAGCAAATGGTTCTAGCAATTTGTATGTTGGTTGAAAATTACACATGCCATCATAATATTCTTTTGACGTATATATCCATATACGTGAATTTTGAAAATTAGTTATTCTACTTTTGTGTAGATATTAATATAGTTCTTATTTGATCTCTTCTAGGTTGATGCCTATTAGTTCTCTCAATACGAATTAATATAATTTAATTAATCTTGTTATATTTTTATCAATTTTGATGATTCGCTGTTTGTTCCAAGACACTGAGTACATTGTGTTTATCTAGATATCAGATGCTATACGTGATGGGGCTGAAGGTTACTTTAGGACCCAGTACGGAACTATCTCAAAGATGGCTGTTTTGCTAGCACTAGTAATCCTTTGCATATACCTGTTTCGCAGTTCAACTCCTCAGCAAGAAGCTTCTGGTTTGGGGAGGTAATTATAGGTGTTCTAGTTGGTCAACACCATTCACACGTACACTGCAACTTAGTCTACATTTGTCTTGAGTCCTAAAAAATATACGATGTGCTCTTCCTGTGGAAAAGCAGGGTAACATTTGCTTTTATTACTGTTGCTTCTTTTCTTCTTGGGGCTCTTTGTTCCGGTGTTGCTGGCTATGTTGGGATGTGGGTCTCTGTACGTGCAAATGTTCGAGTCTCAAGTGCAGCAAGAAGATCTTCTAGAGAGGCATTGCAGGTTTTCTTTAATTTGAAATATTAATACTTCACATCCACCTGGTAATGCATTATTAAATACATTGAGTTTGCTACACTTTTGCAGATTGCTGTTCGTGCTGGTGGTTTTTCTGCTTTGGTTGTTGTTGGAATGGCCGTGATTGGAATTGCTATTCTCTATGCCATCTTTTATGTTTGGTTGGGGGTAGATACACCAGGTGCCATGAAGGGTACTGACTGTAAGTTCTGCTACTCAATCTTGAATGTGTTTCCTTATAGGTTTGGTTTGCAGATACCTTTACATCCATAGCTTGACTCTTTATTTTATTTTTCTTTCAGTGCCTCTGCTTCTTGTTGGATATGGTTTTGGAGCTTCATTCGTTGCACTTTTTGCTCAGTTGGGTGGTGGAATATATACAAAAGCAGCTGATGTTGGAGCTGATCTCGTTGGAAAGGTGGAGCAAGGTATTCCTGAAGATGATCCGCGTAATCCAGCTGTCATTGCTGATTTGGTATGAGCCGATGAGGGTTCTCTTTATATTATTTTAATTTCGAACTCCAAAGATTTGGGTAATACGGTTGAAAGTAACCTCTATGGCCCTCGTTTTGTGTGGAACAGCCTCATGTGCTTGTTAACTTCGATACCTCTTTATGTATATATTTTTTTCATGATGAATATTTCGGCTAATGACAAATTAGGTTGGAGACAATGTTGGTGACTGTGCTGCTCGAGGTGCTGATCTGTTTGAAAGTATTGCTGCAGAAATAATTAGTGCAATGATATTAGGTGGAACAATGGCACAACGCTGTAAAATTGAAGGTAAAGTTATATTTACATGTTCATGAACATGTGTTGGTGCTTCTGAACTTATCACGTGACTGATAATCCTACTGACAGTACACCAGATGTGTTATTATTCGATGTTTGAAATATTTATTACTACACTAGTATTTTAATCGATTTGAGTCATTTGACTGGTGCCTGACAAATGGAAAATATTAGTTTATAGCAATTGTGTTCTGATGCTTGTTATTTGTCACTGGATTCAATCAAATGAGTAAGAGTGGTTTTATTTTTGCTTGGGTTTCTAGTTTTGTAACACCTGTAATTTTGTGTTTGCATTTCTCGTTTTGCTTACTCGATGCTTTGTTGTCTTCTTTCTGAAATTTAAAGTTCTTCTAAACATTTACATGCAGATCCATCAGGTTTCATTTTGTTTCCTCTTGTCGTCCACTCATTTGACCTGATAATATCATCTGTGGGGATCTTCTCTATTCAAAACACGCGTGACTCGGGAAAGATTGGGCTTATAGAGGATCCAATGGCAATCCTTCAGAAAGGATATTCCGTGACAATAGTTTTAGCTGTTCTGACATTTGGTTTGGTAAGAAGTCGAATCTTCTCTTTAATCAGTATGCTAATAACTGGACTCTGGAAAACCTTGGAATTTGTCCTAATTGGTACAACATGTAACTTTTTTCACCATGCTATATATTTTGCAGTCCACACGCTGGATGCTGTATACTGAACAAGCACCTTCTGCTTGGTTTAACTTTGCCTTGTGTGGTTTGGTTGGGATTATGACGGCTTACCTCTTTGTCTGGATCACAAAGTACTACACCGATTACAAGCATGAGCCGGTTCGCACATTAGCACTTGCAAGTACCACTGGACATGGAACTAATATAATTGCTGGAGTTAGTTTGGGTCTGGAATCAACAGCTCTTCCTGTTATTGTAATTAGCATATCTATTATTTCAGCATATTGGCTTGGCCAAACTTCGGGACTTGTTGATGAGACTGGGAATCCGACTGGTGGGTTGTTTGGGACAGCTGTTGCCACTATGGGAATGCTCAGTACAGCAGCTTATGTACTCACAATGGATATGTTTGGCCCAATAGCTGACAATGCAGGTGGAATTGTTGAAATGAGTCAACAGGTAATTTTGATCATTCTAAGATGTTTTTAGTTCGACCTTACCTTGTAGGGTGAGCATTGAATACCATTTTATTTCCAAACAAGTATCTGAAGTTCCTTATTTTTTCAGATTTTTACCATTTACCTTTTTCTCCCACCAATCACTTCAGCCCATTTCTCAAAAATAATTATTCAATCACTAACCAGTATTACACATTTTCCCATAACTTTACTTTATTATTCTCCCACTCATTATGTCACTATTTTTATATTAAATCAAGTTCAATTTTTACATTTTCATCTCATATCCATCCACACTCTTAACATTTCGCATTCTTGATAAATAATCACTATTTCCTTTAAATTTCCAAAATTCCTAAAATGATTACCCTCCAGTTGTACTCTAAAAGATTGTTATATTTCTATTGTACCTGTTGCACTAAGACTTTCATGTAATGCATCTCAATCACAGCCCGAAAGTGTGCGCGACATTACTGATGTTCTTGATGCGGTCGGGAATACTACAAAAGCTACAACCAAAGGATTTGCAATTGGATCTGCTGCACTTGCATCTTTTCTCTTGTTTAGTGCTTACATGGATGAAGTATCTACTTTTTCGCATGTGCCCTTCAGTCAGGTAAGAAGACTAACTTTTCAATAATTAATCTACTATCCTTTTCCTTAATAGTTAATTTGATAAATTTTGTTTATTCTTGAAAATATTGTTGACAGGTCGATATTGCCATCCCTGAAGTATTTGTTGGTGGGCTACTGGGATCTATGCTGATATTTCTATTTAGTGGATGGGCCTGTGCTGCTGTCGGTAGAAGTGCACAGGAGGTTGTCAATGAAGTTAGGAGACAGTTCATTGAGAGGCCAGGAATCATGGTCAGTATCTTGATTATTTCTTTTTATTAGTTTTTTTTATTGAATATATTGTATCCTATTCTCCATCATAAAAGGGTTATATTATTGCTCGTATTTCAGGACTACACGGAGAAACCTGATTATGGCCGTTGTGTATCAATTGTTGCATCCGCATCTTTAAGGGAGATGATTAAGCCTGGAGCATTGGCCATTATATCACCTATAGCCGTTGGTAAGTCTTTCCTTTCAAGGTGAAGGCTCCTTTAGCCAGTTTTCTGCATATTGGTGTAATTTCTAAATATATGATTCAAATTGAACATAATATTGTAACATGCACCTTCCAAGTTCCAACATATAATGAACCTAACATGCTCAATGTTTTAAAAAACGGGACTCGTATTTGAGGCGTTTTACTGTTGAGGCGAGACTCGTAAGAGTCGAGGCGGAACGACTCGTACGCCTCAAATTTAATTTTTTTTTAATAAAATAATACCAATAATATAAAAATTAATTACTAATAAACCAAATACTTCCTAAACCAAAGTTTAATTGCTCAAAAACACATTTAAACATGAGATTATCTACTGCCAAGCCGAATCTTTTCTATGATTATGACTGACCGATCCTCTCACCATCTTTTCTAAGCCTGAGTGACCATCAGTTTAGTGTGTGTATATATATGAAGCAGATTGTAAAATAAAAATATAATAAATCTTGCTCTTGAGAACCGTTGTGCAGCGGATAGAAATAAATACTCACTCAAAGTTCTTTAATGTTATAGGGTTTTATTTTTAAAATTTAATTGAAAGTTGAAAGGTCACAGGACTCTATTAATTACTTAGTGGGCTATACTAATTAATAGTGTAAAAAAAGAAGTGCCCAAATTAATAAAAACATAATCTGATTTCAATTTTCAATATGCACGCCTCACACAAGTTGACTCAGTTGCGAGTTGACTCGTCCAACTCGGTCAATTGAGGCGGCCATTTTACAAAACCCTACAGACTCGCTCGACTCAGTACGTTTTTTGGCCGACTCGGAACGACTCGCGAGTCGACTCGGACGAGTCGGCCGTTTTTTAAAACATTGAACATGCTTGAAGTGTTACCATGCATTTATGAGATCATTTTCACTCAAAGCAATGCCTGCTCTGATACTGAAAAAGCAATGCTTGTACATTCTGCAAGTTCCCTTGAGGCATGCAGTTAGAGACAAACGATCCCCTGCCTCCAGTGGCTTGGGGATCTTTCCTGTGTATGTCCACACAAGCAAGTACTCAACCCTCCACCTTGACTTTCTCTCTTTGGCCTTTGCCTTAACCATTTTTGGTTGTGAAACATTGGGGACAGTAGGTATTAAGATTGTGTGGAGAGATTTTGAACGTTGGTGGTTATAGCAGGTTAAGGGTTTTTTCCACTAAAATCTTGGAAATGTTTGTGAGCCCTGCCAAAAGGTGGAATGTCGAACTTGATGAAGAACAATAGAAAAAAGCCATAGATTTTACTGTGGGACGGAAATGATCCCTGCCGGTCAGCGGGGAATCTGTATCACATGTCTGTGGGATGTATGTGATTAGGGAGTCCTTAACCCATGTCTATGCAGACATCTACATAGGCAATCCCCACCCCCAACGACTAGCTTAATATATCTATCTTAAATCGTAGGAAAAACGATTAGTTCAAAAATGTTTTACATTATTGCATTCTATATTTACTTCTGAATAATTTTTGTCAGCAAGCATTGTCTAAATACCTATTTTGTTTTAGGTTTGATATTCCGGGTTCTAGGCTACTATACAGGCCAGCCTCTTCTTGGAGCCAAAGTTGTGGCTTCCATGTTAATGTTTGCCACAGTTTCCGGGATCCTTATGGCTCTTTTTCTAAACACCGCTGGAGGTGCTTGGGATAATGCTAAGAAATACATTGAAACAGGTGCACTGGGAGGCAAAGGGAGCGAGTGCCACAAAGCAGCCATTACTGGCGATACGTAAGTGTTTTTATTATGTTTTCACATGCATCAGCAATCTTTACTTTAGTCATTATGGTTATCTTTCGTTTTTCTTATTAAAAAATCATTTTATCATGTTGTGCTTTTTGACGATTTTCGCAGTGTGGGGGACCCATTCAAAGACACGGCAGGACCATCTATTCATGTTCTTATCAAGATGTTGGCTACGATAACGCTGGTGATGGCTCCTATATTTCTGTAAGTGTCACCACTTCAACTGATGTGGACTCCATTCTCCCAGCAGCAGTGAACACATACGTACGCTTTTATACAAATGAGTTCTCTTTTTTGATGTAATTAATCGGTGTGTGCTCTCGATGCTGACACTAGAATTATTAATTAGAATACCCTTTTTTTGGTGGTAGCTTTTGTTTGAAGAGGACATTTGCAGTAAAATTTCTGATTTCTGAGTACTTAGTTAGCATTTCTGGATTTCCCTTTCACACAAGGGTATTTTGGACCTTTTAACTTTAACCATTGATTTTTTACTGCATGTAGTTTAAGTCTTAGGTCGAGAGAGTTATCATAAAACTAACATGGGAGATTGGGAGTGTAAATCAAATCCTGGGGCAAAAATAACTAACTATTCAAACTTGAGTTCCTTTTGGATTTCTTAATCAATGAAAAGGAAATTCAAAAATGAAAATGGTAAATGAAATGAAAAAAAAAAAATGTTCAAACCTTGACCCTGCCCATCGAGAATTCAACATATCTTGATACCTTCTAAAAAATTGAGTTGTGCATCTGTTTTGTTGTCATTCAACAAGTGTTTTTTACCAATGTAAGGCTAACTTCCGCATGTGAGGTTTCAATCAGTATGCGTTCGTATAGTCACGATGCTCATAGACGAGATTTAATCATCCCAACTTCCGATGACATCATAGTCGTATTATCAAGTCATTGATAAATAGCCCCAATCACAAATTTTCGAATCTAACAATGTCAACAAAACAAATTTCCCCTGCTACAATGGATTTAGTGTTGAAAAAATGATCCCACCATGACCTTCCCCTTGCCTAATTTTGAGATTCTAGTTAATGTTCAAAAAACAGAAGGAAAAAAAGATCTCAATCGACTAACATGTATTCTATCACCCTTAATACTCCATGAAACTCCATAGAGCAGGCTTTTCTATACATCTCATACCAGATGCATTAAAAAGCTAAAACCCTTAATTTAAGCAACTCTTGATTAAGTCTGCATGGATGAATTTGTTTTGTTCAAACTACTGTTCATCCTTTTATTCTCTCCATTCAAACGTCCTATCTTTCATGTGCGCGGAATCACAAAAGCTGAAGTGACCAGGCTTGAGGCCTTCCATTCCCAAACCAAATCACCCTAAAAAAGAAACAGAGGTTCAACATAATACAAAGATGACGTCTTAGACTCAAAGCAAAAGGAATGCATTCAAATTTGTGCGAAGGCTAAAAAATACTCTATATTAGAATAATAATATAGTACGATATAAAATATAAAAATAAACAATACCAGAAGTCTCGCTACTTTGCATCATAACGCAAGGCGAAAATTGGAGTCTGAGGACATTTGGAATCTGTTACAGAAGTATAAAAAAGTAAATGTTAACACATCAAATAGAAAATTATTGACAAATTAGAAAATATTCTAAAGTCATCTATCTATCTACCTTCTGATTCATTGCCCAACCAATCCTGAGAACACATCAAAGCTTGCAAGGTTTCTGCCTTCATTGAGCTCCAACAGTGATCAAGTGCCCTATCTCCAGTTTCAAATAGGGATTCCGAAGAGACTTTCGATATCGGAATCCCCAATATGTTGCGGGCCATCACGGAAAGCACAGGATATCTCGGTTCATGAACTTTCCACCAGTTTAATATGTTAAATTCAACACTACGTGGGAAGAGTGGTTCCTCTAAGTACTTGTCTAAGTCCGAGTTTACATATTGGCTTATAGAAGTTTCATTAAGATACTTGTCGAACCCAATAAGCCTGTCCTTAACATTGGTACCACTACTTTCAGAAGTAGAACTTTGTCCATGAGTGGCTAATGGTGTACAGATAGCATGACCAATGTAAAGAGCTTTGATACAATTTGAAACAATGTCAACACAATTCGAAGAACTCTCCCCGTATATCTGAGGGTAGTAATACTCAACCAGCTTCATCTTGAACCTGGGATCTAAGATGGCAGCAATCGCCATAATCAAACTGCACTTTTTCCAATACTCATCAAATTTTGATTTCAGCTTCAATGCCAAGGAGCTAATAAAATCATCCGACTTCTGGCACCATTCTATCAACTGTAAATGGATATCACAAATCTCAGCAAAATAAGAGTTTGAAGTGATAAGCTTTCGCCCGACAAACACATTAGATTCTTCATGAAAGAACTTCAAGATGCTTGTAATGGCCCTCAATCTGTCCCAATCTATACCAGATGGGCACATGGAGAAGCCAGGGTCATGTTCTTGCAATTGAGGAAAGACTTCTTTGTATTCTAATGCACTTTCAAGCATCATATAAGTTGAGTTCCACTGAAACGGATTATCGGTGGACAAGGATTTCTGCCGAGTAATGCCCAGCAACTGTATTATCTCGTTGAACTTCTCTTCTGTTGCCCGAGAAGTCTTGACATACCGGATTGTTTCCCGAACTTTGCTGGTGATCTCACGTGAAGCTTCTAGAACATATTGGACCATTAGCTTGACAGTACTTGCCGCACATCGTACGTCAAACAGTTGGCCTTCGCACAAAAGAAAACTGTGCTGGCAGAGTTGGTCTCTGATTCTAGAGACGACTTTTTCATAGCTGGTACGGTTATCAACCGTCAACGAGAACAGCTTCCTATCAATATCCCAATTCCTAACACTCGTCATGATTAATTCAGAAAGCATATCTTCTGCTTGAGAAGTGTCAATAACTAAAAAGTTCAAAAACTTCTTCTTCATTTCCCAAGAATCGTTAATATAATGGGCTATCAAGCATAGATACTCTGTGCCTCCTTGTGTAACCCATCTATCAGCACTGAGGCTAATCCTTCCAGGTAATTTGTCCAACTCCTCATAAACACTCTGCTTCTCTTTTTCATAAATCTCGATACAGTCATTTTCAAGTCCACTGACTGTCCCGAGATCAAACAAGGGCTGAAGATTTCGAACAAACATCTTGAAGCCAATATCTTCAACCATGCTCAAAGGATAACCATGCACTATAATCATGCGTGCAAGATCTAGCTGACTCCGCCGGTGGTCGAAATTGTAACCACCTGTGTTTATGTTTCCATTATATGTGCTTGCAACAGTTACAATCTCTTTCTTTACCGGGGCCTGATTATGGCCGAAACCGGTTACAGCAACATTAGTCTGCTTCCTCTTTCCCCTGGTTAGTAATTGAGTTATGTCGTGGTTTGATCTCCTACGGCACCTGATCAAGTGGTTTCTTAGATGAGAAGTTCCACTCGTACTTGAACCGCTAAGTATTCTTTTACAGTGCCGACATATAGCTGCAAATGTTTCTCCCTTTTTAACTCTGTCAAAATCATTCCATACAACAGATTTCAATCTACTGGAATTGACAACCACAACTTCGTCCGAGATCTCCATCAGCACACCAACTTATACGCAAGTCAAAAGTCAAAACCTGTCAAACAAGCCAAAGGAATTAAGTTTATCGAGTAATTGCCTAAAACTTTATCTTCCAAAAGAAAACTGAGCACAAATCATAGTAAGGGTCACTCCTACAAGTCACCCAATTCATATGAACCTGAATTGAAACTCGCGAAATCGAAGAAACTACATAGCACTCGAAAAGGCAGCAAACAAATTCATCAAAACAAAGATCAGTGTGTCCTAAACTAAAAATTCAAACTTTTTACATCAACTGATGATACTGTGAGTTTTTTTTCAAAAAAAAAATATTTGGAAGCAAAATAACAGAGACAAAACCGCCAGCATCGCAGAACCCGAAACCCAAACCGACCCGCAAAATTTTACGACGAAATGGGTCGAATCGATATAAACCCTAACACGGATCGAAGCCTGACCCGAGAAATGCCACCCGAATTCTCTCCACACAACAAAAGAACGTAACATCATTCGGACCTCAATTTAACCAGAGACATGAAACCAAAATTACACATGCGAAAAATGATTAATCTTCCGAAATTCTTTTAGAGAAAAGTTACCGAATTACCGAGGATACGGTGGCGGTAAAATATCTCTGTAGAAAAATGGGTTTCTTCAGAGCGACATGGATGAGGGGAATTGGGGAAAGAGGCTGTCAAATTTAGTGTGCGGTGTGTGTGAGAGAGAGAAATGAAAAAGATTTGTGCTTGAGACGAGGAAGAGAGGATACGGTAAATTAGTGTGTTGCGTTTTCAGTGAAGGCGCCAACCCGCTGCACAAGAAAACTAAGTGGGCCTTATTGTTTGGGCTTCTGCGAGGTGTTATTAACTGTTATTGGGCTCAATATCTTGATATCGAATGTCAAAATAGCTAATTTATCGTAATAAAAAATATTGAATTTTTCATATATTAAAATTTTCTGTGCATCACAGTATTGATAATTTTTAATAAGATATGGATATAAATATATGAATATTTTGATAGATTTTGATATATGATATATCAAAAATAATCAATATAGTTCTCATTATATCGGACATTTTCCATATACTGAAAGTTTAATGTGGTATCATTATGAATTTTACTATCACGAATTTTGAATTTATTATGAATCAATATATTAGCTTTTATTTTCATTTTTTAAAAAATATATAAAAATCTTCTCTCTCTCTCCCTTTCTTTCTTCCTATTTAAAAACAAAAGGAGTTGGTCCTAATTTCTTTTTTGATCAAAGCCTCATTCTTTCATTTGAGAAAAAAGTTAGATTTATGTTTGGAGAAGTTCTACAATTTTACGTTTGATGTTATGCAAGAAACGAATCACTTTGGCCCTTGCATAAAGATATGCTTTACTTGCCCACATTAATTTTAATTCCAAATCACACACACTATATATTAACACCAACACCTACCCCCTTCGATTTATTATTAATCCTATCTCCTGATTATTCAAAACAAAACTAATTAAGTACTACAAGAAACAAAACAAAACAAAATAAAAAATCAGATTTTAAGTCATGGGTGTTCTTGGTGCCATGGCTAGGCATTTGGATACACTTGTTGGGTACATTTTTATTATTATTTTTTTTTTTTATGGATTATATATATTGATTCACTTATCTAAATCTAATTAGAAAGTTTGTGTGCAGACCCGGAGTGATGCTCTTATATCCCCTGTAAGTCATAATCTCCATAATATTTTTTTTTTATGATTTCAAATAAAATAAAAATTCTAAACCCCTTAATTTCACTCTCTATCTCATTGTAGATACGCGTCGACAAGGGCCATCGAGAGCCCTTCGACTCTGGATGATCAGCAGTGGCTAACTTACTGGGTTCTCTACTCGTTCATAACGCTGTTCGAGCTATCGTCTTGGAAAATCCTTCAATGGTACGCAAATAATATTTATGCTATGATTTTTTTTGGTTGATCAATGGCTAATAATTAATGAATTTGCGCGAACAAACGAAGGCTTCCTTTCTGGCCGTACGTGAAGCTTCTGTTCTGTTTGTGGTTGGTGTTGCCAATCTTCAACGGGGCAGCGTACATATACGAGAATCTCGTGAGGAAATACGTGAAAGTCGGAAGGCATGTGAGCTCAAACCACCCTGAGGGACAAAGGAAGGTTCTTCAGATGATGAGCCTCGATGCAAGGAAATCCGTGGAGAGGTACATTGAGAAATACGGCCCTGAGGCATTCGACAGGGTCGTGAAAGCGGTAAGCTAAGTTACTTCCATCGCGTATGATTATATATATGTATGTTCGTTACAAAACACAACGTGTATTCAAAAAAGAATTCATGATCGATATTTTGCAGGCCGAGAAAGAAGCAAGGAAACACTAATCAAGGACATGGAACATCTGTGAAAACATATATATGTTGTTGTTGTTCCCTTTTTATCATTTAAGGATGACCTTGTGCAGTGTTTGTATGTGATTCGATTATTACGTTTGATCTTAGATATACTCTCTCTTATGGCTTAGCCAACTTGTGATTGTGCTCGACATGAAACTCAGAAACTTTCCTCTTAAATCGAATCATAGATTTGCAACTTGTTCTCGTATTTAGCTTATCAACTTTCTTTGTTTGTGAAGGAACCTATATTATCCTGAAATTTTTTATTTTAATACGAAAAATTAACTATAGTCACAACATTTGAGCAAACAACACTTGCCTAATTAATTACAATAAATAAAATAATTTAGTTAATAATAAATAAAATTACATTATAATTTATAAATAAGAATATTATTTATAAATTATACTGTAATGTTTTAATTTATTTCATTAATTTCAAAATATTAGCCGTTCAAGTAATCCCGGTTATAAATTATACTATAAACCCATCTAAAATATTAGCCGTTCAAGTAATCCATCTAAAAGTCCAGTGGGTTACAAGGGCTAACGATGACGTGACGTCCTTACGTGGCACTTGTGGGACACACATATGTGCTGACTAAGTGTGCCACGTAATTAATTCATTAAAACCCTAAACCTGTATTAAATTATTAATCTCCAAGTATTAGTATCAACAGCGACTTCTTGGTCTAACCTCTAGGGCAAAAAAAACCTTTCTTGCTCGCCCTCCTCTTCAAATCTCCTCTCGCACCCACACAAATTTTCGCCTTTGAACAGGTTAAAAGGAAACTATCAGTACAAAGTAATCATATTATCCCACAAAACTAAGTAACTTGCAGTGTTTTCCCCAAACCATGGCGACTGAAAAACCCGCAGACGCTTCGCGAGCTGAAGAGCTCAAACTCCTCGCCAACGAAGCCTTCAAAGGTACTTAGAATATTTCTGGCCAATTTTCTCGTTTTGTGTATCGTCGATTTTATGCGCATTTTGATGCTACTTCGTTTCGTCTGTGGTTACTGTTTTTTCAGCGCATAAATACTCTCAGGCTGTTGATTTGTATGGGCAAGCGATAGAGGTGAACGAGGGTAATGCGGTGTATTGGGCTAACCGTGCTTTTGCGCACACGAAATTGGAGGAGTATGGAAGCGCTATACAGGACGCCACGAGGGCTATTGAAATCGACCCGAAATATTCAAAGGCGAGTGCTGCTGGTTTGGTTATTATCTGTGGAAGAAAAAAGTTTCAATTTTTTCGTGTTTTCTTGGGATTGTTCGAGATTCAGACACAGTTAGGTTACTGAATTGTCTTTTCCAATGCAGGGTTATTACAGGCGGGGTGCTGCGTATTTGGGAATGGGCAAGTTTAAAGAAGCTCTTAAGGATTTTCAACAGGTCTTCATTTTATTTATTTATTTATTCAAATTTTACTAATGCTCTCCAGTTAATGATACTAATGGTCTTGAAAATATTCTGAGATTTTATGTAATTTCTAAATGTTGTGTCTTTCGATCAAAATGCTGATAACCTTAAGTTAAAAATCCTAGCAATATATTTGTGCCTCTACATTGATGCTCACGAAGGGCATGACCATGAATAGTTTGTTTGCATCCAGAATGTTGGATATGTGGTTCTTTGTGCATTCTCAGTAGGTGCGTTTGAGTTTTGACTTGTTTCTGCAATTGTGTTTGGCATCAGCAATCCAAACCATTTTTCCTAACCAACAAGTTACTAGAATATTTCACAAGAGTTTTTTTCTGAAAATATATAACACTTTATGAACATTCTTTGGTTATTTTTACTTCTTCATTATGACCTCTGTAAAATATACGGAGTACATGCTTAATTGCACCAGAAGACTTATAACTGTTTATTTTTACATAATTACTCTACATTATGAAAGACTTTAAAATGCAATAGAAACTTTTTACTGATTTTCCCCATACTTGATTGTCTACATTGATCCTCATTCAGTACCTGGTTTTGCATCATTTTTATTTCATGAGTTTTAGTTTTTCTTGCATTTTCTACATACTTTTGCAATAGCTTGTTATTACTTATTTTAAATCTCTTAGGAAATTTTTCTGAAGCTGTTAAAACTTCATTTTGTGCAAAATAATTTATTGATTGAGCTTCTCTTGACTGTATGAATTTTTCCCTTGCAATTTAGGTGAAAAAAATATGTCCAAACGACCCTGATGCCACCAAGAAGTTGAAGGAATGTGAGAAAGCAGTGATGAAGCTAAAATTTGAGGAGGCTATATCCGTACCTGAAACAGAAAGACACTCTGTAGCCGACTCTATAGATTATCACACTATAGGTATGAAAACTATGTGAAATTCATTTCTTGAAATTTTGCTTCTGATCTGATAGCACTAGTTAACATGCAAATTGAATTTTCATTGAACGTTACCATTCTTATTGTTCAACTTTGAATACTTTGTCTTTGTATAAATTTCTGTGTTTTTGCCTATTCCCTAGCAATTTGTTTTTCTTTGAACATGAGTTATATATTATTAGAATATAGTTAAAAAATGCAGAGGATCTTGAGTCTAGAATTGCCCTTATGTAGGAACCCGAATATAGAAGTTTGACTCACATTTTTCATGATAGCAAATGTACTTTGGCAACTCTCGACTTACTAGTACACTACCTATTTTATCGTTATAGGGACTAGCTCAGGCTCATCTTATATTTCCCTGAAAGTTACTGCTGTAGCAGCGGCAGTAGCAGTACTGGCATTTTTTGTGGGGAAAAAAGTGTCCATAGCAGTGGCAACAACAGCTATGGTGATTGTAATGGTGGTTTGGGGAACCTATTGCAAGGTTTGCTGCAAAGACAGTAATTTTACCAAAGGTCAAACACTTGACTTAGGTTAGAACTTTTTGGATCAAATTAAGCATTGGGGATAAATCATAGATCTTACCAATGGTCATTAAATAATGTTTAGTCGCAAGAAATACGTATTGTAGATGAGTTTGTATCCACAATTGAATTGTTGATATGCCCATTCTATGATTTCATTGATGGTTTGAAATTACAATGGTAACTTATGAATGCTTTCTTTGAGATGCCTGTGAACAAGATTTTTTAAAGACAACTTTACAATAGTTTCGTACTGTCATTTGAATTTTTTTTCAAGCACCTTAGAAAAATATTTCTGAAGTTTCTATCATATTTTTTATGAAGAGTTTTATTACTTTTTGTGTAATTTATCTGATTTGAGTTTTGAGTGTTCATTTAGTTACCTACTGACTATAATAAAAAGTCAGGGACATGGTAAGAGCAACCCCGATGGTTGAAATGACACTTGCCAAAAAATGGCCCTTGCCAAATTTCCATGTATATTGGAGCAAATATACATGGAAAAATGACCCTTGCCATTTGTGACATGTCATCACAATCCCCTCATTTTAACCACTCAAAATTCAACAACTTTTTTTTAATTATAAAGTTGATATGATCACATACCAAAAAGCAAAATATTATTATTTAATTTAATAAAATGGCCGTTGCTATATTTAAACCATTGGGGTAAGATTTAGCAAATGGCAATTGAAACTTGCCATTTTTTGGCAAAATAGAAGATGGCCCTTGCCATTATAGCAAAACCATTGGGGTTGCCCTAAGTCAGGGACATGTTAGCTGTGAAGAAAGAAGACATTATCTCTTGTTTGCAATATTTTTACAATTTATGGATATAGTAATGCATGGCTAAGATTATAGAAATGCAGGAATCACATAGTGGAGAAGGTCAGAGAGAATTTCTGATACTGATCTTGTTATTTTCCTTGCCTAATTTCCCACTTAATTGCCTTATTTGGCCAATAAGTTCTTTTTTTGTTCTATTTTTTTTATCTTCCTGCCCCCACCCCCATCTGTGTATCCACTAAAGTCAAACAGTACGTTGGACTCTCACATCTCTTTCCTTTTTCGTTGACAAGTGTTATTTAATTATGAGATGTGCAGTTGTTAAATGCTTTGATTTGGAGTTCATTTTAGAAGAGCTCAATATTAATAGCATGAAAACTTGAGAAATACTGTTCATTCCATTTCTCGCACAAGTGCTGGCAATTAAAACTAAGTTTAATGTTCTATTTCAACTTTAGATGTGGAGTCTCAATACGATGGCGCAAAGATAGAGGGAGATGTTGTAACATTGGATTTTGTGAAGAAAATGATGGATGACTTCAAGAAACAAAAGTGTCTGCATAAAAGGTATGTTGTGTTTACCTTACTAATATATGCACTTTTATCTCATGATTCTCTCCATGTCCTGCACTTGTAAATCAAGTTTTGTTTTACCTTTATTATTATTCATTAGTGATTTTTGGTAATGAAGCCATTTGATCCTGATCTAGTGTTTCTTTTTTCTTCTCCTTTTGTTTTCTCTATTAATTTTCTCTCTATATATTTCGATGATAGATATGCATGCCAGATTGTGTTGCAAATAAGAGATTTGTTTCGAGAATTGCCATCTCTTATTGATATTAATGTTCCTGATGGGAAGCATTTCACCGTATGCGGTGATGTCCATGGCCAGGTAATACCACTGCATTAACATCACCTTATTAGTATGTGTCGTAACTAGTAAAAAAAATTCCTTGCGCAAAAGCTTTGCTACATATGCATATGCACACAAGTCTAGTTCTTTCACCTGGACGAGGAAAATTGGGTGGTTATTGCTACATCTGCATTAATTCAAGAGCATACACACAAGTAGATGAAAGAACTGGGTAGTTATGCTACATGCCTACATCTTCTTTAACGCTGTAGGTGTGTTGATTCATGGTATTGAACTTCCTCCTTTATTTAAGGGGTGCAGTTCATATACAAGTTTAGGCATCCAAGAATACCTCAATTTATGATGAAAATAGAATCCCAGGATAAGTACAACTGTTACTGTAGAAAAGTGGGCAAAGAAAGAAATCAGCTGCTGAAAATTCAACAGTCAATGTTAAAAAACACCCAAGCATGCTAGATTATATATTTTCTTTTCCTTTTGTTTCAACAATCAATTTTTATGTTCATCCTGGTGTTTGAGTTTAATTTATTTTACAGATCATTTATCTTGTTTATATTTTACTCAGGAACTGTGACATAAATCCTTCATTGTTTTCCTATTCTCTTGCTAACTTGCAGAAAATACAATATCCTCATGACTCATTTTGTGGATGCAGTTTTACGACTTGATGAATATTTTTGAGCTCAATGGACTCCCATCAGAAGACAATCCATATCTGTTCAATGGTGACTTTGTAGATAGGGGTTCTTTTTCTGTCGAGGTCATCCTTACGCTGTTTGCCTTCAAGTGCATGTCTCCATCAGGTGATCCATGATCTTTGTGTTAATAGTACATTATAATTTCCATTTGAAACTAAGTTTTTAGTATTTGTTAAGGTACCAATATGAAATTTTCTAGATTTGTTGCTGTGTATGAATCACGTCCAATTATTTACATGAGTAATAAACAAATGCCAATATCAATTGATCCAATGCTGGAACGTTGTCAATGTAGAAGCAACGTGAAATAGATCTCAGGATTATCTATTTTCCACAAGTTGTAAACATGCAATCACATTTGGCTTGTTTTACTAGAATGTCAATCACCTTTGGCTTTATTTTAACATGCAATCTAGCAGAAACCATGATGATGATGCTAGAGTTGCATCTCTTTGTGGTTTACATCTTCCTAGTTACTCATCTTTGTTGATCTGCTCTCACAATTTGGTTCTGATATGTCTGCATACTTGTATTTTCAGCTATTTTTCTTGCTCGAGGAAACCATGAAAGCAAGAGCATGAATAAGATTTATGGTTTTGAGGGTGAGGTCAGATCCAAATTAAGCGATACATTTGTGGAGCTATTTGCAGAGGTGTTCTGTTGTTTACCTTTGGCTCATGTCATAAATGGGAAAGTTTTTGTGGTCCATGGTGGTCTTTTCAGTGTTGATGGTGTAAAGCTTTCTGACATTAAAGCAATTGATCGTTTTTGTGAGCCACCTGAGGAGGGTAAGCTTTATTTCATCTGGATTTTCTAGTTATGTTCTTCCTGAGTAATCTTACAATGTGATTCATGATAGGTCTTTCAACATATTATATGAAATAATATTAGGTATAGTTTCTAGAAGGAATGCTTCCTAATTTTGATGTCCACAAAACCCTAAAACAGTTGTGTGTTTATGGTGGTATGGACATCGGAGTGTTAAAGGCTTTGGGATACATTTGTTAGCCTTGTGGGATAACCTGTGTCTCGTAAGTCTAATAAGATCCTAGGGTATTATGCACCTAGGTCGATCTGCAGATACCAAAAAAGGTTGGATCATGAAGAATTTTGGCATATTCTCTTCTATTTAAACAAATCACGAAAACCTTTTTTTTTACCATTATAAATTTATAATATTTGGCCTTATCTAGTGATCATGTTAATTCCGGTAAATGCAATCTTCCACACCTATTTTTATTTTCATAAATGTTATTGATTCAAGGATCTTCACTGAATCTGTTCTGACAATTACCATTGCGGTTTTCTGCTTTTACTTGCATTCATCTCAATTTCCATTTTCCAGTAGTATCATAGTCAAATGAAGATGGTTTTTTTGTCTTTAGGCATGTCAATATAATGTGAAAGAAATGTCTTGCGGATAAAACCTACAAGCTATGATACACCCCCACCCCCACCCCCACCCCCACCCCCCCCATCCCCCAAATGATATTCACATGCTAGATTTTACTGTAGAATTTGTTTGGTCATTGTAGCTTGTACACTTTTAATTAATCTTATAGTTGTCGCTGGTGTTACATAATCACTATTAATTTGTAATCGGCTACCTCAAGATTGCTTCATGTTACTCATTTGGTACTATTATAGGTTTTCTTAGTTCTCCAAAACGTTGGCTAGCTTATGGGTTAATTGAGCTGAGTATGCTTCCATGATTTCCATTTGGTGTAACAGGCTAACAGCTTATGTTTCTGTCAGCCGTAGCTGACCTTAAGATAATCCTCAGTAGCAAGCTTGACAATCACAAACTATAAAAATTCGAAACAACTCAACTTATTTGCAGTGTGTTATATTCAATTGGCAATATTAATCTATGTTGCTAGTATTCAAGCATTATGTTTTGTTGATACTATTCAGGGTTGATGTGTGAATTGCTGTGGAGTGATCCACAACCCCAGCTTGGTAGGGGACCTAGCAAGCGTGGTGTCGGTCTTTCATTTGGTGGTGATGTAACAAAGAGATTTTTGCAGGATAACAACCTTGGTTAATCTCTCTCCCTGAACCTTTTTATTACTGTGCATCATCTTTCCACTACACAAGTCCTTTTTTTCATCCTTTTTTTTTCCACAGATTTGGTAGTGAGGTCACATGAAGTTAAGGATGAAGGTTATGAGATTGAGCATGATGGTAAACTTATTACTGTATTTTCTGCTCCAAATTACTGTGATCAGGTAATGCTCGTTCTCTGATATACAAATGTTGTGTGTAAACAAAAAATATTGTCCTCGTATTTGAAATTATTTTCCTTCACAGATGGGAAACAAGGGTGCATTTATACGTTTCGAAGCCCCAGACCTGAAACCCAACCTTGTCACGTTTACTGCAGTGGTAAGTAAAAAAGAAAAAGAAACCTCTGGGCTTAGTTTTAACCTCATTCCCTCACGGCCTATAAGCTGCAAATAGTTTCAATCGTGTTTAGTTACATAGATGATGATCCAATAGCTAACATTTCCTTTTGTTTTTGGATGAATTGAATTGCAGCCACACCCTGATGTCAAACCCATGGCATATGCAAACAACTTCCTTCGAATGTTCTCGTGATTCTTGTTCCTCGATTTCCATTTTTTCGTTTATTACTTAATGCCGCTCTTCTTGCTGGCCAAGTGTAAAATGGTAGTGAAAGGTTTAAAAGATTTGGTTTAGAATGATTCGGGTGACATGTTTACACTAGATATCTGCGTGGCGTGAGGCTAAGCATGGATTGCCTTAATTTATTACTCATCTTTAATTCGAAAGATGGCTTTGCTTTTTGTTTTGTAATAGGCACCGATGAATCGTTTTTTTTTTTCCCCATGATCTTCCTTTTGGTTTGCCATTTCATCAAATGTAATGTGTATTTTAGTCTTTCAAGTTTCAATTATGTTAATCATATAAATATGTAGTGTGTTAAATACAAAGTAAATTAAATCTTTAAATTGTTTTCAATGGGCTAGCTCGATTAATTTCAATAAATCAGCATTCAGTTGAAGTATTGATACTGCTCTAAAAAATTGGATTAAATTAACCAAACAAAATAATGTGACAATCCGAGTTAACTCAATTACTAACCAGAACAAAATAACGTGACAATCCGAGTTGACTCAGCCGTAATCGAAACCAAAACCGAGTGAATACACCGATTGACCTCTTTCGAAATTTACCCAAATTATTTTGCTTATATCCTAAAATATACCTCGAAAAAACTCTCATCTCTCTGATTAAAGACAGCAAAGGAGGGGAACAGGATAAAAAAAATGTCGAGATTAGGGATTGATTGATTGATTTTGTAAGGAACTTTATATATCATTTTTGTGCCCATCGTTTTTTGATTTCTTAAAAATGATCGATTGATTGATGTGCATTGATTTAGTACTTTCGTTACTGTTTGATGTTTATGATTCGATCAGCCTCCGATTTTATCCTTCAGTTTTATGATGCCCTTTGTGGGCATCATCATCATGTGTGGGAATTTTCGTTTTCGTTTTCATCTCTGTGGCAAGGTCGGGAAACAATAGTTTCTCTGGAAATTTCTGGGAAAGAAATGGAAAATTGAAACACAAATGGAATATGATACAATATGGAAATGAGTAATTTTTTTCTCCTCGTAAAGTTTACTCGTGTTCAGCTTCTGATCACGCATTATCTTGCTGATTCTGCAGGAGCTATTGTTGCGGGAACGGCAATTTTGAGATGGATTTCTAAAATTTACGACCTTTTGTGTGTGCAGTGCCTCTGAATTGTTTATCTGTTGTGGTTGGTGGTTTGGGGTAAATGATAATGTCGAGATTTCTCTCATGAGACTTCTATACTTTTCTTTCGGTGGAAGAACCCCATATATATCCCATGGGTGTGAACGTGTTGTTCATTTCTGTGGTATCTACTGCTCTGAGCCTTGTCGGCCTCCAGTATTATACAGAGATTTCACTTGAGAGGCATAAATTAAATGGTTCGATTGTTGATGTCTTTATTAATCCGGAAGATGCAAGTCGTTTTTTGGAGCTACTTTTGGATTCATACACCACTCTTGCATTGGTGGCCTGTTTTGTAACTAATGTATTTGTCTTGATAACTTTAGGCCTAAAGGTCCGTTTCTCCGACTTTTTTCTTTTACTAATTTGTTTTCTCTCGCTTGAAATAGGAATCCATATTGTTTGTCAATAACCAGTTCAAATTATACTAATATTCTTATACGCCTATATCATTATATTCAATTTTGCAACAATTTGTAGTGATTTTTTCCGTGTGACAATCATATATCATGACCTTTTTTTAACAATTTTCCTGACAACATTATTTTTGCTCGGTTTTTGCAGAGTATATTCTTTTCAGTGTTGTATGCATCTGAAATACGAAAAATGCTGGAACGTCTTATTAATTATATCATATACAAGGTAATTCTAAATAATATATATATAATTGTTTTTAATTCACGATTTTTTGTTTCTGCTGCAACTAGTACTCATCTGGTTACATTTGTTGTGACCTTTTATATGCATTTTTATCCCACTAATAAATTTAGTTTTGGTGGAAAGACCTCATAGTTATTGATACGATAGTTGAGGCCATGACTACACATCATGGCCTATGAATCAAAAGTCTATAGGGAAGGTGATAGGCTTACGGTGTTTGTTAAATTTACATCAACTAGAAGGCATGTTATATACATGTATTCTTGTAATAATTAACTACAAGAAATAATAAATTATAGAATAAATCGAACAATGGTAGCAATGCAGCTAGAAGACATGTTATATACATATATTCTTGTAATAATCAACTACAAGAAATAACAAATTATAGATTAAATCCAACAATAGTAGCAATGCAGCCATTAAGATCTTTCTTACTCTCAAGCTCTACTTTGTATGTTTCTATTATCTTCTGGCAATTGAGAAGCTATTTGTAATTGACACTAGATGAACAAATAATAATTGAGATAAAAAATTGTTGGTCCAAGTAGGCATCTTAGTCCCACACAAACTCCCTTTTACATTTAGTCCCATAAACGTTAAAAGCAGCGTCAATTTGATCTTTGTTTGTCGAAAAATTCAAATTTCATTGGAAAACAGCCGTGTGCACCAAAGTGAAATTTAATTTGGCGAAATTCGGTGACATAAGATGATTGGGTCCCACATGTATTATTTTCACTGGTTGGATGAATTAATTAATTACAAAAACAATGCAATGCCCACCTAAGCTACACATTGTTAAAAAACCAGTAAAAAAGCTCATTAAAATAAAGAAAACAATTGAACATCGTCTTCTTTGAAAGGAATCCCAAACCCTAATTTAATTTCATGCAGGTTATAAAATAAACATTCATCATCAGCAACCTAAATCCCAATTTAAAAAATACACATAGACCCCTGTCAACTTAGGTCACCGGATTTCCCCATATTTAAAGTCATGCGCGTTGCAGATTATATTATTTCCCGTGGAATTTTATTTCCGGCAAAAAAATGACTAAATTGACATGATTTTTAACGTAAATGAGACTAAATTAAAAAAAAAAAAGTCTTTTTGTGGAACTAAAATGAGAATGACCTAATTTAATGGACCAACAAAGTTTTTCTCCCAATAATAATTTAAGCAAAAAAAAAAAAAATGGATTTCACCAAAAATAAAAATCAAATAAAAAAGGAAACTACAGGCAACTAGGAAGTTGGACTTGCTTGTCGATGGATTTTAAGGGTCATTTAGTAATAACCCTGAGGAAATAATCATAAAAATATTGACATCCCAGCAAATTCCTGCCTCCATTGGATTGCCTCTGGGTTCTAGCTGTGTTAAACATTTATCTATGGCACGGAAACAAGGCTGTAAAGCATTTACCTATGTTGTTGAAGATGGACTGAATTTTTGTTGAATTCTTCTTTACTTAGTCTAGTCACTCATGAATGCTTCCAGACTTTTTTTGGATATTTTTCAGTTTGTAAATTCCCATGTGATTTATGATTTGAACTCATTTTATAGCTATAATTCATATTTAAATTATTGAACTTTCTATCTCTTGGATATTGAGATTGTAAATTCTTGGAATTCTTTTATCAGCTTATGTCAACCACACATTTTTTGTAGCCATTATACTTCTTTGAGCTTATTCTTTCAGCTGTTTCCTTACCTGCAACGATTCATTCTTATATAAAGTGGCTTCTGAAGAGGCTGCGAAAATCACCTGAACCTCTGTTTCATGGATTTGTAGTAAAACAACCACATTTCTTTTAACTTGACTATCTTTATTGTTCACCATTGACCACCGTTAGTCACACATTTCTTCAATTGTGAGCATTAACTAGTTCATTTGTGTTCCTGCTGCCTGCGAAGGTTTTATAATGAGTATATCACTTTTTATTGATTGAAAATTAGTTTGGAATAATTTGCTTTTGACAGGGAACATTTCTTCCATTAGTGGTCCCACCAACAGTATTTCAAGCAGGCTTATGGTCGACTTGGTTAGCTGTACTTTGTTTCTTGAAGGTTTTTTTTTTCTGAAATTATGACCAAGCAGTTGATATTGTTGAGTGTATTTAGTGGTTTGCTATTTGATGGAATTACTTTGTTCACATTGGGCAGATGTTTCAAGCATTGTCTAGGGATCGACTTGAACGATTGAATGTTTCTCCTTCTGTTACTCCATGGACGTACTTCCGTGTTTATTCTGCGCTTTTGCTTGTGCTTTCCATTGACTTGATCTGGTATCCTTTTGTGCTATTCATTGTTCCTTCTATCAGAAAGCTGCGGATAATTGTCATTTTAATTTTAATCTAGAGTTTTCAACTTTTCATGAACAATCATTTCTTAATCTGCTTTAGGTTTATGAATTAATGGAATGAAAATAATCTAATATTAGTAATATGTTTCTTGGGCATAAAACTACGTCACTTTTCTATCTTTAATGTTATTTTATGTATGTCTTATTGGCATATTCGTGTTAGTCACACAACAGTGGATAGAGATATTTAACCACCAATCTTGTACCATATTACGATAAAATAATGTTTTTCTTTTCATTTCATTTTATGGCCGTTTGGAAAATTCTGACTTGGATTGGTTTATCAATACAGGATACTACTGTGTCTAATAATATACAATGCAACTAGTTCACCAATGTATTTGTTGTTATTTTTTGAGCCTTCAAGTATTGCTTTTGAGACATTACAGGTAATTCTGATTTTTCTGAACAAAAAGCCTTGATCCTTATCGTGCAGAGCTTCGTATTCGGTTGATGATTTGGGATTTTTGATATGTAGGCCATTGTGATTCATGGATTTCAATTGCTTGAAATATGGTTCCATCACTCTGCGGGGGATAGTGCAAATTGGCGATTATCCAAAATCTTTGATATATCCCCATCAGGTGAGTTCATAGCTAAGCATCGTGATGTTTGCAAAGCTTGAAAAGAAGAATTCATAGCTAAACTTTGTGATGTTTAAAAACAAGTAATAACCTACTTTTGTTGTGGAAAAGTATATGAAATGCTTATATTTGTCCATCTGTATATTTAATATTTGTGAATTGAATTTGACTTGCACTAGATTTATGAATTTCAATTAGTATTTTTATGTTCCATCTTATTAGGTTCTTTGGGGGAATGGAAAGGTATCCTCATCCGGAACTTGGGATTTTTCCTGGACATGATGACAATGATTATGGCTCTTGGTCATTATTTGCATATTTGGTGGCTTCATGGCATGGCATTTCATCTTGTGGATGCTGTACTCTTCCTAAATATCCGCGTAAATGCTCTTTCTAATCACTAGATTACTACATGTAATCCTTAAATTGTGTATAGTTTATAGTATTATTGTTGCATGTGTTTCCTGTTGCCGTTCTTTTTTGTTCTGTGCTTATATAATTCTCTTATTATTATTAGGCTATTCTAAGTGCAATCGTAAGACGTGCTAAAGGTTTCATCAAACTGTGTATAGCTTTGGGAACCCTACATGGGGCCCTTCCTGATGCCACATCTGAAGAGCTCCAAGTATACGATGACGAGTGTGCAATTTGTAGGGTAATTTTGGCCAGTAATTTCCTCTGTATGTCATAATGTTAAATTAAGTATCCAAGCATTTTATACATTGAACTCTGCAGGAACCAATGGCAAAAGCCAAGAAGCTGTCTTGTAAACATCTTTTTCATCTCGGGTGCTTGAGATCATGGTATGTGTTATTGTTGAAATAGTTTTCCTAAAACTAACCATCTTTACTGTCACTTCACTCATCTGTAAATGTAAGATGTAAAATTGGATTGGTCAATGACAGGTTGGACCAAGGTTTGACTGAGAGTTACTCGTGCCCCACATGTAGGAAACCACTTTTTGCAGGCAGACCTGAAAGTGGTTTGAGTACAAGGGCTGTAGAAATTCCAAGAGACGAGCAGCTTGCTCGTTTAATGAGTCCTGGACTCGATAGGCCAAATCTTCCAGGCCATGATCCTCATCCTGGAGTCTTTCCTACCCAGTCACAGAATCCAGAAACTGGTGATTGGAGGTTAGTTCTTTTTATGTTCAAGCAATTACCCTGCATTGGGTGCATGTTTCTTTTTTTCATATTTATGATAATGAGTAAAGTAACTGTTCAGTTTTTGCTGGGAGGACAATAGACGTTTTTAGAGAGCTTTACCTCTCTCACATTGCCCAGTGTTCGCATTACAGAATTAAATTTCTTTGATAAAAACAAAGGAAGCTTAGAGTGCTGGCATGGGTCATAGCCGAATGATGTCTATCACCAATTTATATTATTTTTACTTGTAGGGGAAGTGGAATCGATTCAGGTTGGCTGAATTTAGATGGAGCGGGACCCTCTGGATTGAGTCGTGTTCAGATGGTAATGAGGCAACTTGCAGCTGTAGGAGAAACTTATGACCAGACTGTCCTTGAAGATGCTGCATGGAGTCTGTTTCCTCCAAACCCCTCTCAGGCTGGCACGTCCAGGTCACCAATTCCACCTGCTGCTTCAGTACATTATCCAAGAGGTGCTGCTGGTTCGGATGTGAGATCAACGCCACATACAACAACTGCCAATGGTAACTTAGCACATATAATAACCATGGCTCAAACAGTTCGAGAAGTGTTGCCACATATGCCTGACGACCTAATATTCCAGGTATATACATATATATAAGTTTGCATCCACGTTTATTTTTTATTTATATTGTGTTGTCGTTTTTTCTTTTTGGTGAGATAAATAAGAGTACTATGTTTTTCATGAATTTGGACGTCTAGCGGCATTGAATTGATTATCCCAATTATTTTTATTTCGGATTGGACTATAATCTGAGCTATGATTGTGTGGAAGTTATGGCCTTGGTAAAACATAAAGCAGTTTAATAAAATGTAATATCATAGAGCGAAGAAGAAATTACAATAACAGAGTTCTGCCAAGAAACAAGTTCTGCCCTTTCGTATCAGAAACTATGTTGACACGTTGATCTGATTGGCTGAATTAGTTTGCTCTACAATTCGAAATGGGCTCTTTATTAAGCTGTCTTTTTTTTTTCTATCGAAAGCATACTCAGTTTCAATTTCCTGGAATTTGCAGGATTTGCAGCGGACGAATTCAGCAACTGTCACTGTGAATAATCTTTTGCAAATGTGAGATCTCCGTTATACTTTTGTTTCTACAGTTTTTTTTTTCTTTCTGTTTGAGAGGCTAAAAGCAGGTCACGCCGAGTATTATCTATCCGGTTTTGAGCCTTATACTGTAAGGTTATAACCTTAATTTCTGTACGTAGAAGCGGCATAGTCAACGATGCTTGGGGGAAGTGTTGGGAAATAAACAAGTTTGAGTGTGTATAAATGTTGGGTATTTATTGTACCATTATGTTGTATTAGCCTTTTTATCATGTCACAGTGTGTACAGATCAGTAAATTTACATATGCTCTATGTATATCACTATTCACTTGAAAGGTTTATAAAGTTTTTTTTCCTCAAAGTGTATGTCGTGTTGTGATTGTATTTTTAACTTCTTCGCACGGATGAATGATGAGTTGATTCAGTTCAACTAAATGCATTTAAATCTCTTTTAAGAATCATAAACGGAGAACTTCGATCTGACCAAATCCACATTGAATTATTGCTGGAGCTCTCATCTATCCAGCTCTCCAACTCGTCCGAGTTCTCATCAAAGATGTATAAAAAGAGTGTTTACAACCCTATCAAAGATGTATAAGTAGGGGAAAATGATTGTAACAATATCTATCTTCTTTATTATACAAAAAGATTACAACATTTATTACTGATACGGATCTTATATACAACTACTTGCATATAAAAATATTTAATTATTTGTTTATGATGATTAAATATACTTTCTTCCTCTTAATTATGCATACTTACATAGTTACATTACACGAAGTAATATATTCTCCATAATTATTTCACTAAAAATAATTTTTAATATTTTTTAATAATTATTAATTTCTTTCATTTTCACTATTCATCTCAAATTATATAACTATTTAAAAATAAAATTTTAATCATTTCTCAAAATTTTATATCGTTTAAATGTTTATTACTACTTTAAATACGATTATTTTTTTTAAATATTATTTTATTTTACGTATATACTCACAAGTCCAAAAACGACAAAATAAACAAGTGACATCAAATTCAAAATTGATGAAGTATAATTCATGACACCTTGCCCAAATTGCAAATTATTTAAATCAAAGTACTTGTATATGGAGGTATTATTCAAATTCCATAAGCAAAAATGTCGCCTAAGGTTGACCATATAAAAATAATTTCCCCAATATTCATGCTGATCATATGCATGTGTATATATATTAAACCTTAAAACAACGTTACATCCAACAACAATATTAATCTAATCATATGCTACTTCTTCACGTGATGTTTGCCTAAGGTTGGACCCAATCAATACACCTCAATTAAATCAATAGGAAACGAATTTAATAAATTGAAATCATTCATTTTAATTATTTTTATTTCATTTTTTCTGAAATGTGCCTTGAAAACAGATATCGCGAGATTTCAAAATCTTTTCCATAATCCTAACATTAGGAGCCATGAAATTATGCACAAAAACTTGTACTCGTTTTTTGGTGTTACACTTTTTGACAATCATTGTTCCAATTTCCATTGCCATCTCTGATACATTACACAAGGGTCAAATCCTCAGAGACGGCAACACCCTCGTTTCCTCCGGGCAGAAATTCGAGCTCGGCTTCTTCACTCCGGGCAGCTCCAAAAACCGCTACCTCGGAATCTGGTTCAAAAACACAACACCCACGGCAGTTGTTTGGGTCGCAAACCGAGAATCCCCGCTGACGTCGGGCATCTTATCGTTGGACCAATCGGGCAACTTACTCATCCTCGACGAAAACAAAAACACCACCGTAATATGGTCTACGAACGCATCAAATCCCGCCGCCGCCGCCCAATTGCTAGACGACGGAAACCTAGTAATCCGCAACCCAAACGAAAAGACAGATCATCGGTACACGTGGCAGAGCTTCGATCACATCACCGACACATTGATGGCGGGCATGCATTTCGAGCGGAATCTCGCGACCGGCGAGCGAGTCGAGCTCTCGTCGTGGAAGTCCGACTCGGACCCTTCTCCGGGCGAGTTCACCCTGGGCATGGAAATCGCCGGGTACCCCCAACTCGCCGTTCGGAAAGGCGAGTCCACCCAGAGCAGAGTGGGCCCGTTCAACGGGGTCCGATTCAGCGGCAGCCTCATCTTCAAGGAAACCCGCAATCAAATGGAGCTAACAATGAACGATTCGATGGTGTACTTCGAATGGCTCGACACAAATAGGACAACTCTGACGAGGTTCACGCTCAGCCCGAACGGGGTCGGAAATCTCTGGATGTGGGTGGAACAGAGCAAGGAGTGGGTGGTTTATTATAAATTCCCGTCTGACATGTGCGACGGTTACAAAGCTTGCGGGGCCCACGGGATTTGCAACACCGTTAAGTTCCCCGTTTGCGGGTGTTTGGAGAGATTCGTGCCGAGGGACTCGGAAAGGTGGGTGGGGTTTTCCGATTTCTCCGGAGGTTGTGTGAGGAAGAGTCCATTGAATTGTTCGGGGGGTAGTGACGGGTTTTTGAAGTACTCCGGGATTAAGATGCCCGATGCTAAATTCACCAGGCATAATTCGAGTTCGAGTCTTGAAGAATGTGAAGCAATGTGTTTGAGGAATTGTTCGTGTACGGCTTACTCGAATTTGGATATACGAAACGGAGGGAGCGGATGCCAGATGTGGTTCGGAGACTTGGTCGACATCAGACAACTAACCGGAGAAAAACAAGTGATTTACATCCGGATGGCTGCTTCTGAATTAGGTGAGGTTTAGATTGTTATCGATGTAGTATAATTAAATTTCCTAATGAATGAATCTGCAGGTTCCAAATGGAGGAGACGAACTAAACTTATTGTTATTTTGACATCACTGGCGGGGTTGTTTGTACTAGGACTGAGCCTGGCGTTGTTTTTCGTTCGAAAACTGATGCGAAAACAAGGTAAGAGATTGATTCAATTCGGATATGTTGATACTAGCTAGTATTACCGAATACAGAGGATTGAGATCGTAACTTATAACGTTTCAGAGACGCTCGACGAAATTAACAACCAAGACATGGAACTACCTATGTTCGATTTGTCGACAGTAAATACAGCTACCAACAATTTTTCGGTAACCAACAAGCTTGGGGAAGGTGGATTCGGATCTGTTTACAGGGTACGTTTTATATATTATATAGATATACGAAGTTGAGTTTATTTAAAAAACATACATTAATCATAGGGAATGCTAGAAGATGGACAACAAATCGCTGTTAAAAGGTTGTCGGCAACTTCGTCGCAAGGACACGAGGAGTTCAAGAACGAGGTTATATGCATTGCCAAACTTCAACATCGAAACCTCGTAAAGCTTTTGGGATGGTGCATCGAAGGGGAGGAGAAGCTGTTGATTTACGAGTACATGCCTAACAAGAGTCTCGACTTAATCCTATTCGGCGAGGCAGCAAGTAGGCATCTGGATTGGCCCAAACGCTTTCATATTATAAACGGCATTGCCAGGGGATTGTTGTATCTTCATCAAGATTCTTGTTTGAGAGTTATACACAGAGACCTCAAAGCAAGTAACATATTACTGGATAAGGAATTCAACCCGAAAATATCAGACTTCGGAATGGCTAGAATTTTCCGAGGGAACGACACTCAAGGCAACACGAGAAGAGTCGTTGGAACATAGTAAGAACCTCAAATTTAACTCTACAACACATTTGATTATTTCTCTAAATGTTAGAAGTACTCGTGCTACTTTACATTTATAATGAGTCGAATATATTCTTCAATACTAAACAATTTGAGCATTAATTCATGCAGCGGCTATATGTCTCCGGAATACGCTATCGATGGCTTGTTCTCGTTAAAATCGGATGTATTCAGCTTTGGCGTTTTAGTTCTAGAGATTGTGAGTGGCCACGCAAACAGAATGTTTAATCACAAGGATCATCATCACAACCTTGTTGGACATGTAAAGTGCTTCAAACTCAGTTCCAAATTATTA
Organism: Euphrasia confusa; assembly: GCA_954870475.1. Lineage (NCBI taxonomy): Eukaryota > Viridiplantae > Streptophyta > Magnoliopsida > Lamiales > Orobanchaceae > Euphrasia > Euphrasia confusa. Next base: position 2,852,752 of record OX940969.1, on the reverse strand, counting down.
TTTTTTGAGGACTATAATATAAATATGTAATGACATTAATTAATATACTACTCCATTTATATGTTTGATCAGGCATGGATACTATACAAAGAAGAAAGGCCATTGGATCTGGTTGATGATGACCCTAGTATTTGCAACTCAGTCTATTCGTCGGAATTGTCTCGATGCATTCACGTTGCTTTGTTGTGTGTCCAACAAAGTCCGGACGACAGGCCGAGCATGTCTTCGGTGGTTTTGATGTTGGGGAGTGGATGTTTTTTGCCCCAAGCGAAAGAACCCGGATTTTTCGCCCAAAGACACGTCGTTGTTCCTGAAATTAACTCTAATGACTGCACTATTACACAAATCGAAGGTCGATGAACTCGAATCGAGCAAAAAGAGAGCGAGCTTGCGTCGATTAAGTCGTCGTTTGAGTCGTGTTAAGCAGATCGTTTGCTTCTTGTCCAGCCTGTTAGTGTTATATATTACGTTCGACTCAACTAATTATATATTTTTTTTTTTGTGATTTACAGACGAAACCGGGAAATTTTACTATATATATTAAAGAGGTTATTAATTTATTTAGTATTAATTTAAATAGATTTTACTATATATTTCTGGGTATAATCATTTTCTCATTTCTACATGATTTGACTAATTATTAGTACTCCGAAATTGGGCAGAGGGAGAAGACAAATATTGGCAACAAACTACATCTATCGTTTAACGCACTTTGATTTTGAAAAGGAGAGAAGAAAGCCCCCTCGAATGGCTGCTCCACGTATATGGCTTGCATGCATCACTCCTCACCAAACGCATTTACATTTTACATTTACATTTACATGCAACAATACTTCTAAACAAAAACAAACAAAAAACACACACTCTTCACTCTCTACTACGTGTATTATGTATATATATTAAATACGTACACACACAAAACTCCAACCTTTTTTAACAATTCATCCTCCACATTGAATGGCGAATAGGCGAGCCGAACCGGGCGGTTCTTGGTGGTGGTCCGGCGGCGGCGGCGGCGGCGGAGAAATCCATCCCGGAGGAGAGAGATTCATGTTCGGTGGGACGACGACTTCGCTGAAACCCTATCTCATTGACCGCCAGGTCATCGTCGATTCGGACTTGTATCCGAGGCCTCGGCTTCGCTGGACCTCCGAGCTCCACGACAAGTTCGTCGAGGCTGTGAACGAGCTCGGCGGACCTAATAGTACTAATTAATTACTCCATCATTTCTCTTCCCTTTTGCTCGATTTTAATTGTTTCTATATGTATGGCATTGATTTTTTTTATTATTTTTTTTCGATTTTGATCTCGTGTGTATTCTCAGAGGCGACACCGAAAGCGATCTTGAATTTGATGCGCGTCCAAGGATTAACTCTGTACCACCTCAAGAGCCACTTGCAGGTTAATTTGATACCTTTGTCCCAGAGCAGTTGTTGCACCTCTTTTGTTATTGCGTGATACATGGTGTAATAAGTTTAATTTCCATCTGCTAACTCTTTGCAAATGTTTGCATCGACAGAAATTCCGGCTTGGCAAAACAGCGAGAAGGTTGTGGAGAAGGGACTTTGTGCCGGCCGATTATTGTACGTTTGATCTAGCTGTAAAATCGATGAGAACCATAAATATTAACAGAGAGCCATTCGGATCCATTAAATTCGATTTAATGTCAATTTTCGATTTCATTTCCAGCTATTTATTCAATTACTTAGTCGTCCCTTTGAATTTTTTCGACTCGTAGGCCACAAAAAAGACGAGTGCAGAACCAAAACATCGGGTGGTCAGACATATGATGTAAGCTAAATCCCAAAACTCTATAGAACAACTTATACATTGCTCACTTATATAGGGTTTTTTCAAAAATTATTTTTATCGAATTCTATTATTTTATCGAGTATTAATTTATAGAGATTTTTCTGTATCTGATTGCGTGAAGCCTCAAGCTGGTGTGAACAACTCGACGCTTGCAGAATCGATTTCGTGCATCAGCATCAACCAACCGGCAGCCGCCACCTCAGCTGCACCGAACGTAAAAGTCGAGGACAACAATACTCTCGCTGCTTCGAAACCTGCGTTGCTTCCACTCTTTCCTCCTATGTCGCATTACGCTCCCGAGTGGTCCGATTTACTCATCGGAGGAGGAGACAAGAAGCCGATCGCTCCTCTCACCACCGAGAACGCCTCCATGGACGACTACATGAATTCCCTCGGCTACTCGTCCGAGGGCCCTGGCTCTCGTCGGGCTACTTTGATGTTCGGCAGCTTCTTCGACGACGTGGAGAGCTTTTCAAACGTGGACGAAAACGACCTCACTATGGATGATTTGTAAGTTAGTTATTTAAGCACAACACATAACAACAAGTGTATGCGAAAGTGAAGCTTAATAGTACTCTGCACAATATATAATCAATCATGAATCTGTTACAAATTCGTCGAATACGGAAAAAAGCTTCAATGGAACTTGAGGCTGGTCAACACGTTGTTGTTGACCGGGTCGGACAAGTGATCCAGAAGGTTCTGGAAGGGGCCGACTCCGGTGACCAGCCCCTGTACGAAGTATCCCAACACCGCCAGCATGGCGAGCCGCCCGTTCTTCACCTCCTTCAGCTTCAGCTCCTTCATCGATTTCTCGTCTTTCCCGAACCCCAGCGGGTTGAAAAACGGCCCGCCCGGGTAAGCCGGGTCGCCCGACCCGGCCAGCCCTTTCTCAAGCCCGAGGAAATACTGCTTCCCCATGGAGCCCGGGTTGTACCAGTCCTGGAGTCTACGGTGCTCCGCGAACCCCATGAGCGCCATCTCCAGGACGAACAGGGTGTAGTTGTCGGCCCAGTAGCTGTAGGTCCCGGCGGGGGGGATCACCCCCGTCTGGAACCACGGGAGAGCCGTCTCTGCCGGGATCAGCCCGGCTTTCCCCAGGATCTCGGGGGCGATGGCCCCCGCGGCCCCCAGCATCGCGAACCGCCCGTTGATGATCTCGCCGTACGCGAGCCACCTCGGCTCGATGAACCCGCCCGTGCCTTCCGGGTCGGACAGGCCCAACGGGTCGAACCCGAAGTCGCCCGGGAGGCTGAGAGGAAAATCGAGCCAGTTATATGTGTACACGTGTAAAAATCAATATCGAAACCGAAATCGAAATCGAAATCATCTTTTTAATTACCTCCCGTCCAAATAGGAGAGACTCTGCTTCGACGCGAACCAGAGAGGCCTGTCGGCTCCTTGCTGATGACAAAACAAATATACTTATAGTCAAATTCAACTAAGAAATAGTCGAATAAAACGAGAGTCATACCTTGACGGGAGGAGTAGAAGCGGCTCTGACGGTGAAGGAAGCTTTTCTCGGAGAGGTTACTCGTCTGCCGCTGAGGACTTGCCGGGCGGCGTCGGCGGAGGAGGAGATGGAAGACGAAGAGACCAAAGCTTGAGTGGCCATTTTTTGTGTTCTATAGCTCTGAAGAGAGAAGGAATTTGAAGCACAGAATAATAAGTAAAGAGATGACAAGATTCTTGTGTTCGGTTTGTGGCACACAAGCATGCACTTTGAGCTACCGGATAAAGTTGGCATCTCGCCGTCGAATAGAAACTGCACACGTGGCATGAAAAATGCAGTTTTTGGATAGTGGATATAGGCATAGTTAGCCTATTTCTGTTATGAATTATGGGCCGGGCCGGGCCGAGAAAATGAATGAGTAATCTCTAGTTTTACTAGAGATGCTCGAACATAACCGAGCTCCAACTAAGCACATCGAACATACTACATGATATTTTCATGTTATGTTGAAAAGGTAAATGAGAGACAAATTCAACTCGTTTGAAGCCCTAATAACAAGCGACGAATATTACATGTTGTGTTGTTTGAATTTGTTGCGAGAGTGTGTGAAAACGGAACGGATATACAGAATACACACGTGATTAGGCTCTTTTCTCTCTTGCCCATTTCTCCCCTGTAAGAACTTAAGCAATCTGTGATCATTCAGAGCAAGTTACGGGGCTTTGGGTTCAGTGTCTTGCAAACCACAAATCATGTTAGCAGGCACTGCGATGTCTATCATCTTTGGATACGATAAATTCAAATCTGTAAAGTCAGAAATTAATTCATCACCTTTGCGGAACATAAATTACTAATATTAGAAAGAAAAAAAAATTGAAATTAGTGTTTGAAAGGATAGTACTTACTAGACATTATGCTTTTGAATGTTTCCTGGATCATAAAACAAATAACAAAACATCAGATTATAAAACATTTGACAAATTTTAGTGAGCCTGAATACCTACTTGACAGAGGAATAATTTGACTATGGATAAAATGCATTTGTTTGAATTTTAGTAGTCTGTTAATCAACATTGCTGCAAAGATTGGTCCCTACGCTTATGTGTGCGATTGCTAGAAGTATTCACACACACAAACACTCACTTAATTACCTCGTCTTTTGTCAAGCGGGAATTATATAGCATCTCCTCTCCAACAGTACTCACCTAAAACACCACATTTGTGCAGAAGCAACTTCAGTCGTATGGGTAACAAAACAACGATAACAAGGTTAAGGGTGTACACTTACAGAAAATCCCTTGTAGTCATGGGCAGGGTAAACAAACGTGTCTTTAGGCAACGAAAATATCTGTTTTTCAGCAAATACTCTGAGGGCATCAGGCAACAGTCGTGAAAAAAAATATATGAGAATTTAAATTCAAGTTTCTGATGCATTTCAATTTATTAGAAATGTTATCTGACATTCTTACCTGTGAATGCACCGACTTGTAAAGCAGCTCAGAACTTCCGCCCTGATATTAGTAAACAAAAGTTCAATGTCAGCAAACATATATGAAAACCTTATTACGTAGAGTTTTGTTCAATTTTGGGCTGTGTCGGAATTATTTCTCGACTGTCAGAACTACTTTAAGAATTAAAAGCATTCATCCTGCATCATTAATTCTGTCCCGTTTAAGCCTAAGTTCTCTACGCTGCGGGTCAAGATAAATGCTTTTACACTTTCCACTGTTTCCCATTCAAACTTGTTCAATGGCCAATGCTTCACAAAATTATTGAGTAAATATCAATGTCTTCAGTTATTCATGAACAGCTTTTCTCTAGTTCAATGCTTTGACCCAGTGATAAAACAAGTCTAAAAATTAAATTTGAACAAAAGAAATTGTTCCAAGTTCAGGTGAGGAGAAACCAACTTTCGATATAATGGTCAAAAAACAATGGATGCGGGAGTGAAACTTGGTCATTCGATTTTCGCGTGAAAAACAATACCTGAAAATCAGTCCTACCACACCCACGTATTAATAGAGCATCACCAGTGAAAGCCATCCTTGGTTGAGGCTGATCAGGTCCATCACCTGTCACATAAGTAACACAACCTTGTGTGTGACCTGGGGTCGCATGAACCTGCAACGGATAAGATATACGAATAGATGAGATATTATTTATATCACCGAGACTTACTGCATGAATCAACAATTTCATATTACACAACTCTCAAAGTGAAGATGATTGTACGGCTTCAGTTTTGAGGATACAGTTACAGAACTTGAAAATTTCAACAAGCAACACATCTCACATCAATTACATTTAGTTTCTTAACCCGATTTAACTTCTTTAAATACACATCTCCTAATAAACAAAACTGCAATTTGACATACCTCAAGAAATAGATTACCGAAACAGATCTTATCACCATGTTCAATGAAAATATCAGCTTTCGCATTGCTCGCTTTGGATATGATAGATTTAACTCCCGAAACCTTACTCTGCAAGATATAAACATATATACACGAGAAACGTGTTCAAACTACTGTCGCGGAATCTCAATCTATCAAGTGTATCTGAAGGAAGCAACGAGTTAGGGCGAGCCTTAAGCAAACCGGAGCCGGTGACATGATCTGCGTGTACATGAGTATTGATTGCATACATAAGCTTCAAACCCAACTCCTTCACAAGAGAAATATCTCTGTCCACTGTCTTGTCTACTGGGTCGACCAGCTGCAGGAGAAACAAGCTTCATCGGTACATAATAAAGAACTCTGGCTAGAAAATATCGACCCCGGGAACTCGACTATGAACTGAACACCAAGGTACATTCATTTACAAAAAAACCCATTGCCGCAAAAATCATGATTTAAACCCAAAACACAAAGCACGAAGAATTCAAGGAACGAATTACAGCAGTTTCAGAGGGGAAAATCAAGCAATTTTACATTCAACAAAAACTCTTCGTTAAAACGAACGAACGAACAATTGAGAACAATAAAAGCGAAACCCAAGTCTGGATCATATCGGAACGGTAAGAAAATACCAGAGCTGGTTTGTCGGGGTGAGAAGCGTCGGCGAGAAGGTAAGTGTAGGTCGACGAGTCCTTCTCGAATAATTGGCGGAACAGCAACTGGGGAGATGGACCAGACGACGTCGCATAGGAGACCGACCCCATTTTCGATCGGAGATTTGCGAAAGCGTTGGGGTTAGGAGCAGCTGAAATTTGGAGGAATCGAATTTTCGAAAGCATTTTCTGGTTTTCTTGAAATCGCTAGTACCGAGGTGTGAGGATGGCGATTATGGTATAGTAGTGGAGTAATAATTATTGTAATTAACTTTATGTTAGTATATTTAATTGTATTTGTTTCCTAATGCATATGACAGTATTTTATGTTTAATGAGTAAGAAAGATTCTACTCCTAAAAATAAGGATATTTGACAACACAGTAAATTTCAATTGAGATTTTGTTGGATTTTTAAGAATTTCTAAAGTAAGTGGATTTTGAAAATTTACGGAGTTTTTGCAGAGTTTGATTGACTTTTATTATTGATAAATAAGGATATTTGACAAGGGTAAATTTCAATTGGGATTTTGTTGGATTTTTAAGAATTTTAGAAAGTAGGTGGATTTTGAAAATTCACGGAGTTTTTGCAGAGTTTGACTGACTTTTATTATTGATTTATGGATTTTGAAATATACTTTTTCTTTCATTTTCATTGATTTACATAAATTTTCATAAACTTTCGGACATTTATTATTATTACAACTGTTATATAAAACCAAAGTTTTAAAAAACGGTCGAGGCGTACGCCTCGAGACGCGTCTCGTACCACCTCAGAGATTTCGTGTGATGAGGCGTACGAGTCAAAGACGTTTTAGTTTTTATACGCCTTTATACATGAGGCGTACGAGTCGAGGCGGTACGAGTCGAGGCGTCTGAGGCGGCCGCCTCATCAAACTTTTGTATTTTTTATATAAATGATAGAGTAATTTATAAATTTGTTATTTTGTATTGTTCCTTAATCATCTACTGTTCCATCTTTGTTTAACCATACAATTTTTATCGTCTTCATTCCTTTCGGTAACTCAAAAAATCATAATCTTTCACAAAACTTTCTAAATTTCATTACATATTCTTATATTTTCTCTTCTTTTATTTTGCTTGTACACCTATTTTTATATTTTTATTTTGAAATGTTTTAAAACTCCATTTTTTAACTTAAATGCAACAAGCCAACAATTATGAAAAAAAAATACATGAAAAATGATTATATTTTCTAAGGTTCATTCTTATATATTTATGAAATTATGATATTTGATTTTTTTTTCCTCATATAACGGATGTACTTTAAAATACTATTATATAGAAAAAATATTGAAAATTGTAAGGGAATCAACCGAGAATAGACTAATTTCATTTTTTAATGAGTTTTTGAACAAATGAATTTTATTTTAAGAATTATTTGATTTATTTATAATTTATTAAATTATTATTATTGTTTTTTTTTTTAAAATAATAATTTTTTTGAGCCGTACGCCTCGTTCGGCCTCGAGGCGTACGCTGACGCCTTAAAGAGAAAAAACGCCTCAAATACGAGTCGCCTAATTTAAAACATTGTATAAAACACATTTCCGTATAAAAAAAATAATTCAAATTATTCAAAAAAATATTAATATAGTACTCCCTCTGTCCCAGAGCTATAGTCACTAGTGGTCAATGGTGACTTTTTTTTACCGTCCAATACGTACGTTATAGAAAAATTATAAAAAAATTACTAAAATAAAATTTAATAGCTCTGGGACGGAGTATTATTTTTATCTTTTATTTATATCACTAATTTTTTTTAAAATATTTTTAATATTTTTATAATAAAAAAATATTTTTAATATTTTTATCATAAAAAAATATTTTTTTTTTGAAATTTTATTAATAGTTAAAACATAGTTGTTATTTAAAATATTAACTTTTTTCTTCTTTAAAGTATTTTTTTTCTTAAAAATATATTTTTCCTATTTTGTTTTTTTATTTAATTTTATATAATTTTTTTAAGTTTTTATTATTTTTTAAACATAATTTATTTGATTAACTAGAAATCCGTAGAAGGGTGGAATTTTTTGTATTTTTTAAAGAGAATCCTTTAAAATTCATGAATTTTTAAAATTTTTAAAAATTTATAAAGTATGGAATACCTATATATTTTAATTGACTTTTTAAAATCTAGGTTGAATACCTCAGAATTTTAATGGACTTTTAAAATAATTGAATACCTTATACCTTCGAAACTTTAAAAATCTTAAAAACTCCAATGAAATTTCAAACCAATACACCCTCATTAATTTAAAACAAATAGTACTACATTCATCACGGTAATATTAGGCTATGGGGCAGATTGCTTTTTAATATTATTTCGAACACCTATATTTTTTTCACCTCATTTTTAGGGGTAGTATATTTTTAACTTTTTTATTTATTAGGGAATTTGTATTTTTTAAATACTAAGTAGGGGCATTTTTTAAAATGTATAAAGTCGTAAATATCCCTACGCCTTAACATATTAATTTATTTACTATATACATATATAAATATATTTGCGTAAGAATATAAATATATTTGCGCAAGAATCAGTAAATTATATATATAAATATATTTGCATAAAAATATTTTATATAAATATATTTGCGTAAAATATATTTGCGCAACATTATTTATATATATATATATATATATATATATATATATATATATATATATGAATAGATATCTATTATAGATTTACCACATACACTAATATCTATTATAGATATGTCATAAATATGTCATATGTATAGATATCTATCATAGATGTATACATATCTATCATAGATATAGATATGTCATATAAATAGATATGAGCAACCTTTTTAAATAGTCTAAATCCAAATTCAACTAAAATTTTCCCAAATTGATTAAAATGCAAAATGTGAAATAAAAAATCTAGAAATTTAACACACTTAATTCTAACAAATATGCAAATATGGACCTGTTAATATTTCATGTTTATATGGACCTGTTAATATTTCATGTTTAGATATGTATTTCATGTTTAGATATTTAACATACCTAATTCTAACAAATATGCAAATATAGACTTGTTAATATTTCATGTTTAGATATGTATTTCATGTTTAGATATGTTATAATACTAGGTGTCTAGCGTAGTTGTTTAAAATCTCAGCGGATGATATTAGATATGTAGTTATATTAATTACTAATATACTTGAAAAGGTTAATAATGGAACAATGCCCCATATCAAAATTAGGAAAAAATATAGGTACTGATTATAATTCTACTCTTAGAGATGCCCCGGTCCATGATTCCCCCATTCATCACACCTAATTATAAACTTTTTATTTGTAATTAAAAAAAAGGGGAAATATTTGATTTAAGAAAATTATTAAGGTATCTTTTTAATTAAATAAACTAGTTTTTCCTAATTATAAATTAGTAAATAACTACCAAAATTACCCCTTATAGTTTTAAAATTAATTTTAATTATTGGTTAAGTAAAGAGTATATAAAACATCTGAATTTTTAAATGATGCTTTAATTTATAATTATTAGTATATAATTACCCTAAATAATATAAATCGGTTAAAAATTTTACACTTATTTAAAAACGGTAAATTCTGAGACTATGTTATTATTACATAAATTACGATTCCCTTTTTTTCATAAAAACTCTAAAAAAAACAGTACATTGCATAATTAATTGAAACAAGTAATAAAGTATACAATTGAAAATTCGGTTTTCTTATGATGAATTTTTTTGGGAGAAAAAAATACTAATGCATATAGATATGAAAGAGAGTAATTAAAATCAACCTCTCTTAATTAGTAACATGGAAAACAAATCTATTCAATAATTAATATACATACATGTTTTCTCTATTTTTGTTTTAATGACGAAGAACTCAGTCTCAAACCACACCGAGCAAGTCATGTGTGGCAAGCTCAACCGAGTAAGTGTTGACAGAATGGCACCGGTTCTCTAACTGTATTTTGATAAACAAATTGCTCTCCATTCCTTATTTGGAGTTTTGAGGTTTACTTTCGAACATATACATGTCGGAAAGTGAGACATTTGGAAATTGACACCCAAAGAAAAAGATAAAACATGCGGAGAGAGACAGAGGTAGTAGCATTTAACATCTCTTTTCTATGTTTGGTTTCACAGATGTCTCTTTTGTGTTTTGTTGTGACTTTTTTTGTTTGATTCCACGTTTTCCACAAAATTCAGAAAATGAAAAACTCATACTCACTTTTCAACTTTTAAATCTTTCGATTAAGTTGAATTACTACTTGGGTCAAAGCTTGAAATTCAACATTTTTATAACGATTTATCGGAATAAGTTATCAAGAGAGGCGTTGCAAATCGAAGCTCATCAAAGGAAGCAGACAACCTCATCATCTTAAATGTCATCAAAAAGAAACATATATACACTAATAGTAACCAGCTGCATGATAAGACTTGATCATCGAGGCGCTAACAGTGTGATGGTGTATTCATTGGACGGCCTTTCCGCGTTCGTCCTCTCGGTGAAAAACCCGGGTTTTCTTGCCTCGGGCAAAGCCCCTCCACTGCCCAACATCAGGACAACCGAGGCCATGTTCGGTCTATCTTCCGGACATTGCTGCACGCACAACAGCGCCACGTGGATCGACCTCAGCAGCTCGTTTAAGGTGATCGAGCTCAGAATGTTGGGGTCAACCAATTCCAACGACATCCCTTCTTTGTACAGTAACCATGCCTGAAAAAAAGAGTCAAAAAATAACATTTTTCATCCAAAAAAGTCATCAAACTCTTCTTGGACAGAGGGAGTTATAATAAGAATATATCCGAGTCGAAAAACTCACATGTCCGATGAGGTTGTGGTTATGACTCTCGTGCTGAAACCCTCTGTTCCTCTGGCCGCTCACCATCTCCAGCACTAAAACGCCGAAGCTGTACACGTCTGACTTAATCGAGAACAAGCCTTCCCCAGCATACTCTGGCGACATATACCCGCTGCATGATGATATACATTAATTACATCAATAAGCTCATTCAAACATCGAAGAGCGAATATCGAGATTTTAGATACGCTTACTATGTTCCAACTACTCGTCTGGTTTGGGCTTCGGTCTCATTCCCTCCGAATATCCTTGCCATGCCGAAGTCGGATATTTTCGGGTTGAGGTCGTTGTCGAGCAGCAGGTTGCTTGCTTTGAGGTCCCTATGAATGATTCTCAGCTGCGAGTCTTGGTGAAGGTACAGGATCCCTCTTGCGACACCGTTGATGATGTGGAAGCGCTTCGCCCAGTCGAGTTGCATTCCTTTTGTTTTATCTGTTAAGAGTTATTTTTTCAAATAATTTTTTTTTCTTAAACAGAATCGAAGCGCGATTAGACTACTCTCACCGTATAGGACCAAATCGAGCCTTTTGTTAGGCATGTACTCGTAGAGTAGAATCTTCTCGTACCCTTGAATGCAGCATCCCAAAAGCTTCACGAGGTTCCGGTGTTGGAGTTTGGCGATGCAGATAACTTCGTTCTTGAACTCGTCCGGCCCTTGCGACGAGCTCTCCGAGAGTCGTTTGACAGCGACTCCCATGCCGTTTTCAAGAATCCCCTAGGAAAAAAAAACATGTCAATACCTAGAATTTATCGAGTTAAACTGAAGTGAAGCTATCTGAACTGGGCTGAAATTAAGTTCAAAAGAATAAGTTGTTAGTTACCTTGTAAACAGGGCCAAATCCACCTTCACCGAGCTTGTTGTCGTCCGAGAAGTTATTGGTGGCTTTAACGACTGTCGACAAATCGTACATGGGCAGTTCAAAGTCGTCAGTGTCGAATCCTGCATCATTAAGTATATATATATATGATATGAACACTTGCACGATATATGCAAACTCGCTCCCGTTAAAGAAGGTAAATTCCGAGTAGGGCAGCTTCAAATCCGAATAGCCGTAGAACACGTCGGTCCCGCAACTCAACGAGTCCGATCTCCGTACGCACCCTCCCGACCAATCGTTTTTCGCCCAACCTTGTTTGACCTTTGGGGCGAACCTCCCGAGGCACCAGCAGACGGGGTTCCTGTCGGGGATGCAGAGGGCGTTGGGTCCGCACAGACTGTACGTGTCGCACATGTGCGTAGGAAAAGGTCCACCCTTCGCTCTGGTTGCGGGCCCACGTTAAGTGCTGGCCCACGCTCAGCGGGATGTAGGTGAACCTCGTAGTAGACGACCGATTCGTTCCCGCGGAGCCCCGGTTTGAAAATCGGGCCCTGCTTCGACGTGAACTGGATCCCGTTCCACGGGCCGAGCCGGTAAATGACGACGCTGCCCCTGGTGATGGCCACGTGGGGGTACTCGGAGATTTCGAAGAAGCCGAGGGTTGAGTCCCCCGGGGCGGGGTCCTCGTAGGCCCGCCACGACGACAGGTGGTTTTTCCAGCTCAGCCACATGCCCGGGAGGAGAGTGTCGGTCGGATGGTCGAAGCTCTGCCAGATGTACTTGTCGTCGTTCGAGTTCTTACGAACGACCAAGTTCCCAGAGTCGAGGAGCTGGGCGATGACGTGGCCTGTTTTCGTGGTGTTGGAGGAAGACCAGAGGGTGATGTTGGCGGTTCGGTCGAGGATGACGAGGCTTCCGGAAGGGGTGAGGGTGAGGTAACCCGGGGAGGTCTCGTTTTTCGTGAGGGGGGAGGCTCGGTTGGCGACCCAGACGGGGGTTATGACGGAAATGCCCTTGTACCATATGCCCACATAGCGATTGGTCGACGTGGCGGGGCTGAAGAAGCCGAGCTCGAATGTCTGGTTGGGGGAGACAATCTTCGTGTGGCCGTCGTCTCGGATGAGCTGGCCGGGTTTGATCATGTCGGTTGCAAGGGAAATGTCGAGACGAGGTGCAATAGGAGAGTAGTCGAGACTAGGCAACGGCTAGTCGTCATGAAGGTCGTCATGAAGGTATATGCAGCATATATCTGGGGTGCTTCCCACCTGAAGTCGTTTTTCATATACTATATGAGCAAATGTTGGATTAATTATTTCTTGTTGGAAATCTCTCGCCGTTTTGATCGGATCATACAGCAGTAACAGCACAGGCTTTATGCATAAAAAGAAAAAAAAAACACTAATAGTCAACGAACTACATGTGTGATTATAATCTCAGTTTTAATATGCTGCACACATTAATCGATTAGGGATCACTAAAGTGTTTTTGTTTAATACAACGATATTGTTCGTTTTAATACATTTAGTACACACATTTTTTTTTCTAGGAGCATAGCCGAGTTGGTAAGGCTTGTGATGATGTGGGTGTAATTCCCCGGCGACGCAGGGTTCGAATCTCGGGTGACACAAATTTTTATTGAAATATTATGAAAGTTTGTCTTGGGGTTCGACCTGTTGGCTCTCTCGCACAGGTGTCTGCAGTACATTCCTCGATTTACATCCTACCTGATCGAGGGACCTCCGATCGGGTAAGGGCATATATAGCCAATCGATAAAAACTATACGAGGGGCCAAAGATTGCTACTCTGACTTATCCCTCGATTTACATCTTACCAAATCGGGCCAACGATAAAAATTATACGGGAGGTGTAGGTTCTGCTAGGTTCTGCTGCATCGTACAAGTGTTAATCCATCTCTAACCGAACACCAAAATTTAAACTAAAAATTAAGTTTATTTTTAAATTTAGAGTATCTTGTATAAACCCTAAGTCGAGCTCTATTTATAGTAATATATAAAGCATGAGAAAAGTGATGCCTTGTGAAATAACACAAATGTAACAAGCACCTTTATTCAATTACTCATAAAAGGAACCTCATCATCTTAAAATGTCATCAAAAAGAAACATACACTAAATAGTAACTGGCATGGTAAGACTTGATCATCTAGGTGCTAACAGTGTGATGGTGTATTCATTCGACGGCCTTTCTGCATTCGTGCTAGTCGTCCTATGGTCAGTAGCACCTCCTTGCCTCTCTGTGAAAAACCCAGGTTGTCTGGCCTCGGGCAAAGTGCCTCCGCTGCCCAACATCAGCACCACAGAGGCCATGGTCGGCCTATCTTCCGGACATTGCTGAACGCACAACAATGCCACGTGAATCGACCTCAGTAGCTCGTTTAAGATGATCGAGCTCAGAATGTTGGGGTCCACCAATTCCAACGACATCCCTTGTTTGTACAACAACCACGCCTGAAAACATCAAGGACATATTATCATACTTATCATCGTTCGACAAATGCTTAATAATAATAATAATAATACTCCCTTCGTCTCATAATAGTTGCAAATTTGTTTCTTTTCGTGTGTCCACTAAATACTTAAAAATTATTTTTTTCACTTAAAAATACAATTTTACCCTTATTTTTACCTTTTAGTCAAAACTGCAGTTCCTAATTATTAATTTAAAAATACATTTTTACTATTTAGTTTTTGGTCAAAAAATAAAAAAGTAATACTATCATAGTTGTCACACTAGTTTGGGAAGTTAAGAAATAATACGATTATAAGATTATATTGTTGTTGACCAAAGTAAAGGAATATTGTGGTTTTTTTAGTGGGAAATTAACTTTTGTTAATTAAAAGTGATACATTTTAGAAATATTGTTTTGTTTTAAGCGTATAGAGACGACCCAAAAAGAAAAACGTAACAACTTCAACAGGACACAGGACAGGAGGAACGTACTATTTTTCATCTTTGTGCCCAAAAAAGTATCCTAACTCTTCTGGGACGGAGGGAGTAATAAAAATAGATCCGAGTCAAAAAACTCACATGTCCGATGAGGTTGTGGTTGTGACTCTCGTGCTGAAACCCTCTGTTCCTCTGCCCGCTCACGATCTCCAGCACTAAAACACCGAAGCTGTAAACGTCTGACTTAATCGAGAACAAGCCTTCCCCAGCATACTCCGGCGACATATACCCGCTGCATGATGATATACATTAATTCCATTAGCTCATTCAAACATGGAAGAAGATCGAATATCGAGATTTTAGATACGCTTACTATGTTCCAACTACTCGTCTCGTTTGGGCTTCGGTCTCATTCCCTCCGAAGATCCTTGCCATGCCAAAGTCGGATATTTTCGGGTTGAGGTCGTTGTCCAGTAGCACATTGCTTGCTTTGAGGTCCCTATGGATGATTCTCAGCTGCGAGTCTTGGTGAAGGTACAAGATCCCTCTGGCTACACCGTTGATGATGTGGAAGCGCTTTGCCCAGTCGAGTTGCGTTCCTTTTGTTTTGTCTGTAAAGAGTTATTTTTTCGATTGTAAACTTTTCCGCAAACAGAAACGAAGCGCGATTAGGACTTCTCTCACCGTATAGGACCAAGTCGAGACTTTTGTGAGGCATGTACTCGTAGAGAAGAATCTTCTCGTGCCCTTGAATGCAGCATCCCAAAAGCTTCACGAGGTTCCGGTGCTGGAGTTTGGCGATGCAGATGACTTCGTTCTTGAACTCGTCCGGTCCTTGCGACGAGCTCTCCGAGAGACGTTTGACAGCCACTTCCATGCCGTTTTCAAGAATTCCCTAAAGAGAAAAAAAAAACAGGTCAACGGTGCTGGTATCTCGTCTCTTACAGAATCACAATTAATTAAGACATGTTCTTTTGGATTGAAACTGACTGAATTGAAAAGAACATAACTCAACTGAATGGATCTAAACTAAATTGAATTGAACTGAACTAAATGAGTCTGAAGAGAAGCGACATGATCTGAAATGAACTGAACTGAAATTAAGTTTAAAAAAAAAATCTTTAGTTACTTTATAAACAGGTCCGAATCCACCTTCGCCGAGCTTGTTGTCATCTGAGAAATTATTGGTGGCTTTAACGACCATCGACAAATCGTACATCGGGAGTTCAAAGTCGTCATCGAATCCTGAATCATCGATCACCACACCAGTCATGAAGTATATATGATATGAACACCTACGAGAGAAATTAAGTTGCCTGCAGTTTCTTCGTTAATTACCTGCTTCTCTCCGCCTTTTCCTATCCTTGTTCCTCTTCCACACGATCAACGCCACGCTCACTCCCACCAGAACGACACCCGCGCAAGACGTCAAAACCGCTATAAACTTCCTCCGTTTCCGCCTATCCGATTCTGCATCAACGCCAAGCCGAGATTCAAAAAAAGGTTTATTTTGATTTAAGGAAAGTTATAATTATATTTATATAATTAAGTATATCCTAATTATACATAAAAGCAAAATTCCAAATTTGACCTAATTCGGAAAGAGCCATCCTGATGAAAATCTTCTGCTTCGCGCCCTGCACTCTTTTCAGGTCGAGCAAGTCGCCGGACCACATCATGCATCCGGCCACCCCGCTCGCGACGAACGAGTACGCCGTGCAATTGCAGTTCCTCGAGCACTCGGCCTTACACTCCTCGAGAGTCGAGCTCCCGTTAAACAACGTTAATTCCGAGTAGGGCAGCTTCATGTCCGAATACCCGTAGAACACGTCGGTCTCGCAACTCAACGTCTCCCTCCGCACGCATCCCCCCGACCAATCGCTCTTCGCCCACCCGTCCTTCACCTTCGGGGCAAACCGCCCCAGGCACCAGCAAACCGGGTTCCGGGTCGGGTTGCAGACCGAGTTCGCCCCGCACAGCCTGAACGTGTCGCACAAATCCTCGGGGAACGTGTACGCGAAAGTCCACCCTTCGCTCTGGTTGCGGGCCCACGTCCAGTGCTGGCCCACGCTCAGCGGTGTGTACGAGAATCGGTAGATCACGGACTCGTCTCTCGTCTCGGGCTCGTAGTACACGACCGACTCGTTCCCGCGGAGCCCCGGTTTGAAAATCGGGTCCTGCTTCGACGTGAACTGGATCCCGTTCCACGGGCCGAGCCGGTAAAGGACGACGCTGCCCCTGCTGATGGCCACGTGGGGGTACCCAGAGATTTCGAAGAAGCCGAGATTCGAATCCCCCGGTGCGGGGTCCTCGTAGGCCCGCCACGACGACAGGCGGGTTTGCCAGCTCAGCCACATGCCCGGGAGGAGGGTGTCGGTCGGGTGGTCGAAGCTCTGCCAGATGTAGTTCTCGTTCGAGTTCTTACGAACGACCAAGTTCCCAGAGTCGAGGAGCTGGGCGATGACGTGGCCTGTTTTCGTGGTGTTGGAGGAAGACCAGAGGGTGATGTTGGCGGTTCGGTCGAGGATGACGAGGCTTCCGGAAGGAGTGAGGGTGAGGTAACCTGGGGAGGTCCCGTTTTTCGTGAGGGGGGAGGCGCGGTTTGCGACCCAGACGGGGGTAATGACGGAAATGCCCTTGTACCATATGCCCACGTAGCGATTGGTGGAGGTGGGGGGGCTGAAGAAGCCGAGCTCGAACGTCTGGTTGGGGGAGACGATCGTCGTGCGGCCGTCGTCGCGGATGAGCTGGCCGGGTTTGATCGTGTCGGTTGCGAGGGAAAATGTCGAGATGAGGTGGAATAGGAGAGTAGTCGAGACTAGGAGACGACTAGTCGTCGTCATGATTGGTTTGAAATGGAGGAGACAATTAGTTAGGTGAAGGTACGTTACATAAGTCAGAGATATATATCTGGGGTGATTGCTTTCTACCTGAAGGAAGTCCTATTTGATATGGGGAAAATGTTGGAATTGTTTATTGTTGGAAATCTCTCGTGTTTTGATCGGATCAATCAGCACAGGCTTTATGGATTAAAAAAACACTCTATAGTCAACTGAGTACATGTGTGATTCTCGGTTTTAATCGATTAGGACTAAAGTATCCCCTTATAATAATAGGTTATATTCTCGAGGTAAACGTGTTTTTAGCAAATAATTTTGGGTGCCATAATTATTGTTAACTCATCGATCCCTCAATCCCATGACAAATCATGCATTTGTTTTGGTTTCAGGTACCCACAACCGCCTCCGAACCGGCAGTTCCAGAACCGGAACCGGTTTCAAAACTGAATCGGGACTGATTTTATCCGGTTTGGTTCTGGGTTTCCGAAAAAACGGAATCAAAACCATTGAACCGCCATTCTTTTAAAAAAAGAAAAAAGAATTTGAAAATAAATAACGCAAATAACGTAAATAGAACTGTCGGAATCAAAACCGACAGCTCCGAAAACTGGCGTTCAAATCCGTTGGAACGTCTAGCCGCATGAAAATCAAGAAAAATGATGCATATTCTAGATGATCTCATGATTGCAATATTTTAAGCCAAATCTAAGTTTAAAAATTAGGGTTACAACAAATATATATATTAATGTGGGGGAACTATCGTATGGTAGGCTTTAATTAACGGTGTACTTTTGATTAAAGTTAAGTGTTTGTGATGTTCACTTGTTAGTTACGGAGTATTACATATTGAATTTAGGTAGAAAGAAAAACACTTTTATAAGGGTTGCAAGAGTTATTTTACCTAGTACAATGTAACTTCTTTAAGTGTCGAATTTTCGCCACTCACGCACCTCAATTACCTCCTTCAGAATTAGAGCCAGAGCTACAAGTTCCTGTGGTGACCTCATAGGCTTGTCGCAATTTATCTTCTCTTCTCATATATTGAAAATTTAAAATAAAGTGCCATATAAATTAATTTAAGGAGTAATTAGAAAAAAGGGTCATGAGGAATATATAACTATCTACAGTAGTTGACTTACTATCTTTACTCAAAATACTACAGTAGTACTATCTACAGGAGTACATATAAAACTGAAAAGTGTACTTCACACAAAATAACTATCCTTTGGGTATTTTTTTTTATTTTATAATTTCTTCTTTACACTTTCATTAAATATATACTACTTTTTTAAGTCAACCATAAATTTCTGGTATATATTTAATTAAATTATACTACAACTATGAACTATTAGTAAATTTACAATATTATGCATAAATTATGCACTTGAATTTGAAGATGACCCTCTCCGATCATGTCAATTTAGAGCACACTTCCTCAAGAATTGAAACTTTTTCCATATAAAAATCTCAATCTCTACAAACTTGTAAAAAAATATATTCCACTCACTAATATAAATGTCAACTCAATCCGAATTTTTTAAATGATGCGGCTTCTAACATTACTTTCAGGTTCGACTCTCGCCAGAGACAATTTCACCCGAATTAATTATCTACTCGTTGGGCTCACCGATACATTCACTAAATAATGGCAAAGAGACTTGATAAAATGCTCACTTCTTCCTTTGATTTGAGTTTATCTACCTTTTATTTGTGTAATGGTGCATTCATTAGAACTGATATCATTACCAATGCCATGTCTTTCTGTGAAAAAACCGGGCTCTTTGGCTTCAGGCAGATCACCTCCACTCCCCAACATCAAAACCACTGAAGACATGCTTAGCCTATCCTTGGGACGTTGTTGGACGCACAATAATGCAACGTGAATCGATCGGAGCAATTCGGACGAGTATGCTGACTTTCCAATATTCAGGCCATGAATCAGATCCATGGGTCTGTTTTCTTTGCATAGTATCCATGCCTGAACATATTAACATCATTACATATTTATATTAATGTGTTATAGAAATATTTTGCGAGATCGAAACACTTACATGTCCAACAAGGTTGTGATGATGATCTGGGTGATGAAATCTTCTGTTTGCGTGGCCACTCACGATTTCTAGAACTAAAACACCAAAGCTATATACGTCTGATTTTATTGAGAAGATGCCCTCGACAGCATATTCCGGTGACATATAACCGCTGCATCAATTGCATATAATAAGATCAAGTTTTTTTAGAGCAATTAAATGTGCTACAGCGAGTAAAGATTAAATTTGAGGCTCTTACTATGTCCCAACTACTCTTTTTGTGTTGCCTTCTGTGACATTCCCTCCGAAAATTTTGGCCATTCCAAAGTCTGATATTTTCGGGTTCAAGTCGTCGTCCAACAATATGTTACTTGCTTTGAGGTCTCTGTGGATAACTCTCAAGCAAGAATCTTGATGAAGATACAAGAGTCCCCTGGCAATACCATTTATAATATGAAAGCGTTTCGGCCAATCCAAATGCTTACTCGGTGCTTCACCTGTAAAAAGCTCTTTGGTATGATTAGTATTGTCATCTCATTTGTGTAAAAGTGATTAATAATATGTGTTTAAGAAATCCTCACCGAATAGGATTAAATCAAGACTTTTGTTAGACATGAACTCGTAAATCAACAACTTTTCTTCGCCTTCAATGCACCATCCCAGAAGTTTTACTAGATTTCGATGTTGAAGTTTGGCAATACATATAACCTCATTCTTGAACTCCTCGTGCCCTTGCGACGAAGTTGCCGACAATCTTTTAACAGCGATTTTCTGGCCATCTTCCAGCATTCCCTATGATTTCAAAGTTGGTATATATTATGAAAGTTATAGTACTATAATTTATGTGATTTGAATAATTGAGAAAAAAAATGTTTGATATAGCATTTTTAGATTGGGATTTACTTATTATAATGTACAAATAAAATAGAAAAAACAATTTCAATAGAAGGATATGTTTCCTTAGAATTTGACCAACCTAATAAAAAAAATTATTTTTTTACAGTCGTTTTACCCAAGATAATAATTTTTTACCCAGGTAATAATGTCTCCGTAGAATTTGACAATTTTGGTTTTTCAATGAAGAATTTTCAAACAAGAATCCCCATTATGAGATGTTCAAGTGAGGGTGGCCTATCACCACCGCCAACACAAATACCCGTCCAAGTTCTCCTTTCTCTTTCACTACAATTTCTTAATCTATATGGCGCGGCCATTCAGACTATCCCAGCGATTCTACTTTACGGTCTCTTAAGAATAATGATTTAGTATAGTGTTTATTGTACTAAGACTCTTTCTTCTTAAAATTGCCAATCTTTCATCTTTGGTAACAATGTTAAATTTACCATTTTATAATTTTTCTACTCACACTTCTCTCCCATTTGATATCATTCATAGCGATTTGTGGACTTCTCCTACATTAAGATCAGCAGGACACAAATAATACGTACTATTTCTAGATGATTACTCTAATTATCTTTGGGCCGAATTTGATAACAATCTCTTCCAAAAACTCGTTTTGGCATCACGCTTTGCAAATGGCCACTTATATTCTAAACATCTTACCACCCAAAATTCTCCAAAACAAAACCCCAACATATCTACTTACAAATAGCATCCATCATACTCTCAACTACGCATTATTATCTTCTTATCCCATTTCACTCAAATAACTAAACTTTATTCACACTCAATAGAATGTGTTTTTATTGGTTATCCTTAAAATTATCGTGGCTACAAATGTTGCAATCTCCACTTCGGCAAAATAATAATCTCTCGCCATGTATGATTTGACGAAAGAATTTTCCCTTTCTCCATAATTCATCAATCTTCTACTTCAGATTATTCCTTCTTAAGACAATTTCCTATCCACTCCTCACACTCTACTTCATTCTATTTCCAATAAAACCAAAACTGTTCAAAATTCAGCTCACCCTACAACTCATACACCTCCAACAAGCCCCCAACATCCGACTCCACAAACAACTCAACTAACCAGCACTTTTCTTATATCCCAAAATCTGAAATTAATGGTAAATTTGTAATACGGTAGTAACGTACCTTGTAAACAGGTCCGAATCCACCTTCTCCAAGCTTTTTGCTTATTGAAAAATTGTTGGTAGCTTTATTTACTGTGAACAAATCGAACATAGGTAGTTCGAATTCTGGGTCGTTCATTTCTGAAATATAAGTAACGATCAGTCATTGATAATTAATACTCCCCCTGTCTCGCAAATGTTTGCCAAGTTTATTTGTAAAATCCTTACCTCCTTTTCGCATCAGCTTTCGATCCTTCTTTACTTTCTCAACGAGCAATGCCACACCAAGTCCTAGTAGAAACAACCCCGCCAATGATGTCAAAATAGCAATAAGTTTTGCCCGTCTCGTCCATTTGGAACCTGCAGATTCATTAGAGATTTATATCGATTAAAATATATACGAAACAATCTATACACTGAAAACCTTACCTAATTCGGAAGCAGCCATTCGGATGTAAATCTCCTGATCTTCTCTGGGTTGTTCTCTGATGTCAACCAAGTCTCCATACCACATCAGGCACCCACTCCCTCCGTTTCTTATGTCCAAATTCGAGTAAGCCGTACAATAACAATTGCTCAAACACACCGGCTTACATTCTTCAAGGCTCAAGCTTGCATTATGTTTGGTGAATACGGCATCGGGCATCTTTATCCCAGAGTATTTCAAGAATACGTCATCGGAACAATTCAAAGGACTCCTCCGAACACAACCTCCCGAGTAATCGGAAAATGCCACCCATCTTTGTTGGTCTTTTGGTACAAATCCTTCCAAACAGCCGCAAACGGGGAATTTCACATTATTGCAACTTCCATGCGCACCACAAGCTTTGTAATCGTCGCATATATCCGCCGGAAACTTATAGAAAACCACCCATTCTTTGGTCTTGTCCACCCACATCGAAACCTGAGCAACCCCATTCGGGCTTAATGTGTACCTCGTGAGCGTCGAGTTATCGGTATCAAACCATTCCAAGTATACCACTGAGTTATTCATAATTAACCTCGATGTATTAGAGCTTTCCTCGAAAAGATGACTCCCGCTAAAGCGTATGCCGTTAAACGGCCCTATTCTGTTCTGCATCGCATCGCCTTTCTTAATGACAACCTGAGGATACCCAGTAATGTCTATGCCCATCGTATAGTCACCAAGGGCAGGGTCCTCATTCGTCTTCCACGATGAAAGGTAAATCTGGTTACCGGTCGAAAGGTTCCAACCGTAATCCATGCCTGCGATCAACGTGTCGGTGATATAATCGAAACTCTGCCACGTGTAGTGATCTTCTGTTTTCGCTTCACGGATGATTAGATTTCCATTGTGTAGCAATTGGAGGACAGGATTTAAGGCGGCTCTCGATGCATTAGTAGACCATACGGTGGTGTTGTTATTTCCGTCGAGGATGACTAAGTTGCCCGACTGGTTCAACGATAAGATGCCAGATGTCGTGTTTCTCAGAGGGGATTCTCTGTTGGCTACCCAAACAACGGTCTTGGGTGTTAATTTTTTGTACCATATTCCGACGTAACGATTTCGGGAGCTGCTGCCCGGACTGAAGAAGCCGAGCTCGAATTTTTGCCCGGAGGAAACGAGGGTATCGCCGTCTCTGATGATTTGCGCCTGGTATATTGTATCAGAGGCACTCAAAAATCGGGCAATGCAACACATCAATAAGTGTAACGCGAAAAAATGATAATACCAAAATTTCATGTTTATGGATCTTGAATTAGGGAAAAGAGCTTGAAATCACATAGTTTCATGTTTTGATTCACATGAAAAGACGAAGGCATATGTAGTCAACTTTAGGAGATATCACGTGGCGTGGTTTGCCGCATAAATAGTCAACCTTTACAGCGAAAACAAAAGGAAAAAAAAAATACTAACATGAATCTTCTTCTCAAGATTTTGCGGAGGAAGCCGCCAAGAAATCACAGGAGCTCAGGGGTCGCCTCGGAGAATAACTCCGACTTCGTATCGGAAGCCTCCAAGCGCGGTTGCCGGAGGAACAGGTGGTAGCGGAACGAGCCAAAATTCATCTGATTTTCGAAAAATGAAAAAAACAAATGTTGTATATGACTGTGTAGAACTTTAAAAACCATTGTCAAATCCATGAATCAAGATACAAAATTGAGAAAGACAATTGGAAAAGAAAATTGAGGTTTCCAGTCGCCGCCGGTTAACCTCCTTTTGCAGCTCCGTCCGACCATCTCCGAGTAAACCATCCGTACTAACCGACTCCTGATTCAAAGGCGAACAAAACCCCTCATTCAATTTGAAGGTTAGAGGCCTCCAACAGCGCTTGCGACTTGCGGTGGGTCCGGCCACCCCACCACCTTTCCCCGTCGTTTTGGACGTCCTCCGCAATGAGAAGGCGGAAATGCCACAGCCCGCCGCTCTTACTCCCTCCGGCGCACCAAGCCATGGCAACCTCTCGCCCCGCCACGTCTCCTCTTCTCCCTCCTTTTTGTGTTTTTATGCACGTGCGTCGCACATGCTTTTTTTGGCCAAAAAAGGGTTTCGAAGAACTACGGGAGATAAAAATAAAAATAAAAAAATGACTACAGTATTTAGTAAATGAAATTTTGAAAAGACCAAAAATGATTTTAACTATAAGTAAATTTTTTTTTTTTCAGGACCATAGGAGAGTGGTAAGGCATGTGATGATGTGAGTGTAATTCCCCGGCGACGCAGGTTCAAATCTCGGGTTCGATAAATTTTCATTAAAATATTATGAAGATTTGTCCTGGGGTTCGACTCGTTGACTCTCTCGCACACTACTCAAGCACATTCCTCGATTTACATCCTACCGACTTGTTGACTCTCTCGCACACTACTCAAGCACATTCCTCGATTTACATCCTACCGATCGAGAGACCTCCGATCGGGTAGGGTGGAGTTTCTCGTCTCTTTTCTTTATCAAAAAAAAACTTTGTTTTTCTTGTTTCTCTCTCCGTCGAGAATCTGTTTTTTTTTTTTGTTTCTCTCTCCGTCGAGAATCCGGAGAACTAATATCCTAGAGTCAAAATATATGAAAACGTAAACTTTGTTTTTTATTTTTTGTTCTTTCTCCGTGGAGAATCCAGAGAACTAATATCCTAGAGTCAAAATATATGAAAACATGATATATTATTGAATACAGAGTATGTTTTAAATATATGGTACAGTCCGTTTTTGCGGTTCTGAGTCATAATTTCAGCAAATCTAAATTTCGGCACCATAATTAAATGTTTGTTTCGAGTTCATATTTTGTGACACGGAAATAACTACACAACCTGACACAATCCCGAGCCCTTGTAAAGCCTAGTCAAAGGAGTGATTTTTTGCTTAGATTAACAAACAAATTATTCCACTACAACAGAGGAATTTGGATCCATCTAAATATTATAGAGATCGAGAGCATCGTACGAACCCTGAAGATGAGTTTATTTATCGACCTTCTATGTGTAATGCTGCATTCGTAAGAGCTGGTTTCAGGAACAAAACCACTATGGCTTTCTGTGAAACAAGTCAACCATGTATACCGAATTCACAATATTAGGGACCTTTCTTCTTTGTACAGTATCCATGCCTGATTATATATATAAATTAAATTATATCATTAATTACATATTGATCCAATCTACTTATAACTAATATTTTTAAGTACTTACATGTCCAACAAGGTTGTGATGATGATTGTTGTGACAAACCCCTCTGTTCTTTTGGTCACTCACGATTTCCAGAACTAAAACACCGAAGCTGAATACATCAGATTTTGTTGAGAACAAGCCCTCGACAGCATACTCCGGTGACATATAACCACTGCACGAATTGCATAAGGTCAAAGTGTTTGGAGCAATTAAATGTTTCGGAATACATATGAGTTAAGTTTGAGGTTCTTACTATGTTCCAGCTACTCATTTTGTGTTTCCTTCTGTGTCATTACCTCCGAAAATTCTAGCCATTCCAAAGTCTGAGATTTTCGGGTTCAACTCGTCATCCAACAATATGTTACTTGCTTTGAGGTCCCTATGTACAACTCTCAAACATGAATCTTGATGAAGATACAACAGTCCTCTGGCAATACTGTTAATAATATGCAAGCGTTTCAGCCAATCCAAATGCTTACTTGCTGCTTCGCCTGTAAAAGCTCTTTGTATGATTAGTATTGTGATGAAGAATATATGTTTATGAAATCCTCACCGAATTGAATTAAGTCGAGACTTTTGTTAGACATGTACTCGTAAATCAACAGCTTTTCTTCGCCATCAATGCACCATCCCAGAAGCTTTACAAGATTTCGATGTAGAAGTTTGGCGATACATATAATCTCGTTCTTGAACTCCTCGAGTCCTTGGGACGATGTTTCTGACAACCTTTTTACAGCGATTTCCTGACTGTTTTCTAGTACTCCCTGTGATTTCAATGTCACTATTATGCAAAGTTGTGTACTTTTATGTCGTTTGAATAATTACAAAATAGATATAATATCAGAAAACGCCATGTAACATAGTCAATTTCACATTTGGTCTTTTAAGTTTATGAAAAATCAACACTCGTCCTATTTGACGTCGAGGATGACTAAGTTGCCCGATGGGTCCAACGATAAGATGCCCGAAGTCGTGTTTCTCAGCGGGGATTCTCGATAGGCGACCCAGAAAACAGTCCGGGCAGGTATGTTTTTGAACCATATTCTGAGGCACTGGAAATTCGGGCAATGCAACACATACGCTGCAGAATATGCGGTGGCATTCGTCACAAAATCCGATGCTTGCTTCGACTTTTTATCGAGCTTCTATTTGTGTAAGAGTGTATTTATTTGACGACCTCGTTGCATTTGTGCTGCTTGAGTTTTCAGACACAAAGCCGTGTCTTTCCTTGAAAAAGCCAGGCTCTTTGGGTTCAGGCAAATCACCTATACTCCCCAACATCACAACCACCAAACACATGCTTGGTCTATCATCGGGGCGTTGTTGGACACACAACAGGGCCACGTGAATCGATCGCAACAATTCATCTGACTTGGTAATATTGGGGTCAACAAATTCCGAGGACCTTCTTTCTTTGTATAGTATCCATGCCTGAAACATATTAAAGTCATTAGATATCAAGATAAATCGTAGGGGGGCAGATTTCGCAACACAAAACTAACATGTCCAATTAGATTGTGATGATGATCCTTGTGATGGAAGCCTCTGTTTTTGTGGCCACTCACAATTTCTAGAACTAAAACACCGAAGCTGTACACATCTGATTTTAATGAGAAGAGCCCCTCGACCGCATATTCTGGTGACATATAACCGCTGCATAAATTGAGTAAACCCAAAAGGTTTAGAATAATTAAATGAGCTGTGCTTATAAGAGTGAAGAAATTTTCGATTCTTACTATGTTCCGACTACTCGGTTTGTGTTGCCTTCTGTCTCATTCCCTCCGAAAATTCTAGCCATTCCAAAGTCTGATATCTTCGGGTTCATTTCGTTATCCAACAATACATTACTTGCCTTGAGGTCCCTATGGATAATTCTCAAACACGAATCTTGATGAAGATACAATAGTCCCCTAGCAATACCATTAATAATAAGCCAGCGTTTAGAGCAATCCAGCTCTGTATTTTCTGCTTCATCTGTAAAAGCACTTTCGTATGGTTAGTAGGTTCGTCAGGTTTTTCTCAGTGTCAATATGAATAATTATGTACTGTTTTTTAATCAAAGTGATTAGTAATATTTTTGTTTGGAAATCCTCACCAAATAGGATAAAGTTGAGACTGTTGTTAGGCATGTACTCGTAAATCAACATTCTTTCCTCGCCTTCAATGCAGCACCCTAAAAGCTTTACAAGATTCCGATGTTGAAGTTTGGCAATACATATAACCTCATTCTTGAACTCCTCATGCCCTTGCAACGAAGTTTCTGAAAGCCGTTTGACAGCGATTTCCTTGCCATCTTCCAGCGTTCCCTAATATTTCAATGGTTCAGAAATTAGTAAGCTAGGTTTGGCAATTTCTCTGATTTGGAAAAGTGTAACATGTCAAAGTCATAAATAATTACTTGTACAATAATAATTTTACACTTAGAGGCATAGAGCAATTACTTATAAATCTGATATTTCAATGATTGTTACCTTGTATACAGGTCCGAATCCACCTTCCCCAAGCTTGTTGCACAGTGAAAACCAATCAGTAGCTTTATTTACCGTCAACAGATCGTACATTGGTAGTTCAAAGTCTTCGTCACTAGTTTCTTCCCGCGATTCTGCAACATGAGAAGCATTGACAATAGGATATAATTGATCACAAATCCATGCACAAATTAAGCACCAGAAAAGTTGCAAAAAATCTTGCCTTCTTTTCTCAGCCTTCGATCCTTCTTTATCTTCCACATAATTAATCCCAGGCTCAGTACGAGTAGAAAAAACCCAGCCACGGATGTCAAAATAACAATACGCGTTGTTCGTTTATTCTGTTGGGAACCTGAATCATTAGCAAGCCAACTGAAGTATCAGTAATTCGAAATATTGTTGCAAGCACTTTTAATAATTTAATCACTGTCAATTTATTCGATTATTCATTCTGAAAGTAAACTTTACCTAGTTCGGAAGCTGCCATTCGGATGTAAATCTCTTGATCTTCTCCATTTACTTCTCTGATGTCAACCAAGTCTCCGAACCACATCAGACACCCACTCCCTCCATTACTTACGTTCAAATTCGAGTAAGCCGTGCAAGAACAATTCCTCAAGCACATTGCCTCGCATTCTTCAAGATTCGAGCTTTTATTACTCTTTGTGAATCTTGCATCCGGCATCTTAATCCCAGAGTATTTCAAGAACCCATCATCGCGACAATTCAATGAAGTCCTCCTAACACACCCTCTAGACCAATCAGATCTCCCCCAACTTCCTTGGTCCCTGGGTACAAATCTCTCCAAACAACCGCAAACAGGTATATTGTTATTCTTGCAACTCCCATGCACACCACAAGTTGCGTAGCCATCGCATATATCTGACGGAAACTTATAGAAAAGCATCCAATCTTCACTCCGATCGACCCACATGAAAACCTGCCCAACCCCAGTTGGGCTCAATGTGCACCTCATGACCACCGAGCTATATATATCTAACCAACTGTAGTATACCACCGAACTATTAATAAATAACGTCGCCGCCGACGTGGTGTTCGTTTTCAGATTAGGCATCCCGCTGAAGCGCATGCCGTTAAACGGCCCGACTCTGTTCTGGAGGGCCCCACCCCTTCTAATTACAATCTGAGGATATCCGGTTATATCCAAACCAATCGTAAAGTCACCGAGAGCCGGGTCCTCATTGCTCTTCCACGAAGAAAGATAATTCTGCTTACCAGTCTTGAGGTTCCACCCTATATACATGTTGGGTATAAATGTGTCTGTCAAATGATCAAAACTCTGCCACAGGTAAATACCTTCCTTGTTGACTTCCCTGATAACGAGATTTCCCGAGTCCAGCAACTGGACAACCGGATCATTCGCTGCAACTCGTGAAGTATTGGTAGACCATACAGTGGCATTGTTACTTTCGTCCACGATGATCAGCTCGCCGGACCGGTTGATCTTCAAGGCGCCCGACGTGGAGTTTCTGAGAGGGGATTCTCTGTTGGCAACCCAAACCACTGTCCTCGTCGTTATATTCTTGAACCATATTCCCACGTACCTATTTTGGGAGCTGCCTAGACTGAAAAAGCCGAGCTCGAATCTCCGCCCGGACGAAACTATCGTGTCGCCGTCTCTGATGATTCGAGTCGTGTCGGAGGCACTTGAAATCGGGACAATGGACTGCAGCAAATGTAACAAGAAACAAAGAGTGGAGAAAGAAGTTTTGCTGGATGTTTTCATGATCATAGTCAGAAACAAAATTATGGATATTGAAATTAGGGAGAGAAATGTTTAAGCTTTCATTGAAATTGGGTGACACAATATTTTGAAATCTTGTGAGCTGATATCACATGGACAGGCTTGATAATATAGTCAACTAATGGAAAAACATGTTCAACATTTTTTATACACACAAATACACAATAGATATATTGAGATTAATTTATATAAAATCATTTAAAAAATAATATATAGTATATATGTGTTGGAAAATGAGTGTCTCGTATGAGAGCTCGGATTGGATATCTCATACGCTCAATTTCGAGTAGTATGAATGAAAAATTAATTTTCAAATATGTAACTAATTGGAAGAGAATTCCAAAGGGTAAAAATAAATAAATATATATATGCAAAGTGTAGTCGATAAATATAGGGGAGTACCCTTTGATTGGATACACACTTTTTGCTATATTTTATTTTTTATGTGATTTGTCATTTATTGACAAAATAATAATAATATAATAATAATAATGTATATTATTATTTAAGTTACATAATTGGATTTAATTTGTGAATAATGGTCTTTTAAGTGACCATTAGTATGGTTTTAAATGACGGGACGTTACACTTGGTGGTTTGACCGTCCACGTTCAACGAACCTTCGACTCCAACATTATCTATATAAGTGCAATCGATTTTGCATGAAAAAATCGAACATGAGAACGAGAAGCACTCGAAAATACTCGTAGAGAAACGAGAAAGAATGAAATTGTTTGAGAAATATACAGACGCATTCCGAGCAATCGCTCTCGTCTTTCTTTTGTTTACCCCGTTTCTTTGACCCTCCGGTGATATTTTTCAGGCAACATCTCAGTTCGCTGTAAGCAAATGTTTTGCTTTGCAATCGTTGTATCCTGGGAAACAATCGTACCCGTAGAGGACGAATTTGTTTTAAGGAAATCGTGTTGAACACGAGCCTCGATTTACTCGATTTTTCATTTCTTCCATCTTCCTCTAATGGATACACCTATATATACACAAAAGATACTACAAACTTAAAACAAATTAGTTTGATGGTTGAAATGATTATTTGTGCTTACACCCGAAGATGGTTCAAACTCGATTGAGTGAACGAACATGTATTATCCCTCGGGACCTAGTGTTGGTGCGCCACACTAGATGATATTTTTTGGTTAATCATCGTGATAAACCAAGAAGAAAAAATTCAACAAAGTTGTTGAAGTCAATAAAAAAAAAAATGTTGTGACATGTAGTGATATAAAAAAAAAAAAAAATTGTTCAATGGTGAACAAATTATTTCAAGCGGATATTATTGAAAATGTTGTGTAATAGCTTGATCTAAATGTGAAATCACTAGATATTGATGTAAATATCTTTTGAAATAATTAAATAATAAGAATTTGCATTTTATGCATATTTTATTATTTTATGTGATAAAATAATAATATGGTGATTATTATTATTTATGTGATAATGATGAATCATTATTCTATAATTATGGTGGTAAAATAAGTAAAACTTATTATTACCATTAAAATATAATAAATAGTAAGATTTATTATATTATTCATATAAACTTATTCATATAATAAATATTGAAATTTATTATATTAACCTTTGAAATGGGAAAATAAGTAAAAACTTATTGCTACCATTAAAATATAATAAATAGTGAAATTTATTATATAAGTATTGTTTGAATATAATAAATAGTGAAATTTATTATATTATTATTAATTGAATAAAACCATTGAAATTCATAGAGTTATGAATGTGGTATAAAAAAAAAAAAAAAACAAATTGTTGAAGAGAAGTAAATAAATTATTGAAATTCATATAATATGAATGAGGTAATAATAATTTATTCTCACAATTAATATTTACTTAATGAAAAGTAAATATGAGACTTTTGAAATTCATATTGAAATATGAATTATTTGTACAATAAAAAAATTCGGAAGTTAAAAAGAACATTCGAAGTAGACGAAACATGTGTATCCAGTTAGTATTAATTGTAATTGTCAATTTGCAATTGGATGAACACAATGTCTGACAACTACTCTCTATTGGAGTTATCTCAATAGACTATGTAAGATCTAAAGATAATATCGCAGTCAATTAACCAAAGAAATGGTTAAATCGAGAGTTAGTAATGTCGTCATTTAAAGGATTGGACTTAAGCCTTAAAGAAAGAGAGATGAGACGAAGGAAAACCTTACCTATATGACTGGAGATCCCAAGAACTAGGTTCAAAAGGACAACCTAATTGTCTAACTCCATTATCACTGTTATGTGGGGGAATTTAATTTCCATGAAAGTCCATTGCCTAAGAGATGTTACAGTGATATGTTGTGAGGATTAGCATATGGCTATTAATGATTCAAATGAAATCACCTATGTAAGAGAGAAGTGGGGCCGCTTCGAAGAGAATATAGTAAGGCATATTCTTAAACACTCTTACAGAACCAGGCAGATGTTCAGGACCAAAATGAACATAACTATGAGAACTGAGAGTTGTTAGAAAGAACGTGAGTGGAGTATACCATTGTTTACACAAATGGTGAATAGTTCAAAGACATCGTGTCTACTATTTAACTAGTAAAATAAGTATGCTTTCACAAGGAAAGGTTCAAAGGGTAACACCTACCTATTCTATGCACGTTTCTAACGTTGAGTTATATCACCAAACTTCTTTATGGTGTCTGTATAATTTTCATTCATGTGGGGGATTGTTGGAAAATGAGTGTCTCGTATGAGAGCTCGGATTGGATATCTCATACGCTCAATTTCGAGTAGTATGAATGAAAAATTAATTTTCAAATATGTAACTAATTGGAAGAGAATTCCAAAGGGTAAAAATAAATAAATATATATATGCAAAGTGTAGTCGATAAATATAGGGGAGTACCCTTTGATTGGATACACACTTTTTGCTATATTTTATTTTTTATGTGATTTGTCATTTATTGACAAAATAATAATAATATAATAATAATAATGTATATTATTATTTAAGTTACATAATTGGATTTAATTTGTGAATAATGGTCTTTTAAGTGACCATTAGTATGGTTTTAAATGACGGGACGTTACACTTGGTGGTTTGACCGTCCACGTTCAACGAACCTTCGACTCCAACATTATCTATATAAGTGCAATCGATTTTGCATGAAAAAATCGAACATGAGAACGAGAAGCACTCGAAAATACTCGTAGAGAAACGAGAAAGAATGAAATTGTTTGAGAAAT
Organism: Euphrasia confusa; assembly: GCA_954870475.1. NCBI lineage: Eukaryota > Viridiplantae > Streptophyta > Magnoliopsida > Lamiales > Orobanchaceae > Euphrasia > Euphrasia confusa. The sequence goes on along the minus strand of OX940969.1, from coordinate 2,819,849 downwards.
ATACAGACGCATTCCGAGCAATCGCTCTCGTCTTTCTTTTGTTTACCCCGTTTCTTTGACCCTCCGGTGATATTTTTCAGGCAACATCTCAGTTCGCTGTAAGCAAATGTTTTGCTTTGCAATCGTTGTATCCTGGGAAACAATCGTACCCGTAGAGGACGAATTTGTTTTAAGGAAATCGTGTTGAACACGAGCCTCGATTTACTCGATTTTTCATTTCTTCCATCTTCCTCTAATGGATACACCTATATATACACAAAAGATACTACAATATGTTCTAATTTCATAATCGAAAAATGATAATGTTTTACCATTTCTATTTCAATGATGGAAGCACATGTGATTAGTCTATAGTTGGATACACTAATATTATATATGCATAGTATAAGTCCATTTGTACATCCCGTCCTATTAGATTAATATTGTCTTAATGAATATCTATATAGAATAATATAAATAATACGTTCCTCTCTCATATAGGATTTTTTTATTTTTCGAAAAGTCAATTCCCTTTTTAAATGTATTATGTATGTTGGTCGTACATGAGCCTTACGTAGGTCGCACCACAGCCTTACGTGACAACTTACTCAAGTGTTTTTAGTGTCACGTAAACACGAAAAACGTTCAATTTATTTGTTTTTGCATTGCACTAATTCGACTGAATAGAAATATTCACGCAAATAAAATAGAATGAACAAACTGATACATAGACTTCAAGAAAAATCATCAAAAAATATTGATATAGTCAATCATCATCATCATATTCATCATCATCATCATCATCATGAGAGCAATTAATATAATTAAAACATTCATGGAAAAAGAGGATTAAAATAAGAGATATTACCCACAATATGAAAGAGCTTCAATTCCTTTATGGACAAAGCGCTATGTTGCTGTATTTTGCTGTGCTTGAACTAGTAGTATATCTCCCGCTCCGGTTTTTAACTACACACAGCAAAACATAGAATTTAGAAAATATATAGAGCAGAAAATGTTGCCGAATATACATTAAACATAGTGGAGGCTAACAGTCGCCGGAAAGCCACCGCAACAGTATACAGATAGCGGCGGTGCAACGTACAAGAGGCACGGGGTATGGCGGTGGCGGTAGCGTACAGGGGGAATACAAAGTAAGCGCATAAAGATGAAAATCTGTTTTAAACAAACATCACTCATTTTAATGTTTAAGAAAATAAGAGAATTAGATTTCCTGGCCATCTTCTAGCTTTCCCTATGATTTCAGCTGTATAAATTTATCTTGTAGTGCATCTTCTATTGATCACAAGATACTATTAAGCAATGTAGTGCAACTTACATGATCTGAATAATCTTATAAAGTAGAATTCGCCACAATTACCTTGTAAACAACAAACCAAATATCAAAAGTATCCTTCAATATTAACAAAACATTGTGACCTTTATAGTATTATTCTTAAAAAATCGTGTAATTAACTACGGGCAAAACGGATTATGTGAAAATATTAACAATACTATTTGGTCCATGAAAAATGCCATTTTCTATGAAGGATATACCAAAAAACTTTTTAGTAAAAAGAATATGAAATCGAGATATACATGCGCCCCCGCGATATATTCGTTGCTTGATTCGCCTTTTTATCGAGCTTCTGTTTGTGTAATAGTGTATTTATTTGACGACATTGTTGCATTCGTGCTGCTTGAGTTTTCAGAAACAAACCCGTGTCTTTCCGTGTAAAAGCCAGGCTCTTTGGCTTCAGGCAAATCACCTTTACTGCCCAACATCACAACCACTGAAGACATGCTTGGTCTATCCTCGGGCCGTTCTTGGACGCACAATAGAGCCACGTGAATCGGTCGCAACAATTCGTTTGAGTTGCCAATATTCGGGTCAACAAGTTCCAAGGGCCTTCCTTCTTTGTACAGTATCCATGCCTGAACATATTACAGTCATTAGATATCAAATAAACTTTTTTATATGCGTGATTAGTAAGATAAATCGTAGGGACAAATTTGGCAACATAAAACTAACATGTCCAATAAGGCTGTGATGATGATCCTTGTGATGGAAGCCCCTGTTTTTATGGCCACTCACAATTTCTAGAACTAAAACACCGAAGCTGTATACATCCGATTTTAATGAGAAGAAGCCCTCGAGCGCATATTCTGGTGGCATATAACCGCTGCATAAATTTCATCATTCCAAATTGTTTAGCAAAAGTAAATGAGCTGCTTATGAGAGAGATGAAATTTTCGATTCTTACTATGTTCCAACTACTCGGGTTGTGCTGCCTTCCGTCTCATTTCCCCCGAAAATTCTTGCCATTCCAAAGTCTGATATTTTTGGGTTCATCTCGTAATCCAACAATACATTACTTGCCTTGAGGTCCCTATGGATAATTCTCAAACACGAATCTTGATGAAGATACAATAATCCCCTCGCAATACCATTAATAATGAGCAAGCGTTTAGCGCAATCCAGCTCTCTATTTTCTGCTTCATCTGTAAAAGCACTTTCGTCTGGTTAGTATTTTTGTCAGGTTTTTCTAAGTCTCAATATGAATTATATACTGCTTTTCAATAGAGTGAAAATACTATGTGTTTTGGAAATCCTCACCAAATAAAATTAAGTCGAGACTTTTGTTTGGCATATATTCGTAAATCAACATCTTTTCTTCGCCTTCAATGCAACATCCTAAGAGCTTTACAAGATTCCGATGTTGAAGCTTGGCAATACATATAACCTCATTCTTGAACTCTTCACGTCCCTGCGACGAAGTTTTTGAAAGCCGTTTAACAGCAATTTCATTGCCATCTTCCAGCGTTCCCTAAGATTTCAATGGTTCAGAATTTAGTAAGCAATTTTTCTGATTTGGAATAGTCTTACAAAAGAATTACCTTGTATAATTACTTATATAAGTAATAATTTTATAAACAAAAAATTACCTTGTAAACAGGTCCGAATCCACCTTCTCCAAGCTTGTTTCTTAGTGAAAAATAATCTGTAGCTTTATTAACCGTCAACAGATCGTACATTGGTAGTTCAAAGTCTTCGTCACTAGTTTCCTCCTGCGATTCTGCAACATGAGAAGCATTGACAATAGGATATAATTAATCACAAATTAAACAACAGAAAAGTTGCAAAAAATCTTGCCTTCTTTTCTCAGCCTTCGATCCTTCTTTTTCTTCCACATAATTAATCCCAGGCCCAGTACGAGTAGAAAAACCCCGGCCACAGATGTCAAAATAGCAATAAGTGTTGTTCGATTATTTCGTTGAGACCCTGTATAATTAGCAATCCAACTAATGTATCATTAACAATTTCGATTATTCATTCTTAAAGAAAACTTTACCTAATTCGGAAGCAGCCATTCGAATGTAAATCTCTTGATCTTCTCCGGGTAGCTGTCTGATGTCAACCAAGTCTCCAAACCACATCAGGCATCCACTCCCTCCGTTTCTTATATCCAAATTCGAGTAAGCCGTACAAGAACAATTCCTCAAACACGTTGCCTCACATTCTTCAAGACTCAAGCTTGCATTATAGCTGGTAAATTTGGCATCCGGCATCTTTATCCCAGAGTACTTCAAAAACACATCATCCAGACAATTCAACGAAGTTCTCCTACCACACCCTCTCGACCAATCGGATCTCCCCCAACTTCCTTGGTCCCTGGGTACAAATCTCTCCAAACAACCGCAAACAGGGAAATTATTATTACCGCAAGTCCCATGCGCACCACAAGTTGCGTAACCATCACATATATCTGCCGGAAACTTGTAGTAAACTTTCCAATCCTTGCTTCGATCGACCCACATGAAAAGCTGCCCAACCCCAGTTGGGCTCAATGTGAACCTCGTGATGAGAAGGGAGCTATACATATCTAACCATGTGTAGTACACCACCGAACTATTCATAATCAATGGCGCCACCGCCGTCGTGTTCGTCTTCGGATTAGGCATCCCGCTAAAGCGCATGCCGTTAAACGGTCCTATTCTGTACTGCAGGGCATCACTCCGTCTAATGACAATCTGAGGATATCCGGTAATATCCATACTAATCGTAAAGTCACCCAGCCCCGGATCCTCGTTGCTCTTCCATGAGGAAAGATAGTTCTGCTTACCTGTCACAAGGTTCCATCCAAAATACATGCTCGGTGTAAACGTGTCAGTCAGATGATCAAAACTCTGCCACAGGAAAATACCCTCTGTGTTGACTTCCCTGATAACGAGATTTCCCGAGTCCAGCAACTGGACAACCGGATCATTTGCTGCAGCTCGTGAAGTGTTGGTAGACCATACGGTGGCATTTTTACTTTCGTCCACGATGACTAACTCGCCGGAGTGGTAGATCTTTAAGGCGCCTGACGTAGTGTTTCTGAGAGGGGAATCTCTGTTGGCAACCCAAACCACGGTCCTCGTCGTTATATTCTTGAACCATATTCCCACATACCTATTTTGGGAGCTGCCCGGACTGAAGAAACCGAGCTCGAATCTCCGCGCGGAGGAAACTAGAGTGTCGCCATCTCTAATGATTTGCGACGTGTTTATCGTGTCAGAGGCACATGAAATTGGGACAAAAGACAGCAACAAATGTAACAAGAAACAAAGAGTGTATGAAGAAGTTTTGCTGAATATTTTCATGATCATAGTCAGAAAAAAAAAAATGAATCTTGAAAATTAGGGAGAAAATTATAAGATTTCAGACATTAAAAATCATTGAAACTGGGTGACGCAATATTTTTGAAATCCCGTGAGTTGATATCACGTGGACAGGCTTGATAATATAGTCAACTAATTAGCGATTTTATTTATATTAGAAAAACATGTTGAATCAAAAGTTCCAAGTCCAGCCACATGTTCAACATTATTTATACAAACAAGGCATATATTGTGGAGGGATTTATATAAAATCATTTAAAGGATATCAGAGTACAAGATTTAATTTCATTGTCTCTGAGAAAACTTATAAAATAATATGTTGCTCCCTCTGCTCTAAGGTTTTTTTTTTCGAAAAGTCAACCCTTTTTAATTATAATTTTGTATGTTGGTCGCACGCATGTTGCACCACAATCTTATGTGACAGCTTACTCAAGTGTTCTTAGTGTCACATAAACACAAAGGATGTTCAATTTATTTATTTTTGGTTGCACTAATTCAACTAAATAGAGATCACGCAGATCAAAAAGAATGAATAAGCTGTTAAGTAAACTTCAATAAAAATCGTCAAAAAAGAAGAATATTGATTTCACAATATCAATCTTGTCAATCATCATCATCATCATAGCAATTAGTCTAATTAAAAAACTCATTGAAAAAAAAGAATTAAAATAAGAGAAATTTCCCACAATATGAGAGAGCTTCAATTCCTTTATGGACAACGCACTACTACATAAACCACCTTTTACATCGATTTAAAATAGGCATTTACAACGGTTCACAAACCGATGTTATAGCTCTAGATATAAATCAATAAAATAATTTACACCAGTTGCAAACCGATATAATGTGTATTCAGATGCATTGGTTGGTAGTTACTCGATGTCCAAAAGTGAAGTAAATAGTAGTATTATTTTTTAACATCAATAATCGATGTGCATGCATTTTTTAATCGACATCGATTATCTCCAAAATTTAGTGATAATTAACATCAGTTATATCCTAACTGATGTGAATGTTTAACAATTTTTTACATAATTTTCTTATAATTATTATAATTTATCATTCCATTCAACAACAAAAAATCCCTAAATTCAACATAAACTATACAAATTAATAAACCAAAAATCAAGTTTACACTCTGTAACACAACAAAATTTAAAGTCAATCTTACACATGAGATTCAAAATGGCATAAAATCCTATATCATGAACTAATGATGCAATGATTTGTCATTTATATCTATAATAAAACTTGCCCGTCGAGTTTGAATTCCGTCAATGTCATTCGGATCAAGTGAGTTTGTAGCGGAAAATACATGCAACAAACAATATAAAAATTAGCACATGGTTTTACTAACTAGGTTCTTAAATTTCTTGAACGCTAACTCGAACTAGTTTCCAACCTACATTGTTTGGAAACTTTCATTGCATTCTTCCTTCACAACTTCAAGTATTTCTTAATATGAGATCTCCATCATACATCAATTTCCACAGCCTCAGAAGAAAGTCAATAATAGGATTACTTCAACAGTTGCATAAAAAGATAAAAGGTCGAAGCTCAAAACACCTCATTTAAGCACACTATTTTGTTTAAAATTTTAGCTTCAATATTTACAAGGGAATCAATTTCATCCAGAAAAAAATACTAATTATTTAGCGACCTCAAAAAAAACTAGAACGAATAATTAGGAGACAAAAACTTAGAGGAAGAGTAAGGATATCAATCTCAAACCTGCATAGCTATATGTTGTTGTATTTGAAGCCTTGAACTAGACGTATATCCTTCTGCTCCAGTTTCTAACTGCACACCACAAAACGTAGAATTTACAAAGCATGAAATGTTGCCCGAAATACGTTAAACATAGGTTTATTCCCCAAAAATACAAACCACCTGCTAATTACAGCTGAAGCCATGCCCATGAAGGCAGTTAGTTTCAGTAATTATCCTTAATTCAATCCAAAATAATGTATAATTGGTGCTATAAATTCCTCTAAACTAATGGAGCAAATACTGTAAAAACACAAATTACTAATTAAACCCAATTTCAAGGGTTAATTTTGATTAGCCCTAATTTCATAATCTAAATCGCTTCTGGCCAAAACTGTTTGAGAAATAAAAAAAAAAAATTACCTTAACCGAGGGAGTGGAAACAAAAAGTGGTGGCAACAGTCGCCGGAAAGCCACGACAACAGTACACATATAGCGGCGGTGCAAGAGACACGGGGGATGGCGGTGGCGGTAGGTGGTCGGCGTATATTTATTATTTGGTCAAAAAGAACCCTCACGGTCATTTGGTAATTTCGAATTGTGTGGTAGGTTGATTGTTGAGAAGTGCCCAATTTTTTTCTCGTTTTGGATTTTATGGGGCAAAATAGTAGTTTCACTTTAAATTTGAATTTGCCGCCGAACACAAAACAACTCATTTTTATTTTTAGGCAACAAAAGAGTCAAGACATGTTTTTTTGGTTGAAACTAGATAAACTGAATTTAAATTAAGTGAATTTGAACTAAAATTAACTTAATAGGTATGTTTGAACTGAAGTGAAATAAAAGAAGAACTACTTATATAAACAAAAAGATGTTAATTTGTGAGTAAGGTTAATTTTTCCATGTCTATAAAATTTCATTTGAACATTATAGAGGAGAAGAAAAATAAAAACGAATCACAACATTCTTCGCACGATTCGAGTTCTTATCGAGCTTCCATTTGCGTAAGAGTGCATTCGTTCGGGCTGCAACAAACAAAGTCGTGTCTTTCCGTGAAAAACCCGGGCTCTTTCGCTTCCGGCAAATCACATCCACTCCCCAACATCAAAACCACCGATGACATGTTCGGCCTATCCTCAGGACGTTGCTGGACACACAATAGAGCCACGTGAATCGTTCGCGACAACTCGAACAAGCACTCTGAAGAGGTGGCAATATTTGAGTCGACAAGTTCCAAGGAATTTCCTTCTTTGTACAACATCCATGCCTGCACATGTCAAAGTCAATAAGAGATCTCATATATACTATATTCTACATGATTAATTATAAAAACTAACATGTCCGACGAGGTTGTGATGATGATCCTCGTGATGGAATCCTCTGTTTCTGCAGCCGCTCACAATTTCTAATACCAAAACACCGAAGCTGTACACATCTGTTTTCAACGAAATGAAGCCATCGACAACGTATTCCGGTGACATATAACCGCTGCACGAATTGCATCAACTCAAATGAGTTCATTAGAGTAATTATTTGAGAATGATCAAGAAGATTCTTACTAAGTTCCCACGACTCGTCTCGTGTTGCCTTCAGTCACATTTCCTCCGAATATTCTGGCCATTCCAAAGTCTGATATTTTCGGGTTCAGATCGTCATCCAACAATACGTTACTCGCTTTGAGGTCCCGATGGATGATCCTCAAACAAGAGTCTTGATGAAGGTACAACAGTCCCCTGGCAACACCGTTTATAATATGAAAACGTTGCACCCAATCCACCTGCTTATTTTCTGATCCATCTGCTTTGATTCCAAGTGTCAATATAAATGATTTCGCGACGAAATAATTAAAATCATATATAAGCGCGTGTAGGAAATCGATCCTCACCAAATAGGATATAGTCGAGACTGTTGTTAGACATGTACTCGTAAATCAACATCTTCTCCTCGCCTTCGACACACCACCCTAAGAGCTTCACAAGATTCCGATGCTGAAGCTTGGCGATACACGTAACCTCGTTCTTGAACTCGTGAAGTCCTTGCGACGAAGTTTCTGACAACCTTTTAACAGCGATTTCCTGACCATCTTCTAGCTTTCCCTATGATTTCAAAAATGAATGAATTTATTCGATATTATCTGAATGAGTTTATTATAAAGCAGCATTTCTCGATATTGACCTTGTAAACAAGTCCGAATCCACCTTCCCCGAGCTTGTTGCTTTGCGAGAAACCGTCGGTAGCTTTAGTTACTGTCAACAAATCAAACATCGGTAACTCAAAGTCTTTGTCATCACATTCTTTACCTAGTTTTGATCGTAGCTTTCGATTCTTCTTCATTTTCCTGATAAGCAACGCTGCGCTCAGTCCAAGCAGCAGAGACCCCGACAATGAAGTCAAAACAACGATGAGTTTTGTTCGTTCCTTCGCTCCAGAATCTGTTTCAACAAGTCGACTTATCGTTACATGCCACATTAAAACTAATCAAAAGAGTAATTTTTTTTTAAAAAAAAGAAAAAACTTCACCTAATTCGGAAGCAGCCATTCGTATATAAACCGCCTGATCGTCTCTAGCCACATGTTTGATGTCGACCAAGTCCCCGAACCACATCAAGCACCCGCTCCCTCCGTTCCGTACATCCACATCCGAGTAAGCCGTACACGAACAATTCCTCATACACATCACCTCGCATTCCTTAAGGTCAGAACTCGTATTATACGTACCAAACCTCGTATCCGGAATCTTCATCCCCGAATACTTCAAAAACACGTCGTCAACACAATTCAAACCAACCCTCCTCACGCAGCCCCCCGACCAATCCGACCTCCTCCATCTCTCCTCGTCCCTCGGCACAAATCTCTTTAAACACGCGCAACGAGGGAAGGCCTCGTTGTTGCACCTCCCGTGGGGCCCGCAAGTCGCGTACCCGTCGCACTGATCCGCGGGCGAGTTGTAATAAACGGCCCAATCCTTCCTCTGCCCGACCCACATCAGCACCTGCTCGACTCCGCCCGAGGTCAGCGTGAACCTCATGACATCCGAGCAGTCGGCGAAATAAAACCACCTGTACTCCGCCACGGAAGTGTTCACGATCAAAGCGGATCGGGCCGGGCTGTTCGGGTCCGGGTTCGGCATCCCGCTGAAGCGGGCCCCGTTGAACGGGCCTTGCCGGAACTGCAGGGCTCCGTCGTCGGCCCGTTTCACGACGGCTTGAGGGTATCCGGTTACGTCGATGTTGGCCGTGAAGTCGCCAGGGGAAGGGTCGTCGTCGCTCTTCCACGACGAGAGGTAGACTTGCTTCTTTGTGACGAGGTTCCAACCGAAGTACATGCCCGGGATTAGGGTGTCCGTCGGGTGGTCGAAACTCTGCCACGTGTAATTATTATTATTTTTATTATTAGCTTCTTCTCGGATAACGAGGTTTCCGGAGTCGAGCAATTGGACAACCGGATTCGACGAGGCGACCGAAATATTAGTAGACCATATTATCGTGTTGTTGTTTTTGTCGAGGATGACTATGTTGCCCGAGCGAGGGTTGAGGGTTAGGACCGCCGAGGTGGTGTTTCGGATCGGGGAGTCTCGGTTTGCGACCCAAAACACGGTTCTTGCGGTTATGTTTTTGAACCATATTCCGAGGTAGCGGTTTTTGGAATTGCCGGGGCTGAAGAAGCCGAGCTCGAAGGTTTTGGCCGAGGAAACGAGAGTGTCGCCGTCTCGGAGGATTTGGGAAGCGGTTATTGTGTCGGGGGAAGCGAGGGAGAGGGAGTGTAAGAAGAGTATGAGGAAGGAGGATGTTATGGAGGATTTCATTAATTATTATTAGGAGCTATCCTTTTGGGTTATGGATTTTTGAAGTAGAACTTGTGTAGCTGTCACAATGTTTTGAACTCTCGTGATATGCTTCATTTCACATGGACATTGTCAAAGTTGGGCCAATAACACCTTAAAAGGCCTTGTTAAAGTGTTAAGGTTATCCAACTTATATTTGAGCTTTAGGACCTTTTGCCAACCGATGTGGGATACTTAACACGCCCCCTCACGAGTAGGCTCGGTTTTGTCGGCTCTACTCGTGGACATAGTGCCATCATTGGGCAAGCCGGAAATTTCATCGGCTGGGGCACCCATCATCGTGTTGGGCCCGCTCTGATACCATGTCAAAGTTGGGCCAATAACACCTTAAAAGGCCTTGTTAAAGTGTTAAGGTTATCCAACTTATATTTGAGCTTTAGGACCTTTTGCCAACCGATGTGGGATACTTAACAGACATGCTTTCACCTATTTTAATGAAAATTAGATCATGGTCAACTAAATAATTAATTAATTTTGTAATTAATATCATCACCGCTCTATTTAAGAAATAGAAAATAGTTTTTCTAATTTTTCATTGTAAAAAAACATATATATTCTTATTTCTTGCTTATTTTTTTAAAGATAGTAATTTTAATTCTCAATTATTAATTTTATTAAGGTTGTTAGCTCAGTTGGTTGAGCACTTTAATTGAATATATGAGGTCAAAGTTCGAAATCGACATATTGCAATTGACTTAGACAAAAAAAAACTATTAATTTTATTAATATTTAACTAAAAATACATTTTTACTCTAAAAAAATCAATAAAATAATATTTTCTTATTTTCCGATTAAATGTTTGAAATATTATTGTAAATTTATCGTACATACCTTCATTACCTTGCACAAAAAATATACTCCCTCTCTCTCAAACTAATAGTCATATTTTCTTCACAAAATAAAAAGGAAGTGTCACTATTGCTCTGGTTGAGAAGGATTACTTTTTACTGTAAAATGAAAATACACCTGCGGAAAACTCAAGTCACCTGCCTATTGGGTAAAATGTGCATGCTTTTACATTTTTTAAAGTATTTACAAAAATGGTAGTTTGGTTTATTAATTTATATTTCAATATTCATAACATACATTTTTAATTAAAGATAGGTATTATTGATTTTATAATTATAAAAAACTAAATTTTGAAAATAATAATTACTATAATAAGACAAAATAATTTTAAAATATTACACAAATTTATAATTAAAAAAATAAATTAATATCTTAAATTGCATACAAACTTTTAAAATTACCTATTATGAAAATCACCATTTTTAAAATAGTTCAAAAACTAGCTCGGACCAAGATTTCCACCAGCATGGTCATGGAAAACAGAAGTATAAGTGCATTAATTTATTTTGTTTCTGACTGATCACGTAGAAGCTTCTTTTTTCATGTGGGGTATAACCGTATAAGTTGAAGGAAGAAAGCCTAGTTTTATTACTATTATTAATAAATAAAAAAATGATTCATGGACTCATTCAAATGATATCTATATTAATGTTTTAGCTCTGGTTGGATAGTCGGTATATATTTTTTGCAACAAAAATTGTAAAATTTTGTCACGAGGATATAAGATAGTCAAAACTTTTATATGCTACTACTAATTATTACGTACCCAATGACATTGATGGCATGTGCAAAGCCGTGTACGATATTAATATATATATTAACATCATCAACAAATATACAAAATTGACATAAAAATTGTACTACCAAAGCAAAAAATAGTGGTCCATTGTGAATTAATGAACTGAAGTGATATACCGTTCGAACTGAACTTCTGATAATAATAATAATAATAATTTGTATATATTTATGAAATATTTTTTAAAAATTGTGAATATTAGTATAGCATGCATGAACTAGATTGTATACATTAAATCATTCATTCTAATTATATTTTATTTTAAATTTTGTAATTTAATTTTTAAACGAGTTCAATCTAGTAGAAATGAAAATAAATTAAAAGGAATCTTAAACACACTTAGCTTCCTTCTTCACATTTAATACTTCCGAATTAACAATACACACTTACGTACCGCAGAACAATTTTCTGGATCGACACCCTGTCCGGCATGTTCCGTCCTTCCACGGATGCTCGCTACCGTCCAATCACATTTCCTTTGCAATATATAATATTGTTTTTTGGGCTCTTTTGTCGTATTGTACATTTTTTTAAGTGGGAATAATTTTTTAAAGACACTAGTACTATATTTTTTAATCTCGATCAAATCGTATTTAAATATTCAAAATTTACTCTTCAAATATCAACAATTTTTTTGTGATATTTAAAGAAATTCTTAATGTTCTTTCTTATTCGTTCGTCACCCTACATAATGATATTGATTAAAATTAGATACTGATCTATTATTAACGTCACATAGTAATTTATCAAGCTTTAAAAAAAATAATTAGAATATCGATCAATTATTAAATCCCTCTATTTTATATTAAAATTAAGTCAATAAAATTATAATTTAATTTTACAATTTGACAGTTCTCTCTCAAAAGTTTTCATTCACGAATATTCTTATTTTCTGATTTTAAAATACAATTTTATTTCTAATTTATCTCATACTTTTTCAAATTTATTCACAATTATTTTACTTTACTTTAAAAAATACATTTATACTTCTCACTTTTTGCTAAAAAAAACTAAAAAATAATATTTTTCTTATTTTTTATCCCTTAATTTTTTCAAATTTACTCGCAATTAATTTATTTTTAACTTAAAAAATACATTAAGTAATTAAATAAAGACCATTTATAACACTAAAGTCAAACACCATTGGAGTTCGGTGTAGAGTTGATGAACCATTCCTTACCTTAAAATGTAGCAAACACAACCTTTTTCTTTACTTTGTTACCTAAAGACTTCAACTGCAACATCAGCCTCAAAATCATTGTACATGGACCAACAATGTGTTGAAGTTTTTTTAATATTAAAAATATATTTCTCTACTATTCAAACCATTCTTAAGTGTGTGTGAATTGTGAAGTTCTATTCAAATTGTGATTAATAATAATAATAATAATAATAATAATAATAATAATAATAGTGAAATTGTGGAGCTCACATTTGTGGAGCGTGGAAAAATAAGAAACCGTTAATTGTTTCATGATTAATTAATCATTGAAATAAAACTAAATGTGAAATCGGGCAATGTCATAAAAATTTAAAAACTAAATGTGAAATCGGGAATGTTATAAAACGTTTTGCAATATTATCTCTAAAAAAATTAGCAAAAGTTTGTTTTGTTGTATGTTTACTTTCACAAATATTTTTATTTTTTTATTTTAAAATATAATTTTATTTCTAATTTAACTCATACTTTTTCAAATTTATTCACAATTACTTTACTTTACTTTTTAACGTAAAAAATACATTTATACTCTTCACTTTTTGCTAAAAAAACCAAAAAGTAACATTTTTTTTAATCTTTATCCTTTAATTTTTTCAAATTTACTCGTAATTAATTTACTTTTTAACTTAGAAAATACATTTATACTCTTCACTTTTTGCTCAAAAATTTAAAAAGTAATATTTTTCTTAATATTCTGAAAAATGGTCTTATATTTATGAAAATTGATAGAGTATTTTTTTTTTTTCAAATTTGCCTTCTCTGACTAATATTTCTAGCTACGTACGACGAACAGACCACCAAAATGCATCGATATATAACTTTACTCGTGACTAGTTATTTTGATCATGATCATCGTCACAGTAAAAGAGATTTCAATTTTGATATAAATCTTTGAAAAGAAACACACCAAGGGAAATTACGTTAGCAACATTAATCAAATTAAAAGTAAAATATACCTATTAATTTATATTTATATTCACCAACAATGCAAGATACCCTTTATATTTTTGCAAGTCTCACCGTTACACACATTTGAATTTTATTTACATACAAATATTAAAAAGAAATTAATAAAAAAAATGAAAATACGATAATTTGAGCTCACAAATAGAATTATACTTAGTATCAAACTATCAAAGTATTGATATACTCATTTTTCTCACTTATCTCATCTCTCAATAGTGTACCTAAGTACAATTCATAACATGTAAAAATTGTATTCATTGGGAATGCTCTTAAAATATGACTTAAATTATAATGAAAGCAGAAAAAAAAAATGTAAAGTCGTTATGAAAATTTACTCACGATTCACAAGGGCACGACCCAAGATTAATTAATTAAGGGTGACGTCACGCAAATTTACACACAAGACTCCCGAGTCACAACCCAAGATTAATTAATTAATTAAGGGTGATGTCACCCTGACATCACAAATAGAATTAATTAGTACTCCTGTATCAATAAAATGAGTTGAGTGATGTCATTGATGACATCATCATGTGTTGTGCCTTAAGATCTGCCGTGGACGGATTCAAGTGGCTTCATTTGACGCGATTTGTTTTAATTTTTGTCCTCTTTTATTTGTTTTAGCTAGAGAAAAAAATTGTCTAGTCTAATAAGAATGATCATTTTCAATTTCTTTTCGCGCTTCTATTTGGTTGATTTGAGTTCTTATCGAGCTTCTATTTGCGTAAGAGTGCATTCATTCGGGCTGCTACACACAAAGCCGTGCCTTTCCGTGAAAAATCCTGGCTCCTTGGCTTCAGGCAAAACACATCCACTCCCTAACATCACGACCACAGAACACATGCTTGGCCTATCCTCCGGACGTTGTTGAACGCACAATAGAGCCACGTGAATTGTTCGCGACAACTCGATCGAGTACTCAGAGGTCGCGATACTTGGGTCGATAAGTTCCAAGGACCTTCCTTCTTTGTACAGTATCCAAGCCTGCATATATATATATATATACATTAAAATTATAATAGGTATATGTAGTACTTCCTCCATCCCGCAACAATG
This sequence comes from Euphrasia confusa, assembly GCA_954870475.1. NCBI lineage: Eukaryota > Viridiplantae > Streptophyta > Magnoliopsida > Lamiales > Orobanchaceae > Euphrasia > Euphrasia confusa. Next base: position 2,804,771 of record OX940969.1, on the reverse strand, counting down.
CTTACTTGGGAAAGAAATTATTAGTGTGTTACTGATTTCTTGATCAAATATTTGAGGGTAAAAATGTAATTTTAAATTAATAAGTAAGGAATAATTATCTTTTTAAATGATGCATGTGTGTGACAAATGACAATAGATGTGAGACAACCCAATAAGAAAATTTTGACTATAAATATGAGAAGGAATAATATTTTTCAGGATTAATCATAAAAACTAACATGTCCGACGAGGTTGTGATGATGATCCTCGTGGTGGAAGCTTCTGTTTCTGCAGCCGCTCACAATCTCTAAAACCAAAACACCGAAGCTGTACACATCTGTTTTCAACGAAATGAAGCCCTCGACAACGTATTCCGGTGACATATAACCGCTGCACAAATTGCATCAACTCAAATGAGTTCATTAGAGTAATTAATTATTTGAGAGAGTTAATAAGAGTCAAGAAGATCATTCTTACTATGTTCCCACGACTCGTCTAGTGTTGCCCTCGGTCTGGTTTCCTCCGAATATTCTGGCCATTCCAAAGTCTGATATTTTCGGGTTCAGGTCGTCGTCCAACAATACGTTACTCGCTTTGAGGTCCCGATGGATGATCCTCAGACAAGAATCTTGATGAAGGTACAACAGTCCCCTGGCAACACCATTTATAATATGAAAACGTTGCACCCAATCCACCTGCAGCTTATTTTCCGATCCATCTGCTTTGATTCCAAGTTTCAATATAAAAGATTTTGTAACCACATATATATAAGCGTGTAGGAAATCGAATCCTCACCAAATAGGATAAAGTCGAGGCTGTTGTTAAGCATGTACTCGTAAATCAACATCTTCTCCTCGCCTTCGACACACCACCCTAATAGCTTCACAAGATTCCGATGCTGAAGCTTGGCGATACACGTAACCTCGTTCTTGAACTCGTGTAGCCCTTGCGACGAAGTTTCTGACAACCTTTTAACAGCGATTTCCTGACCATCCTCTAGCTTTCCCTATGATTTCAAAAATGAATGAATTTATTCGATATTATCTGAATGAGTTTATTATAAAGCAGTATTTCTCGATATATACCTTGTAAACAAGTCCGAATCCACCTTCCCCAAGCTTGTTGCTTTGCGAGAAACCGTCGGTAGCTTTAGTTACCGTCGCCAGATCATACATCGGTAGCTCGAAGTCTTTCTCATCATGACATGATTCTTTACCTTGTTTCGACCTTAGCTTTCGATTACTCCTCGTTTTCCTAATAAGCAACGCCGCGCTCAGTCCAAGCAGCAGAGTCCCCGACAACGATGTCAAAACAACGATGAGTTTTGTTCGTTCCTTTGCTCCAGAATCTGAAGATTAATCAATAAGTCGACTTATTGTTAATTAAATGCTCAGATCATTAACTCATAATCGAAAGAGAGTACTAAATTAAAAACACTTCATTCACCTAATTCGGAAGCAGCCATTCGAATATAAATCGCTTGATCGTCTGTAGCCACATGTTTGATGTCGACCAAGTCCCCGAACCACATCAAGCACCCGCTCCCTCCGTTTCGTACATCCAAATTCGAGAAAGCCGTACACGAACAGTTCCTCAAACACATCCCCTCGCATTCCTTAAGGTCAGAACTCGTATTATACGTACCAAACCTCGTATCCGGAATCTTCATCCCCGAATACTTCAAAAACACGTCGCCCGAACAATTCAAACCAACCCTCCTCACACAGCCCCCCGACCAATCAGATCTCCCCCATCTCTCCTCGTCCCTCGGCACAAATCTCTTCAAGCACCCGCAACGAGGGAAGGCCTCGTTGCTACATATCCCGTGGGGCCCACAAGTCGCGTAGCCGTCGCACTGATCCGCGGGCGAGCTGTAATAAACGGCCCAATCGTTTCTCTGCCCGACCCACATCAGCACCTGCTCGACTCCGCCCGGGGTCAGCTTGAACCTCATGAGGTCCGTGCAGTTGGAGTCGTAAAACCATATGTACTGCGCCAGGGAAGCGTTTACGATCAACGCGGATTTCGCCGGGGTTTTCGGGTCCGGGTTCGGCATCCCGCTGTAGCGGAGCCCGTTGAACGGGCCCAGCCAGAACTGCAGGGCTCCGTCGTCGGCCCGTTTGACGACGGCTTGAGGGTATCCAGTTACGTCGATGTTCGACGTGAAGTCGCCCGCGGAGGGGTCGTCGTCGCTCTTCCACGACGAGAGGTAGACTTGCTTCTTTGTGACGAGGTCCCAACCGAAGTACATGCCCTGGATTATGGTGTCGGTCGGGTGATCGAAACTCTGCCACAAGTAATTATTATTATTATTAGCTTCTTCTCGGATAACGAGGTTTCCGGAGTCGAGCAATTGGACAAACGGATTCGATGAGGCGACCGAAATATTAGTAGACCATATTATCGTCGTGTTGTTGTTTTCGTCGAGGATGACTATGTTGCCCGAGCGCGGGTCGAGGGTTAAGGCGGCCGAGGTGGTGTTTCGGAGGGGGGATTCTCGGTTTGCGACCCAAAACACGGTTTTGGTGGTTATGTTTTTGAACCATATTCCGAGGTATCGGTTTTTGGAGGTGCCGGGGCTGAAGAAGCCGAGCTCGAATGTCTTGGCCGAGGAAACGAGGGTGTCGCCGTCTCGGAGGATTTGGGAAGCGGTTATTGTGTCGGGGGAAGCGAGGGAGAGGGAGTACTGTAACAAGAGTATGAGGAAGGAGGATGTTATGGTAATGGTGGTTGTGGATATTCTCATCATGATCTCTTGAGATTTTGGGTTATGGATTTTTGAAGTTGAACTTGTGTAGCTAGCTGTCACAATGTTTTGAACTCTCGTGATATGCTTCATTTCACATGGACATGCTTTCATCTATATATTTTAATGAAAATTAGATCATGGTCAACTAATTAATTAATTAATTTTGTAATTAATATCATCACCGCTCTATTTAAGAAATAAAAAATAGTTATTTTTATTTTTTTCATTATAATATATATATATATATATATATATATATATATATATATATATATATATATATATATATATATATATATTGCTTATTTTTTTTAAAGGTAATTTTAATTCTCAACTACTAACTTTTTAAAATGTAATTTTGTTGCTTATTTTTTTGTTGATTCTGTTGTTGGGATTTTTGAAGTAGAAAGCTTTCCCACCTCAGGTGAGTTTAGCTGTCACAATGTTTTTGAACTCTTGTGTATCACATTGACATGGACAAGCTTCATCTATTATATAATGAAATGGGATCATGGTCAACGAATTAATCAAATAATTATATTATGATTTCCAATATATATATGAAATATTCATGTAAATGATTTTGGTGTTTATGTTATCTTGCACCAAAAAAAATCATTTTTGTTTGATGTCTTCCAAACGAATATAGGAGGAGAGGAAGACTAAAGTCACCTATGGGCCTATGGCTATGCAGGTTTCCTTGTCAAACCAATTGATAATAAGAAGAGTAGATCTCTAGGTTTTCATCATTAAACTTTGAAACAATATAAATCTTACTTTTCATTAAATCTATATTATTCAAAAGGGAGAAAAATACTCTTAGAACAAGTTTTGTACACTTTTAATTTCTATGTAAATTATTTTATACTACTACACAACAAAAAATTCAAAAAATGTGCATGCTCATGCTCTTTTTTTTTTAAGTAGTTCAAAAACTAGTTGGGGCCAAGATTTGCACCCTTGCACACCGGCATGGAAAGAAAAGAATAACCCCATTAATTTTTTTTTGTTAAAGTATTGGTTGAAGGAGTAATATAGTTTTTTTTTTTATTATTATTAATTAAAGCATTCAAGTATTACTCTTCCCACCCCTCTATTAAAATTTAATATTTTGAATACTTGTAAAAGTTCTATACTACCCTTTTTAAATAGTATTAAAAATTACATCCTTCAATCTCTACAAACCATACGAAGTAAGAGCACTGCTCGCAATTTATGAATATCGATTTATGAATACCGATTAAAAAAATTGTTAAAAAATACTTATGAAGAATCAAATCTGTACTAGGAGCACTGCTCGCGATTGGACTTTTGATTTCTCTTTGAAACATGGTCAATTGATCTCCTTGAAGCACGAGTGTACAGTGGCCCAAGCAAAGTACCCTTCTCTAAAGGATTGTCAGCCTTGACTTGTTTGTACACATCAATTAACCGACCAAGAATTTCTGATTAATACTCTCATGAACAAGCTTCGTTGAAAGCGAGAGAGAGCCAAAACCTTCCGTCGCGTAAAAGGGAGAGGAGTGTTAAGATAATTTTTTTTTTAATTAAGAAGGATATTATTGGTAATTGGAGTGGGGTGTACTAATCAAACTAATAAAATGAAAAAGGTGTGAATTAATCTAGGGGATGAGAAGAGTAATAGAGGAGGTGTAAATAACCTGTGCCTTCAAGTAAATGATTCATGGACCCATTCAAATGAAATTTATAACGTTAATTGAGTTAATTGAGGTATAAAACTTTTTTTTTTAAATACGTTAAATTTATAAAAGATGCATGCCTTATTACTTTACTCTTTCAGTCCCGGACCAATGATCTTTTAGTTCTTTTTTAAATTACAAAACAGCTAGGACTATTGATACGGATTAAAGGTAGTATATATCAATATGGGTATAAAGTGTTACATGCACATACATGGCCTCTTGCCATCTTTAAGCCCTTGTACCAAGATTTGGATATTCAAATCAATAATCATGTGTAATAGCCTTAATTTAAAATGAATCTGCAAATTGTACGTACAATTTTGTCACAAGGGAAAAAAATAGTCAAAAGCTACTTAGTTATTACGTACCCTATTACATCGATGGCATGTGCAAAGCCACGTACGAAATTAATACTATAATTATTACCCATTGCGTACTCCAATTATATAACATCATCAATAACAATACCAAATTGACATAAAAAATAAAAAACTATAGTAAGATATACTCATTCACGTGTGGGAGTAATATAGTAGTAGTATATGTTTTCTTTTGAACTGACTTCAGTTCAAATAAATAATCAATAATAATAATTTTAATATATTATAAAATATTTTTCAAACATATGAATTATATTGTATAATTATCAAAATTATTCATTTGAATTATTGTTTATTTTATTTTTTATAATTGATTTTGAAATGAGTTGAATCCATATATATGACCCTATTACATTGCTGGCATGTGCAAAATGTAAGAAAAAAATCTTAAATGACTCACATGCGATATATGTAAATCAACCCCAAACATACTGTAGCTTCATCTTCAACATTTAATACGGCCGAATTAACAATACACACTTACGTACGGACGAAACACATACAATTTCTCAACACCCTGTCCGGCCATGTTCCGTCCTTCTGCAGATGCTCGTTTATCGTCCAATCAAATTTCTCGATAATCAATCGCCAAAATATTGACTTTGTAAACCCTACTGTGAGACGGAAAGAGTATTACGCAACATGACCACGTGTGAAAAAATAAGGAAAGCACATAACAACTGTATCAAAACAAAAATAAAATGAAATTTAAACCAGTGAGGATTTACTTAGAATCTTTACAATCGAAAGCACCGACTCGAATCCAGAAAGCACCGACTCGAATCAGAGTAAGGACCGAGTCGGCCCACGAGATGACTCAAGTACATACTTTAATTATTTAGGGGGTGACGTGACGTCACCTTGACATCACCAAATAATTAATCAACATACGAACACTTTGGTTTGGGTTAGATCATAGATGATGTTTCGATGACATGATCGATGATGTCACATGTGTGTGAGCCCTATAATACAGTTTGATCTGTGTGTTGAAATGTGGAGTCAAACCGTAGAGGAAATAAAGTGAAACCAAATTGGATGCATTTCTTGAGAAGACAATTAGACAACGCCCAACCGGCGTGGGCACGCAGTTGAGTCCAGCAAGTTTTAGTGTTGTTGGGAAAAGGTAGTACTATTTAAAATTACAAAAATATGAATTAATGTAAAGTGTAAATAGATTTAGACGAATTAATCAGGATTATATTTTTTTATAATCATTTTATATATATATTTTATATATGAATTAATATAATATTTAAAAAAAATAAATTATGCATGTTAATGAAATATTTTAAAAAAAATATATTTAATATTATAAAACGTTAATTATATTAATAATTTAAGTTTACTTAGAAAATAACTTTTATAAAACTATTAATTTATCAGTGTTTTTTTAGAATGAAATAATTTGTTTGTTGGTCAATTTACTAAAAACAGAGAAGAAAAAAAGGGCAGTAAAAGTGTGAAGCCAGAAAGAACCATTCCTCTCGAGAAATAGTAAATTAAAAGACCGCGTTTTCCTGCACACAATTAGGTCCATCATTTTTTCACGTCCTAACACATATTTTAGTTTCTTTGATTTTCCATTTCTTGTTTTCCATGCACATTTCGTATTCTCGTGACAATCGATTAATTCACCCGACATGGCTTCTATCTAGTTATACATTTTCATTTCATTCAATCTCTTTTGTTTCAAACATCGTCACACGCACAATAAGCTGCAATGGGAGATGGAAATGAGTCGGACGGTGAGTCAAGTGCCACAGTGCACGACCCCGACATTGTTTCGGATTCCGAAGGGAAGGTAAGTCGACAAACTTCTAGCTATGCTACAGAGGATGAAGAGGATATGAGCCTTCAGTTGGGTCCCAAAATGAGCATCAAAGAGCATCTCGAGAAAGATAAGGTGCGTGTTTAATTTGTTCGTCGTTTACGAATCTTAATATAATTTGCATATATGATCGTGTACTATTTTTATTACGATTATACGTTTATAGGATGACGAGAGCTTGAGGAGGTGGAAGGAACAACTCTTGGGAGATGTGGATGCTACTGCTGTTGAAGGTAATTAATGAAAAAGTTTTTAATTATTTTGGTTTACAAAAATATATATAAACGATCTTTTTTTTTTAAAAATGGATTTTGTCGACGACAGAGGATCAAGAGCCGGATGTGAAGATCCTGAGCCTCTCGATCCTGTCCCCCGGGAGGCCTGAGATGGTGCTTCCCATACCCGAGAATGAGAACCCTAAAGGGCTGTGGTTTACGCTCAAAGAAGGGAGCCGTTATCGGCTCAAGTTCTCGATCAAGGTTAGCAATGACATCGTCTGTGGCCTCAAGTACACCAACACTGTCTGGAAAACTGGAATCAAAGGTACGATATATCGACACAATAATATATAAAATTCGTGAGTTTTAGTAGGATTTCGAATGATAATCGTATATAAAGTGTATCTGATAATTTACTCTATCATTCAGTTTTGTGTGGGATCAATTCAATTATGTGATGACTTGAATAAGTATCAAATAACACAAAATATTAGAGTAAAACTAAACAGTACTCACGTAGGTTTCGAGTACGACCAACTTTCGAAATTCCACTAAATATGGAATCAAAATATGTTACAAAACCTTTTGTGATATTATTTCTTAAAAAGATTAATATTTATTAGTATGCGACATATACAGTTGACGGTGTGAAACAAATGCTGGGAACGTTCAGTCCTCAGGCTGAGCCTTACACGCATGAGATGGAAGAAGAGACTACTCCGTCTGGGATTTTCGCTAGAGGATCTTATTCAGCAAAAACAAAGGTTTTGGTTTATTTTTGTTTCTTGTGTAATGCCTGATTGACCGATTATTGTTATTCTTCGATTATTTTTGTTATATGCAGTTCGTTGATGACGACAACAAGTGCTACCTGGAGATCAATTACACTTTTGACATCCAGAAAGAATGGGCCAATAAATAAGCTAGCTCGCTCTCGAGTCTTTCTCAGCTGCAGATTGAATGGTGCTATTTGATCAATAATAAAAGCTCACAACAAACGCATCGATCCTTACTCTTGTCGATCCTTCGTTTACGCATTTTATGTGTCTTTTTTTCTTTTTAAAATGTACGCTTGTTTTCTTGGTTAATCAGTTCGTTGTTCTAGTTACGTATACAACTCTACAAAATGTATACGATGGGTAATTTTGTAGTTTGATCAGTACTGAAGAGATGTCCAGTTGGAAGCAAAGAGTTCATTTGGGGTAGTTCTAGACAAGTCCTATAGGTGTTATTGTATTTGTACTTCATTTGATGTTAAAACAAGTCATTCATTTTTATATTATCCACCTTACTTATACTATATTTTTACTCATTCATTCTTATATATGGTTGGACTTATAGTGGGATCAAAGCCACATTAGTGTCATTTTTCCGGGTAAAAAATGATCGATAAATCATTGACTGTAATTTTTATTAAACATATGAAGATGATTGTTAAATCATTCAAATATTAAATTGATGAGGCTGATTGAGATATTATTCAAAAATTGAAACTGTTTTTGATATTATCCATACAAAGTAAATTATGTGAAGCAAGGAATATATATTGGATTAGCCCAAACTAAATAATCCTAATACTAATAGTTATGGACCATGAAATCCAAACCTTCGCTCAGATCTGGCTGATCGCCGCCGCATCCGTAATCCTCTGCCACCGCATCGCCCCCCGAATCCCCGGCGGCGGCGCCAGACTCCTCGCTCTCCTCCCCGTCATCTACCTCTTCTCCGCCCTCCCCCTCCGCCTCTCCTCCGTCCACCTCGCCGCCCCCACCGTCTTCTACCTCGTCTGGCTCGGCAACTTCAAGCTCCTCCTCCTCTCCTTCGATCGGGGCCCTCTCTCCACCGATCCCCCGTTGCCGCTCCGCCATTTCATCTCCGTCGCCCTCCTCCCCATCGAAATTACCAAAAAGCCCCCGCCCCCAAATCCCAACCCCAAACCGATCTCGATTTTTCTCCTCAAATCCGGCCTCCTCGCCGCGGTCGTCGGCCTCCACGGCTACAGGGACGCCACGCACCCGCACCTGACCGTGGCCCTGTTCTGCTGCCACGTGTACCTCGCCCTGGACCTGCTGCTGACCGCCACGGTCGAGCCGGTTCGGGCCGCGCTCGGGCTGAATCTCGGGCCGCGGTTCGACGAGCCGTACCTGGCCACGTCGCTCCAGGACTTCTGGGGCCGGAGGTGGAACCTCGTGGCCTCGGGGATCCTGCGCCCCGCCGTGTACGACCCCGTGCGCCGCGCGGTCGGAGGGAGGCGGTGGGCCCGGCCGGCGGCGGCGGTGGCGACTTTCTTGGTCTCGGGGCTGATGCACGAGCTGATCTACTACCACCTGACGCGGGCGGCCCCCTCGTGGGAGGTCACGTGCTTCTTCGCGCTGCACGGGCTGTGCGTGGTGGCGGAGGTCTGGGTGAAGAGGCGGTTCGGCGGGCGGCGGATGGGGACGGCGGCTTCGAGGGCGCTGACGGTGGGGTTTTTGGTGATCACCGGCGGGTGGCTTTTTTTTCCGCCGGTGATTAGGAACGGCGTGGATGCGAAGGCGATCGAAGAGTATTGGATCTTTGGACGTTTTATTAGGGAGAAGCTGCGACTTGTTTGACATCTGGTCAACGATTTGTATGCTCCAATTTGAATTCTTTTTCTTGTGTCGTGCAATACGAAATTTTGTCTGTCTATTTTTGGTGTGATTTAGAAATTGCAAATGTTCTTTTGTGTATCTTTCCATTAATTAATTAGTTCACTTTGTGTTCGTCAATAGTATATATTATTCAAGTTTGTAACGAAATATTTGTATCTGGTTGATTATTTGAGTACTCAAATATGTTAATACTAAATAGAATACAGAATACGCCAAGTAGTCGATTACTAAAATTTTCGATAATCAAAATTATAATATTTATTTATTAAATACTTTTCATTTATAATAGTAACTCCAAAACATTAAGAAAGAATAGGAATGAAGCAGGCCAAGTCTCCCTCTACAACTTCTCGTCACCATTGCTTATTTAGTCGGTAACGCATTTATATGTGGCGCGGAGTGTGGGAGTGGGCCCCTCACGACACGTATGAAAATCAGATAAAATAAAATCTTCTCACAATACTCCAACTGAACTACAAATTGAATAGAACCCTAAATAACCTAAATAAAAGTAAAACCCCTCTTTTTCATTTTCTTCTGATTCCCAGAAAACAAAAACGAACAAAATCACTCGCACATTTCGCACAACAATGGCGACGCTTAGACTCTCAAACCCTACAGTGTACGAATCAGCGTCGTCACTCTCTTCAGCGTCCTCCATTTCCGTCAGCCTTCCCCCGTCGCTGTCCAAAAACGCTCCTTGCAATATCTCCTTCTCCAGGTCTCGCCGGAAGGGTTTTTGTCATTCCAGAAGGCATCAGCACGGTACCTACTGCTCGTTTGTGCCTATGGAGTCCGCTAAGATTAAGGTCATCGGCGTCGGAGGCGGCGGTAACAATGCCGTTAATCGCATGATTGGCAGCGGCTTACAGGTTGCATATCCATTTTTTTTCCATTTATTATAACGGCATTTCCCTCCCCTGACTGGATAAATGTTACCTGAATTTGGATACTGTAAATTGTTATTACTGGAAGCTTCTTCTTCATTATGTAAATTGTTATTACTGGAAGCTTCTTCTTCATTATGTAAATCGTTATTACTGAAAGCTTCTTCTTCATTATGGAATTTTCCCTTTTAAGTAGTACTACTATTATATACTAGTTTGTTATCAGCTTGAGGCTGATTTCATATTAAGATTTCTGAAACTAGGTATTAGAAGTTAGTTTTGGAGTATTTTGTAGTATATATTTATATCCATTAGTATTGATTTTTGCTCACTTGTCCTAATTTTGTAATGAAAGGTGCAGGTATACACATTATTCATAAGTCCTTATCGACTATTGTGACAGGGGATGTTTGATATAATTATAATAATTTCTACAGACATGTTTTTTTTTTGTTTTGTTATAAATGACAGGGAGTGGACTTCTATGCCGTAAACACAGATGCTCAGGCTCTGTTGCAATCTTCTGCCGAAAATCCTATTCAGATTGGAGAGCTTTTAACACGTGGACTTGGTTAGCATCTCTCAACAGCTTTGATATGAACTTTTTGAAAATCCTGTAACTTTTACTTGCTTTTGAATTTTGATATGCTATATAGCTTTTCTCGTAAATTGACAAGCTTTATTTATCGGTATTAGTATTACTTCATATTGCTGAATGTGCACATGACATAATAGTTTGTAATGTCATGCAGGTACAGGTGGAAACCCGCTATTGGGCGAACAGGCTGCAGAAGAATCGAAGGAATCCATTGCAAATGCCCTCAAGGGGTCAGATATGGTCTTCATAACAGCAGGGATGGGTGGTGGTACGGGTTCTGGTGCTGCCCCTGTTGTTGCTCAAATAGCAAAGGAAGCTGGATACCTTACCGTGGGTGTTGTTACCTATCCATTCAGCTTTGAAGGACGTAAGAGATCTTTGCAGGTGGATGTATATATAATATATGTACTCCTTTTTTAGTCAATTTTTATGAAATTAAATGATTAAACGTGATGAAGTCATGCTTTGAGTGATGCAAGTTCTGAGGTGTTTAAGTTTCTTTCAATTTTATTTATTTATTTTCTTAAAGACCGATTTTCCATAATTGTCTCGTTTTCTACTTATGATATCATTTCAGGCTCTTGAAGCAATTGAGAAGCTCCAGAAAAACGTGGATACACTTATAGTGATTCCAAATGACCGTCTACTTGATATTGCTGATGAACAGACTCCTCTTCAAGATGCTTTCCTTCTAGCAGATGATGTGCTCCGTCAAGGTGTTCAAGGGATATCTGATATAATCACCGTAAGTGTGTGGTACTAAGAATCTGTACTGCTTCATTTGAAATACATTGCTCTGTATCAAATTTTGTCATCATTCCCAGATCAATAGGTCATATGCTAAATTGGCTTGACCCTTGCCTTTCCACTGTTGTCTTGTGCTTGTGTTGCTTAACTGAATGAAAAGTGTATATCATTGATTAACCATTGAGGTTTGTATAATTACAAAAAGTAAATAACTCCATAATATTTTTCTCCTATTTTACAAATTGCATCCTCAATAGAGAAGTATTTGCTAAGTGAAACCCCACCTGAAGCCAAAAGCCTTGTAAGTTTTAATTGCTATGAAAATAACACAAGCTTGATCCTCAAGTGCTTGTCTCTACTACCTTGCGAGGAAATATGTACTTTCGATTTTTTTCTCTAAATTTATTCACAACTCAGACCAATGTTTTTGAGAAATCAAACACCTCTTCCTATTTATGCAGATCCCTGGTTTGGTGAATGTGGATTTTGCAGATGTTAAAGCAGTCATGAAAGACTCGGGTACTGCTATGCTTGGAGTGGGTGTTTCCTCTAGTAAAAACCGTGCTGAAGAAGCAGCTGAGCAAGCAACTTTGGCTCCATTGATTGGCTCTTCGATTCAGTCAGCCACTGGGATTGTGTACAATATTACTGGTGGGAAGGATATAACACTGCAAGAAGTCAATAGGGTGTCACAGGTATTTCATATTTGTCATGCCTTTGCCTCTGTTTTCCTTTTTTGTATGTGGGTTTTAAAAACCATGCTTTCATGCATAATTTAAAAATTACAAACCCAACTATATCACCTGAAGTTTAGACTAATTACAGAAACCCAACTATATTTCAAAATTACTTTTATTTTACGAGTATCACTCTCTATAGTGGATAAAAGGAATTACAAACCTCAAGGGTGTATGTCAGTATTTCAGTATTTGTAATGTCGAAAGATACCAGTAGTGGTTTGTAACTAGGTTAAAACTCGGGGGTATATCTTATAATATGCATAATTTATACAGTATTTTGTTGTTAGAAATGAAAGATTATATACAAAAAATGTCCATGTGTTTTAGTCTAACTACACACAAAAGAAAAGTGACTTATCTTGTAAAATTATGAACAAGCCTGGATTTTCTCACAAGTCACAAATAGCTTGCTCAAGCTCAATATTATTCATTCTGAATTTGTGGGGATTTTCTTTATTTTTTAAAATCTTTTATTGAACATTGTCTTCCAGGTTGTTACAAGTTTAGCAGATCCTTCGGCCAATATCATATTTGGGGCTGTGGTGGATGAGCGATACAATGGAGAGATACATGTTACGATTATTGCAACTGGTTTCACTCAATCTTTCCAGAAGACTCTTCTTTTGACTGATCCAAGGGGAGCAAAGATAGCCGATAAGTCCACAGGGAGACTGGACAACTTGAAATCTTCAGTTACTCTCAATTCATCGAACTCTCCCGTCTCTTCTTCTCGGAGGCTCTTTTCTTAGCAATGGTCTTGTTCGTACTTTTTCACCTTGTAATGCGGTTTTATTTAGGAATTTATGTGGAAGTTTCATGCGTTATAATGATCTATTAGTGGTGTATCATCTGTGAAACTTGCCTCTCCTTCGATATGTTATGTCTTTTTTAAATGGTAAAAAAATAACAATAATTTATCATTTTTATATTAGTGAGATCAAAATATTATCACTCCACTTAATACATAAATTAAAATAAACACTTTTCATCACATCTTATTATAATATATTTTTTTCAGCCATAAATTTGAATAGAGAAGATTTTGAGAAAATTTGGCACGTAAATTCAATCAGTATGCTGAATAGAGTTATAAGAGTGCTACTTGAGTGGTATAATAACGAATCACACGTAATGATCATAACTAGTTGGGTTGAATCCCTGCTTTGTGAAGTAATAATGGGATGTTGGAATTAGGAGGAAGAGATGAATGATTGACAACCTTCTGCAAACCCTAATTGGAGGTAACAGAATACAGCTAACAAACCCACCCATTTAAATCTCCGTCACTTTTACCAATTTCACCGCACATCCATCATGGAGCTCGAGCTACGATCTTCTTCTCAACCAACACATAAAAAATACTCAGCAAAAATGACGAGATTGTACAGCATTGTTCCTATAAGAAGTAATCCGGGGCTGGCTTTTTGGCCCGCAATCCTCTTGATTCCTGCATTTCACCATTAATGGCATCAAAAGCGTAAGAAAAAAAGGTTCTATATCTATCTGTTATTCAGATTGGCAACAAAAATGGATCATGTCAGTTCAAGGAAAGTACTAGGGGGTTAATATATTATACTACTCCTTACCTACTGTTTAAAGTGAAAAGTGATAATATATAATGATATTGAATATATGAATAAGCAAAATAATCACAGGAACATACCTGTGGAGCCGCTACAAATTCACGAAACTTCCTTTCAAGGTTTTCATCTAGCTCGAGAATCGCAGCTACATTTCCACATCTGCCGCAAAACTAACTATCATGACAAAATCAAGGTAGACAAATTATGAATAAAAATATCATCAGTAGCATTATTACCTGTAACAGTAATTTGGAGCAGACCAGACTGTAACTATCTGCTCTCTAAACATCCATTTATAACCATCCATTACCAATTGATGGGCTCGACATATGTAGTCAAGTTTGTTAGTGTGATTAAACGCAGTGACGACACTTCCACCAAATAAGAATCCCGCGCCACGTGGACTCAGACCCCATCCATCCACAATGTCTTCTGGGTCTGACCATAGGAGATCACACATGGCACCATCATGAGGAACTTCTTGCTTCCGGTTAATCAGCCGAATCTTACAAGCAGTTTATTTTAATTTATAATAGTAATAATAATGATAATAACATAAGCATTGATTCAGTTACTTCTTAAACCTGGTCTAATGTAGAAATTGCAGGAGACAAACCACCATGAACACAAAATATCCTGTTCTCAATGAGGGCTGAGAGGCTGCAGGGTATGGTAAACAAGAAGTGATGGTATTACTATTCTCCGAAAAGATAGCTAGAGACAACTGAGACTTCATAATTTATTCATATTCTGTGAGGACTAACATGAAATTACAAAAAATTGTAACTTGCATTCAACAAAGATTGTGTAATATTTAGAAGACCCCTACCTTATGTAATCAAAAACGTCAGTGCAATATCTCCAAACATTGATCGAACCATATTTTCGTAGGCACTCATCATAGAAGCCATACACCTGGAAAAACAGAAAGGCTTCATAAGGTGTATGAATTTGACCTCTAAACTCACAATAGAACTAATCATTTAAACCTGTGTTATCTGCCGGCTTTCGTGGTTTCCCCTGATGAGAGTTATCCTATCAGGGTATCTTACCTGTCAATGCAATGACTATTAGTTGATTAGGAATGTCTGTGAACAGTAAATATGAGATACTATTACATATCATTTTTGCTTGTACCAGCACATATTGTTTCAAATATGTCGTTGAAGAAAAACCGGGTGGCTTATTAAAAGGCAAGTTAATACGATCGTACCTTCAAGGCAAGTAGAAGCAGGAACGTCTCAACAGAGTAAAACCCTCTATCAACAAAATCTCCAAGAAATAAGTAATTTGTACTTGGACAGTCACCTCCTACTTTAAACAACTCTTTCATGTCATAGAACTGACCGTGTATGTCACCGCAAATCTACATCAACCCATGGATAAAAGGTAATTAGGATCAGATTAGAAATAATAACAATATATATGAGAAATAAAATACATCCAGAACTGGAGAGGAATGAAGTAGCTAAGATTACCAATAGTTATTATAAAAAGTAGTTCATTTTGATAACTTATAGAGTAGAACAAGAAGAGAGGCCATGTTGACATTGTCCTTTTGTCCTAGTATTCCCTGAAGGGTGGGATGGGCTTTACAATTACTTCAGAACAACTATTTTTTTTTTTCGAGGAGTGATTCATCTGAACTTGTCCTAGCAAGTAAAATCAGTATTATGCTCTGTCCAGTGTCCAGTTGACTTACAGAAATTAATTCAAACCACTTTATGAAGTAGCAGCCTTCCAAATAACAGTTCCATACAAAATACTAATATGATTAAAGCTTCACATACGTTTTGATGTTCGGATTTCTTATTCAAATCTAGACCCACAAATTAGCTTGCCTTTAATCTAATGTCGTCAATCATTCTCGTTTTTTAAACAAATTAGATATACCTAGCATTTAAAACAGACATATTGATAGACATAAAAATTGATTAGATGAAGATATTTTGGGCATCACAACTTTCATCAAACCATAATGAAAAATAATCAGAAAATCTTTGAACAGATGCTGTGGTCTCCTAGCGAAATCAATATAATTTGAGATGGTTATAGTAGGCATTAGACCAAGATCCTTAGGTTTCATGGCATAATGCCAGGTTTGTCAGCTATCACTAGAAGAATCCATGTTTCTTTTCTAAGATTAATGATATGCATAATGCATCGACTCAGAAGACGATCCAACCTAACTCAGTGTCACATGAAGAAGCGATGGAGAAAAAGAGGTGGAGGTAGAGGATTATTATGAGTTTCAAGTAAGTAGAGACACATAGAGAATGATTAATCCATGACGGGTGTAGAGTTCCATTTCTTCTTAGAAGATATGTTTCATGCACCTGGGCTTGCTTTTTCTTAGGTTCTCTTACTCACACATCCTCTAACAGTCATCCTTAGTAAACTACTAATAATTTCATTGAATGATTTTACACTTCAGTTGCTTTGTTTTGTCCTTCGTACATACACATCTCGATTACAACCCAAAATAGGTAATTAACACTACTAACATCAAAGTGTTAATACTGCTATTACAACTAGCAAACTCATATCAGAGCACCCCAAATTCCCAATATCTTCAGACTTCAGTAATAGGCAGAAAAGTACAAATTTACGTAACATATTTTCGATACTTGGCATCAACAACTTTTGGTAGTATATTATGTTTTGGCGTCGATCGCATTCTATCGCTACCCACCACCATTGTAAAAGGAACATATCACATAACCCATAAGATTTAACCTGGAGGTATACAGACAAAAAAAACATTTTCCCCAAATCACAGAAGACCCAATAAAATTCAAACCTAGATCCGCCATTACAAATAAACAAACAACTCAAAATAAGAAAAAAACACGAAATCCAAAATCAAATTCTCCTCCGTTCGAAACCCTATTAGAAGAAACCATTGAACAAAACCAACCATAAAAATAAGAAGGAAAAAACAGCGGGTACAGTTTCCTTTTTCCTTCTATAACTTACAGTAACAGGAGCATCAACGCGCTGAATATTTCCCTCCTCTATGAGGATCTCCATCGCTTTGAGGCACAGGTCCTTGACTTCGCCTTCCTTGAGCGGTTCGCATCTCTTCAGCTGCTCTATTTGCCGGTCCAGGTCTGACATATTCTCCTCTGTAAATTTTCGCGCGAAAAAATGAATCCGGTTTGAATTTCACGGATATTTATTTGTGATTCTGAAACGGAATTTTGGGCGAGCTTCTTGTTCCTGGGTATATATAGAGTATAATTCTGCGCCAGGTCTCTCTCTACGTCATTAATTGGGTTTTTAAATTGATTTTTAAATAAATAAAAAATACAAACCGTGTGTCTTTTTATTGAATTACATTAAAATTTATTTTAATTATTCATACAAATATATATATATATATATATATATATATATATATATATATATATATATATATATATATATATATATATATATATAATATTTTGACTATTTTTTTTATTCATATGATAAATATATAAAGTTTGAATCAATTTAAATATTATAATTATAATAATATTTATTAAATATTAATATTTTATTAATATTAAACTAAAATTTAGATTAAAAAGATTTTTTTATTGTTCGTCCGACAGCTAGCTTTAATCTGAAAATTTTAAGGTTAGTTATACTAATTAACAATCTCAAAATTTTCAACTCAAATCAATTCGAATCGAAAAGCCCGAAAACTCAAATTAGCTGAGTGATGCTATTTGCACATCGATGCCACAGCATCGATATGATGTTGTTTTAATTTTTTTTTTACTTTTTTTATATTTTAATTATTTAATATAAATATATTAATTTTATAATAAAAACACGTTTTTCGAAAATATTAATTAAAATTTAATTTTTTCAAAATAAAATATTTTTACATCTTTTAAATCTACAAAATGCGGCAGTTAATATAAACATCAATTTTAAATATCAAGTAATTCATGCGTTTCTAGTTACTCGTAGACGCAATTAAATTCGTTACGATTGTGAAAACATCAATTTTAAATATCAAGTAATTTATGCGTTTCTAGTTACTCGTACACGCAATTAAATTCGTTACGATTGTGAAAACATATTAATTTTTTAGTTCTGGCGCAATAAATATAAACAAATACAAAGAGACTTCTAAAGTATAAAATTGTCGTAAAAACTTTCAAACACCTTAATATAAATAAATTATATTATAAAATACTTATTATACTTTAAAATATTTAATAAATAATTAAAATACTAAAATAAGTTTAAGACCGTTACACACTTTTAAGCTATTAACAAAAAAATGTAATTGTTTATATTTATTGCCAATTTTCCGAAACAAAAAATCGTAATATGTTTTGAAATTCTGGATAAATTTAATTGCGTGCACAAGTAAGTATAAACACATGACATAATTGATATTTAAAATTGATATTTATATTACGTGCGCATTTTGTAGGTTTCAAAAATCTAAATTTTTTACATTTTCATAAAAATGAGTTTTAATTAATGTTTTCGAAAAGCGTGTTTTTATTATAAAATTAATATATTTTTATATATTATAATTTATAAGCGTACTGCATTCCGAATCAATTTATAAATTCATTGCAATCCGCTTCAATTGATAAAACAACTGTCATCCGTGTCCGTCCTACTGTCTATAAAAACAACGGATGAAAGATCATTTTTAAAATAAATTGATAAACATCAAACAAAGAAAGAGAGGGAGAGAAGAAAGCTTAATTTGGCTGAAAATCAATTAAGGAGGAGAGCTAGCAAATCAGTCCGTAAACTTCATATTTCTAACAAAAACAACAAATTAAAGGCAAGTGGTTTGAATGTTTTTCGTTGTTTCGTTATCATTTTTTACCATTTAATGAGTAGTTAGTGTATTATATTGTATATATATATATATACTTTTTTTGTTTACTTTATATATCATTTTAATTATCCCCTCTCATTTATTTAATTGTCGTTATTGAGTTTTGCACAGTTTTTAATATATGTATGCTAGTTATAATCATAATTTTAGGTTGGGTAAAAATTCACAGTTCATATTTTATTTTTCTAAATTAGTTTTTACATACTAATATTCATATAATGTATTATTAATTTTTTCTTGATATACCTATGTCCTCCTGTAGCTTTGAAACCTTATCATGCACTTCCGAGCGCAAGGGTGGTGTTAGGGCACGTGAACAATTATAATCATTGGATATTGGTAAGAAAAAAAAACTCATGGTTTTTATTATATAGTTTATAATTTATTTTTTGCAGACAATAACTATAACTTTTATTTCAGTTGCATATGAGATCTGACTATCATCCAGTGCCGTGGATATCAAAATAATGGATGGAAAGAAGAGACTCATCCGCATATGGTTTAGAGTTTCAATTTCAAGAACAAATGGATTTATACAATTATCTGCACAACAATAATGCACAACGAAATGATCAATTTGAGGCTGACAAAGATGTCAAAAAACAAGCTAAAAAAAATAAGTTTTTCAATTTTTTTTGAAAAATATGTTATTAGTATAATTATTGTTTGTTTTCTAATTTAAATTTATATCAAACTTTATTCCTATATGTTTTCTAATGTAATCAATTTTTTTAACATGTGAAAATGTTAAGGCAAACAAAGTGTGTAATTGGGCTAAACTTATTTTAGTATTTTAATTATTTATTGAATATTTTAAAGTATAATAAGTATTTTATAGTATAATTTATTTATATTAAGGTGTTTGAAAGTTTTTATGACATTATAAAGTCTCAATTTTATACTTTAGAAGTCTCGTTGTATTTGTTTATATTTATTGCGCAATTTTCAGAAACTAAAAATTTAATATGTTTTGACAATCGGGATGAATTTAATTGCGTGTTTGATTAAGTAGAAACGCATGAATTAATTGATATTTAAAATTGATTTTTATATTACCTACGCATTTTGTAGATTTCAAAAATGTAAAAATATTTACTTTTGGTAAAAATGAATTTTAATTAATATTTTCGAAAAACGTGTTTTTATTATAAAATTAATATATTTATATTAAATAATTAAAATATAAAAAATTAAAAAAAAAATATTAAGGTTTGCTATTGGTCACATCGATGCAGTCGCATGATGTACAAATAGCATTTGTGAAATTAGCTGAACTTAAAGGGAGTGATTTGACTCGATTTAGTCATTATACTATACCATGTCCATGTATCATGGTATAAGAAATTTGTATCATGTACTTAATGTTAAAGTTGGTACTGTAGCTGTACAAGGTGATATCGAAAATTATTTCGAATCGTATGAGTGCCAGTATGGTTTTATTGGTTGATAGGTCTCAGACGGCATTCGTCCCTGGCAGACGCATTGGGGATAATATCCTCCTTGCTCAGGAGTTACTGCAGGGGTACGGACATAGGCGACTTCCGGCTAGATGTGTGCTGAAAGTTGATCTGATGAAGGCTTATGATACAGTTTAGTGGAGCTTTGTGAGGGCGACGTTGGAGACCATGGGATTCCATCAGGTGTTCATCGATTGGATTATGGAGTGCCTACTCCGGCCTACTCGGTGAACATCAATGGGTCGGTTGAGGGTTATTTTAGAGGTGCTCGGGGATTGAGGCAGGGGGACCCGATGTCACCCTTTCTTTTTGTCCTAGTGATGGAGGTCTTACATGGAATCTTGGAGTGGCAGATTCAGGATGAGCCGGATTTCCAGTATCATTGGAGATGTGAGAGGACCCAAACCTATATGCTGAGTTTTGCTGATGACCTACTACTTGCATGTCACGCCGACCCTGTGTCTATCGCTACACTCAGACGGGGAGTGCAGCTTTTCTCGACTTACTCGGGTCTACATGAGAATGTAGATAAGAGTAATATATATCTCTCCCTCCAGGCGCAGGATGATGTGTCGATACTCCAGCCAGTCTTTGATTTCCCGGTCGGGACCCTTCCGGTACGTTACCTGGGAGTTCCTCTGACCTCCTCTCAGTTGAGGCTGAGGGATTGTGCCCCCCTGCTACAGAGGATTGATTCTAGACTGAGCTCTTGGACCTCTCGTACTCTATCTTATGCAGGGCGATTACAGTTGATCCGATCAGTTCTTGGTACGCTACATATCTACTGGGCCAGTGTGATCATACTCCCCCAGGGGATTATCGAGGATATTGAGAAGAGGCTAAGGAGATTTCTATGGTTTGGGTTAAGCAACAAGGGGTATGCTAAGGTCCGATGGGTTGATATTTGTCGCCCTGCTAGTGAGGGTGGACTGGGTATCCGTGATCTCACTGCTCAGAATCGAGCCCTTATGACCAGACACATATGGGCTATTCTGAGCCAGGACCCGGAATCCGTTTGGGTAAGTTGGATTCAAGAGAATCGACTGAGGAGGCATTCCTTTTGGAGTGCTAAGATGCCGAGGGCATGCTCCTGGAGTTGGCGTCAGCTTCTTAAACTACGGTCAGCCGTGTTACCAGCTATACAGATGCGAGTCGGGGATGGATCACAGTTTTACCTTTGAAGGGACTCGTGGCATCCTCTAGGTCGATTGGAGGAGGTGTGTCAGTTGGGATCGTGGCTTAGGAGGCTTCCTACGGCTGCGTCGAGTATGGTCATAGTTGATGGGGTGTGGAGGTGGCCTGCAGACTTTGCGGCGGAGTTCGTTGATCTTATGGTTGGATTACCGAGTATAGATGTGAGGACAGATACAGTGCGGTGGACATTGCATCGATCAGGGACCTACACCTCTGAGTCGGCATATACTCTTTTTCGCCCGGAGGGGCCCAGGGTGCCGTGGGCTGCCCTTTTGACTGGACCAGGACGTATCCCACGACATTGTTTTATTCTTTGGATTGCTATCCGTGGTCGGCTGCCGACTAGGGATAAGCGTTGGATTGGTCGGGGGGATGACTCATGTGTGCTTTGTAGTGGGGAGAGCACGGAGACACACTCTCACCTTTTCTTTGAGTGCCCCTTCTCACAGGATTGCTTGCGGAGACTAAAGGTGGAGGTGAGATTTCTATGACCACGTGGTAGTTGGCATAGTAATGTTTATTACGGGCTTCTAGTCGATGGCGTGGGAAACACTTGATATCTTGCGCGTATCGTGGACTTCTCGCTGCTCTGATTTATTATATTTGGCTCGAGAAGAATACGAGGATTCATGAGGCTCGTTCGGTGTCTCCTGGAGTGGTGACCTCTCAGGAGATTTCTATCATACAGGAGAGGATCCGCTCGTTACGACTTCCAGATTCTCTTCAGGCACGTGCGCTAAAAAGAGTATGGCATATAGCCTGGTGATTATGCTTGTATTCTTTAGTGCTATATGTTTAGTTGGTTGGTTGGCGAGCTAGTCTGTTAGCTCAGTGATGCGGTGGGGGTTTCATTCTCTATGCGCTTTACTGTATCATATACTTTTTACTTTTTTATTTTTTTTATGTGATTGACCTTTACCAAAAAAAAAAGTTGGTACTGTAGTCTGTATATATTGATCAACTTACCGTTTAGCACCTTTATGATATATCATCATGATTGATATCGGTTGATATATGACTTTGATGGCAGGAAATTAGAGTAGCTCAATTTATGTTTTAATTTTTTTTTCTTAATACTCTTGTTTTGAACTTAACCGGACATAGGAGCAGGGCGGAGCCAGCTCTTCGGGTGGACCAATATTTTACTAAGAATTTTTTAAAATAAAAAATAGTAGAAATGACAAAATTATTCATATAAAATTTCAATAATTAATAGTCTAAATGTGTATATATTTTTATTGATAATATATAAATTAAATTTAAATATTATTGAGATTTAAAATATTTTTTGTTAAATATTTTTTTTAGTAATTAAAAAATGATTTTTTCATTTAAACATGATAAAATATTTTTTTAAGTTTATCGTTTGAGTTTAAATTATTTTTTATTCATGTATGAGTTAATAATTCTAGTTATAAATATTATAATAATTGAATTAATTTGCAAAAAAAAAAAACCGTTTACAAAATGATTGAATTGGAAAAAAAATTATTAAAAAAAAATTATTTGTGAAAAAATAATTTAAGTTTAAATTGAAATTGAATTTTATTCATTTAATATATATTTTCATTAATCATAGTAAAAAAAATATATTTACACATAATATAATATAGTATATATTATGTATGAGTGAATATATATATGGTCCCACAAGTTATATATGGACATAATTTAAGGCATACTAATAAAGCTAATAAAAGAGTTCGTATATATATGAATATATATATGGTCCCACCCTCGTCCTTGAGTGGCTCCGCCACTGCATAGGAGGGTTAATTCTTGGCTACCTCATGGGTAGTGCTTTCACCATGGGGATTTTGCCAAGTGTCCATGTGATTATTTTTGTGCTTACATTTTTCATGTTGATCTTTTATCACATGAACACTTGGCAAAATCCTCATAGATGAGGGCACTACCCATGGGGTAGCCAAGAATTAACCGCATAGGAGTCTCATAAATATGTTAGAGGAAAAATCATAAATCAGTACAACAATCACTATGGTAGGGCAGCAGACGTTGGGTAGATAACGACCAATATTGTGTGAAAGAGATAAAAAAATTTATGTAGCACATTTTTTTTACTTCTTTCTCAAAATGTCATTCTTTCTATTTATGTAACTCTAATTAAGATTAGTCTTAACACATAAGAACACTAAAACAAATCCGAATTAGCTAGACCTCGTTAATATTTGATTTTTGTTGGTTTAATTTTTTTTAGTAATGTTATTTTTTGGCGGATCTTATATTGAAATTAAAATTAAAATTATATAAATGGAGATGCGGGGTATCGATCTCTCTGCCATATGAGCTAGAATGTTTAAATTACATTGCTCTATTTGTCTCAAACCAATTATACCTAAATCATATTTTGTTGAATTTTAATAGCTAATGGTAGTTTTATTTATCGCTTCAACTGCCAAATGGAGATTATATATTATTTATTTATTTATTTATTATTATACTCTTTTTGTCTAATATTTATAGAGACAATTTTTTTTTGTATTTTTACAAAAGAAAGTGTGTTTATAACTTTTGAACAACTATATTTTTTTAAAAAACATATAGTGATGAAGATTGTTTTTTGAACGAACTAAAATTTATATGCACTAGAAGAAACTTAGCTAGATTTAAAATTCGAGATTTAAAATTCAAGTAACTAGTACTACTTCCCGTGCGATGCACGTGATTTATTTGTTTAAATAATCTAAAATTTTATTTAATCTTCAACGTATTTCGTCAATTTTTTTATTAATGTACTAACAAATTATTTTATTTAATAATTGAACTCTCACTTAAATTTATAAACTCGTATTAATTTAATTATTAACCTTTATCTCAATTATGAAAATTTTATTATTTTCAAAGACTAAGCTTGTTTGATGTAATTTATAGTATGTAAGTTTCTTGGGCATAGCCAAGTGGTAAGGTGTGTGGTGATGTTGGTGTAATTCTCCGACCACGCAGAGTTCGAATTTCGGATATGACAAATTTTCATTGAAATATTATTAAGTTAGTCAAGACTTATTGGCTCTCTCTCTCATATGTGTCTGCTACTCGGGCACATCTCTCAATTTACATCATACCCGATCGAGAAGTCTCTGATCTGGTGGAAGAGGAGTTTATCGTCTCTGCATTTCTCGAGTGTCAAACGCGTCTAACAAATACCTAAAACCGCTGGAAGAAAATTAAAATAAATGGAAAATAAAAATTATAAAGGTGGAAAATAAATAGAAATATAAAAAAATTGAATTTTCCCGGCGACGCATAATTTGAATCTCGGATATGACAAATTTTCATTGAAATATTATAAAGTTAGTCCTTGGATGAAATCTATTGACTATCTCCCACATGTGTCTGCTACTCGGGCGCATCCTTCGATTTACATTCTACCCGATCGAGGAGCCTCTGATCTGGTGAAAGAGGAGTTTCTCGTCTCATCCTACCCGATATCTCTCCAATATGTGTCTGCTACTCGGGCGCATCCCTCGATTTACATCCTACCCGATCGAGGATCCTCTGATCTGGTGGAAGAGGAGTTTCTCGTCTCATCCTACCCGATCTCTCTCCCACATGTGTCTGCTACTCGGTCGCATCTCTCGATTTACATCCTACCCGATTGAGGAGCCTCAGATCTGGTGAAAGAGGAGTTTCTCGTCTCATCCTACCCGATCGAGGAGCCTCTGATCTGGTGGAAGAGGAGTTTTTCGTCTCTGCATTTCTCTAGTGTCAAACGCATCCAACAAATACCTAAAACCGTTGAGGAAAATCCAAATAAATGGAAAATAAAAATTATAAAGTTGAAAAATAAATAGAAATATAAAAAAATTGAATTTACTTGGTGAATGTAATTATATTAATATAATGTATATTAACCTGCAAAATTTAACATAATTGAATTAGTGATAAACTAAAAATTAAAAAAAAATCTAGTCGAACATAATTAATAACTCTACAATTTGAAATTGGAATCTGCGAAGAAATCATAATTAATACATAAATTAAAAAAATCGAGGAAAAAAAATGAATGAATAGAAGAACATATACATGTAAATCGATTCAATGTTCAGAAAAATAAAAAAGGAGCTACGAACCCAAATAAAAAGTTTCATCAATTTTTTTAACTCAAATAGATTAGGGGATAAGAAGAAATTGATTTTTATGAGATACGATTAATTGAAATTAAATTAATATTAATGGAAAAAAAATTAAGAAAAGAAATAAAAATTTATATATTTAAGATAGTGATTAATTATTATTACTAAAAATATATAATTTCAACTATTATTTAAAATTTATATATAATAATTTAAATATGCTTAATAATATTATTATTTATAATTTATATTATTTTTATTTATAATATATAGTGTGAAAACAACATTATTATTGCTTTTTTATTGGTCCACTTGGGATTAGTAAATCCTGAAATTATATATGTATAGATTAATTGCAAAAGTTTTATAAAGATAATATTGTGTGTTGGTACTTGGTCAATAGTTAGGATCACATATCGCCCATGAAAATTAAAAAAAAAAAAAATTGCCATTTTTTAAAACGTTTAAAGAATAATTGTCCTTTTTTTTTATTATTTTCCTATTCCGAGTACATGTTTATTTTAAGATATAAAGTAGAGTATAATTGAATTTATTAACAATGAGGGTCCATAGCTCAGTGGTAGAGCAATTGACTGCAGATCAATAGGTCACCGGTTCGAACCCGGTTGGGCCCTTTTTATTTTGCAAACATTACTTCGAACCCCTTTTTATTTTGCAAACATTACTTGATCATTGATAATTTAGGATTTTGCTCGATTCATTTGAAAGAGAGCTCGAGTTTGACCGAGCGTTGATTGGACCTCGCTCCATTCGTTTGTAACCCTACATCGTCCAGTCTTAAACATGGTGGACTCAGGTCAACCATGTAAAGTCCCCTTGTTTCATGGTAGTTTCCAATTATTTAAAGCAAAGTAAAGTTATACGTATAAAAGTAATAAAACGACGACGTTTTAGTCCACGCAACCAAATTTTATAGCTATAGCCAACTTTTATAGAATCTCCTCTGTTCTCAATTTCCAAATAGGAAAACCATTATTCAAAATTTAGGTATTTTTCCTTGACGAAGACGACAATTTGATCGGATATTTTTTTTCCGATAGCTGGTGGCGCCGCCCGTTTTCTCGCCGAATAGTATATATTTTTCCAATAATAATAACTCTTTCAAAATTCCACAATTTCCTATATCACCTGCACCTCGCGCGGATATACTTCGACTTGAAAAGGTAAGAGAATAATCCTTTTAGGCTCCAGCTGTCCTGCAATCGTACGATTTTGAGGATATGTGTAGTTTACAAAGTCGATTGTTATTTCGAGGTTTTTTTCTTGGGATCCTGTGTATCTGTCTTCGTGCAGTTAGAATGTATGATCGTTCTTGTTTCATCTGCGTTTTTATAGCAGAAATTTGAATTGAGAGACGTTAACTTTTATCTTCAGTTTGATATCTGTTGTTGCTTTACCGTTTTGTTGGTATTTCGACTTTTGCGGCGGCTACGTGTTTATTGTTTTTTGGTTTGTGTTGCTTTCAGCCCTCTAAAGGGTTCATGTTGGCTTATCTGACAATTAATTTTAGCTGAGCCAATACATTGTTATATGGGTTACGTATACGATTGAATGTCAAGGCAATCGGATTAAGTTACATTAATGTGATCCTTCTTATTGTTTCTGGTTGAATTTTCGATTCAGGAATTATTTGCATCTGAAAATTTTATAACTGTTGTGCCTTACACTTTTTATTGGGATTTTAACTTTTGATGCTATGTGTGCTTGTGTTTCGTTAGAGTTTCATGGTGTGTTGATCTCTCTAAACAGTTATTGGCTGCTCATTTGACGAGTGTTTTTACCTGTACCAAGACTATTTAGAGAATTATGAATGTTAAACAGCTTATTTATTTGATTTGGTTGATGAAGAATAAAAGTGAGAATCTGCGAGATCCTCGTTTCTTGATTGTTCAGAGTATTGTTGATTTTACATAATATGGACTACGATCTTGATTGTTTAAATTAAACCGAGCTGATTGAAGAATATTAAATTTGAATTTATACTATTTCTTCTTGTTGCTGACATTCCCATTGATTTACTAAAGGTGGCCCAGACTTGAAAGATAACTCTGCGTTTCTTATCTTTTTTATCAGACAATGGCAGCTTCAGGAGACTCGTGGGTAAGGGAATATAATGAAGCAGTAAGACTTGCTGACGACATTACTAACATGGTATCCGAAAGGAATTCATTACCAGCATCTGGGCCAGAATCCCAGCGACATGCGTCTACCACACGGAGGAAAATCACCATACTGGGAACTAGACTGGACAGCCTAGATTCCCTTCTATCAAAGTTTCCAGCAAAACAATTTATGTAAGTTATCTGACTACCTTTTAGCAAATATCTGTAGCAATGTATTATATAGAAGTATAGAACTGATAAATTAGTTTTGCACTTGTATTGGTTAAATATGCTTCAACTATCCAAGTTTCCATCCAACTATTATCATGATGATATATTTGTGAGTTTTTGGTGGGTTTTAAACTTTTAATAAATTTGGCCTAGATCGTCTTTTAAGCTTCGAATTGTTTATTAATGTTTTGTTTATTCATCCACACTTGCAGCATATTTTTCTTCATGTTAATGTTCTCGTTTTTTCATTGTAAGACTGTCATACCATACTGTTCATTTTGAATTTCATTCTAAAATTTTGGTGTATGAAAAATCCATATCGATATCCTATGACGTATTTTGCACTTGTTCTTTCATTATAAATTTATATATACCATTAAGACCTGATTCTTCTCATTTTCAGGACTGAGAAAGAAATGAATCGCCGTAGGGACATGGTTAATAATTTGAGATCTAAAGTAAACCAGATGGGTTCCACACTGAACATGTCAAAGTTTGCAAATAGAGACAGCCTGCTTGGGCCTGAAGTAAAGCCCGCTGATGCCATCAGCAGAACAACTGGACTCGACAACCACGGCGTTGTTGGTCTTCAAAGGCAAATCATGAAAGGCTAGTTTCTTCATTTGATTCTTCTTGTTTTTTACTGTTTGTCTTTTTTTTTTGTTTCTTTTAATATTATTAATACTTAAACTGCAGAACAAGATGAGGGTCTTGAGAAGTTGGAGGAGACAGTAATGAGCACAAAACACATTGCATTGGCAATTAACGAAGAGCTTACTCTACATACAAGGCTAATTGTGCGCATTTTTTTCTTCCCCTTGTTTTCGTTTCATATGAGCATGATTTGACGATGAAGTTAATTTCTGCCGATGATGTGCAGGATGATCTGGATGAACATGTTGATGTCACAGTATCCAGACTACAGGTGAGTTATTTCTAACAAAAGTTCCCTTAAATCATGATAAATTGCCATGGAATGTATTTTTATTTTATTTATTTTTTTGCTTTTTTCTTTAAGAGTTGATTACAAAAACTACCATGAGGTAAACCTAATAACAAAAAAAACATTTTTTTTTAAATTACAAAAACACTCGACATTGTTTCATGTTTTACAGAAGTGCACATCAAGGGGGATATTTATTTTTCTCTGTTTTATTTCTAATTGGAACAGCGAGTACAGAGGAGGCTTGCAATGATGAACAAGCGGACTAAGGGTGGCTGTTCGTTCCTGTGCCTCATTCTATCTGTCATAGGGATTGTTATACTGGTCGGACTAATATACATGCTGATCAAATATTTGTGATTTAAGAAAAGGCAACTCTCGGGTTTATAATATTACTTAAGTTGATAAAATATACGGTAGTGGTGTTGATAAAATATAAGGTATCCGTCGTTTTTTGCTTTGAGGAGAAAGTTACATTTCCTATTTTATGGCACTTATTCAACAGGTGGAATCCTCCATCCCTTTGAATGTTGGAAAATTAATTTGTCTACGAACAAACAAACTTGGTGTCAAAACTTCATAAGATTCGGTAACACAAGTATGATGCTGGTATACACGCCTTACGGCTTTGATTTTCGGAATTCTTAGAAGTATATATGAACACATCCTTACAGATTTTGATCCTCACTCCCCAAATCCTCCTATTCCAAAGCATCGCGAAGTATAACCAATTCACCTATACAAACTTAAAATCAACTTCAATATTCTATTGGCCGATTGCACCTGACTAGTTGTGTTCAATGATCAAATGTACGACTAGTTGTGTTCGATGATCAAATGTACATGATATGAAAAGATAACCTCTCTTTAACCTCGATACAATGATAGAAACATATCAAATTCTGAACATCACCCTCTACTTCTAGTTTAGTTAAAACTAATATTACCACGAAAATATACAGACCTCCCAACAATGTTTTCAAACTTATCAAGGAGAATTTTGGGAAATGTGAGATGCCCCGTCTTCTTTCGATATGGCTACAAAGTTAGCCGGGGCAGACGGCCTTCCATCTCTCTTCCCATCTCTATTCATAGATCTTGCACCATTTTGATTGACGTTAAGAGAAAGCCGTCGGTTGGCCCCTCCGTTGGCCCGTGGGCCCACCGGTTTCTTGACGGTGGAGAATCGAGGGCTTGGTGTCGCACCCAAGTCATGTTCTTTGTTCAGCTGTTCGTGGAACTTCTTCTGATCCTGTTAATTAATTAGTAACAATTAAAACAAATTACAAATCTAGAATAATAAAAATGATGTAGAGGTATTAAAAATCTACATAGAAGTTTGTTTTACAAAAAGACCCCAGTAACTTTGAAAATGTCAGAAACTACCCTTGAGGTTTACATCCATCTCACATTTTTGCATATGTTGCTATAGTGGAGCTACATGAAATTCTGACTTCAACCAATAATATAATTGAATCCCTCATTCTTACAATATATTGCAAATTGCCACATTTTTATCTTATGTTTACATTACAACCCCAGTTTTTCCAGTATTACAAATAGTATGTTGAAGAGTCAAGTGACAAAGACCACTTGTTATTTTTCAAAAATCAATGGATGTGCAATTGCAATATATTCGATAGCATCAGGAATTCCCCATCAAATCAATTACATGTTGAGTCGAAACATAAATGCAATCAAAACTCAAGGGTGGTTTACATAATTTTAAAGCTGACTCAGTCTTTTTTGTAAATACGACAAACCTGATGGCCAGTTTGTAATATTCTATAAGATATATACTACTACATTAAAACTACCGAATCTTGATTTGACTCGGCTAAAACTCGACTCCGATCAATTATCAAAGTAAACTCAGCACAAATTTTAAGGTTCAATAAAAAATTAAATGAGTCTGAGAACAGTATTTTCAGATACGCGTCTCATTTTCCCAGGAGCAAATTGCTTTGTAACTCAATAAATGGCTGTAACCAAACACAAATCATGTAAAATTCATCATTAGATTTTACCTTTAACCTCTTCCTCTCCTCTTCCCTGTCATGTCTGAGCATTACATATTCGTCTAGCATGGCAAGAAGAGGAATCCCATCATAACTGAATGTGATCCCACGATCTTGCTCCCAGGCACGAGTTTTAGCAATTAAACTGTCAACAAGAGCTGCAAGACCCAAAGAAAAGATGAAATTCAGGTACACGTATAAACATGTATATTACAAGTTGAACAAAAGAAATGCAATGTTAGAGGTAATACTTGGAATTTTATTGACTAAAATCCGTGTCTTTTCGGCCCTCTTCAGATTCAAATGCGCACCTCTACTAGCATTGTACCTGTTTTGATCCTGTTTAACCAAACAGAAAAAATTGTTACAAGTATGGAAACAATAGCTTGGTCAAGTGAAACAAGATGGATTGTTAGAATCTATAGTTTCAAATAGAGTTCTTTAGTTGCATCCAACATACAAACCACTGAATGTCACCAAAAATAGGAATAAAAGAAGACTACAAAATGAGGCTTGATTTTATTTTAACTGTGGGGGTAATTTTAATATTATAATTGTAAACAAATGTAACAAATGAAACATAAGAGTAAAGCAAGCAAATAGATAGGTTATTGCTTGCTTTACTCATATATTTTTTTTCTTTTTATACATTTGCAAAAATCCAATTGGGGAAATCAACATCACGTTTATATATTTTTGAGGGATAAATAAAAAAATGTACGTCTTGGTCTGGGCTTATAACTTATAATTACAAAAAACTAAGAGGTTTGTGTGTGTGTGTGTGTGTGTATAAATAGTTACCTTGTTGTAGTCTTCAAGCCAACTTTCTTCTTCACAGGCTGACATCCATTTCTCAACCTTATCCAATATATCCTTCCTGCTCTCTGCCTCTTCTTTCGCTTTCAAGATCTGTTTATCCATGTCAGCTAATAACTCTGCAGGCTCAAAACTCCCTGAATCTATAAGTGACAAGATCTTCTCTCGAGCAACCTCGGTATCAATCTCTATGTGAGCTTGAGCAAATATCTCTTCGAGTTCAGATTGCCTCTTAAATGCAATTTCCTTCATTTTGCTACCTTTAAGCTGATCAAGCCTCTCAACTTCAACTTCAGCCTTAGAAAAAAGGATTGATTAAAGCACTGAATTAATTGTCATTTCCTGATTGAATTCATGCTTTGACGAATAAAGAAAACCTTACCTGTTCAATTAGGTCTAAAGCAAGAGCTCCAGGAACAGTTACTCCCTCCACTGAAGCTGAAATGTTACAGGTCACGTGATCAAAGAGGCTGCGCTCGTCTTTGGGTGTATCCATTAAATTCCAAAGGTCAATTAGCTGGGATGCCAATTCTTGAAGCTGTAGAAAGAGACAATTTTCACTAGATAAACAGTAGATGAATTAAATGGATACAAACTAATGTAAATGGTCAAGCAAAAGATGTAACTGGGTGATTCCTAGATAGCAGCCATTCCCCATCAACAAGTTAAAATTCAAAAATGATAGAAAACAATCCCATTTACGGATATACCTGAGGCTCATGATTATGTTAAAATACCTTAATTTAATACCACACTTTCAACGTAAATCAAATGGAAAATAAGAGTTTAAAATCTGTTATTCAAAGTGAGTCATAAGAACCTATTAGTTAATGAAACGTTTTAACCAGAATTAAATGTTGAGGTAAATACGAGATTGTTGATAATGCACATTTATGTGACAATTTTAGTCGAAAATGTCATCTTATAAATTTCTTGAGCAAAAATCAGACGATACAATGCTATTACCTTGTGCAATTTCTTCTTTTTATCTTCCTTTAGTGCTAAAACAGCCTTAGCCAATCTAGATAGTGTGTCGTTGCTTATACTCTTTGATTGTGCCCCGCACGAGTCATTTAGGCTGGGATGCACATCTGTGACTGTAGTAGAGAAGTCAATGCCAAGGACAGCACAAAGATCATGTACAGTGTTCACAAAATCCAGAACCTTCCGCAACCTATCACTCTGCATATCAAGAATAAGAAACTATAAATACTGTACTGCCAAGTGCTTCAGCTAGGAAATGACTTAATAGCTGATCCTTGAAAAATTACACGTGCAATAGTTAAAATAAGCTTTACTTATGCTGATTTGTTGGCCCATTTCAAGAATGCTTATATTGAATTTTTTTAAGATATGCATACTATATATAACCCAAAACGGAAATGGTTATTATAGCATTTACAGTTTTACACTGTCATCTTACGAATTACACTATTCGCTCACTTACACATTTCCAATCTATCAATCACATTTAATCATGATTTCACTATATATTATTAAATCAACTATCAACATCACAATATCACATGTTAATTTCATAACCAATTACACTCTTAAGACCTTAAGACCCATTCTTCTCTTGTTAAATTTATCACACTTCTCTAGATAAAAAGAGAACAGAAAGAAACACAAAGAAAGCAAGAAAAACAAAATTACTTTTTCCTTTTGAAGGTCAAGGAGCTGTGCTTGAAACTCATTTAATTTGTTTGTTGATAGATCTGGCTCATCAATGGCTGGAGTTTGTACTGGCTCATCGTCTCCAGCAATTTCTGCACATATTATATTTATTTGAGATTGGACCTCAGAAAAATCACTAATCCTGTCACCCTTCTGTTTCCATAGTTTTTCCAATGCAGGTGCTATAGTTTCAAGTTGTTCCTTAATTGTCCCGGATGTCTTCCCAGGCTGCCAGAACATAGAAAACATAAGGAGTGTTTGTGAAACTTTCAGATGAAGTGAATTAATGCAGCATAAGAAAACAACTACGAGATTATAGTGCTTATAAATAGAAATACTTTCAGATGAAATGAGTCAATGCAGCACAGGAAAACAACTACGAGTTTATAGTGCTTATAAATAGAACAAGAATCACTTTTAGTTAAACTTATTTCTTGCAAAATAACACATATCCATAACAATTACTCACAATTCCGACAGAAGACTTCTCTCCGAGGGCAGATTGGAGTTTAGTAAGTTCGACTCTAGCCTCGGCCAATGTCTGAAGAAGTTGGGCCCTAGATTTCACTGCATGGTCAACTTTTCTCTTGTACACATCCAAGCACTCTTGCTCCAACTGAAGGAGCATCTGGTCTCGTTCCTCGTCAGTTTCGCCAACTTCATCCCAGATTTGCTGCACACATAAAAACACGAGGACCCCACCTTTGTCAGTACGTCAAACGTTTTCCGGGCATCTGAAAACAGAGAGCATAAGCAAGTAGAACTTGTATATAATTCAAAAACGCACTTGCCTGCAACTGCTGCAACAAAGATCCGCAAGTAACTCGGCCGATGTGATTTTCAGTTTCTACTTCTGCCATCTTTCAATGGCTAAACAAAACCTGAAGTTTGATCAAAATTCAGAGTCGGGGAATTCTGCATACGATCAATCACAGAACATATGAATGCAAAACCATTTTTTTTAATTTACAAAAAATCACCGACAAATTTATTGTAGAGTCCTAAGCAACTTAGAATCCAAATTAATACAACTATATAAAACCCTAAATAAACTTGCATTATTACGTAAATGTACTCGAATGAATCCAAAATCAAAATACAAAAATGTCGGAGCAAGCAAAATTTCTCAGCGTAATCCCGACTCCATTTTTTTCAACAAATATCCAGTTGAGACGTATGTAAAATCTCACCGGATCGTGTTGTTCGTGCTCGGGTTTCCGTCCCAGATCTGTTGATTTTTCAGTGTGTATATCCTAAAAGTACAAGTGACTGAGTGAGAGTGAGAAAGAGAAGGATAATATTCAAAGGCAGTATACGTTATATACGACGTCGTCTCCGAAATGGAAGAAGATGGTGGTTAATTAATTCCTAATCATTTCCTTATTAGGATTATTAAAAACGAATACGAAGTATTTGGTAAACAAAAATTTACAAAAATACTAATTCATTTCGTAATAACAAAACAACTTTTTGTAAATATTAGTACTCCGTATATCACAATAATAGAATATTCCAAAAAAAAATCTCTTTCTTTCATTTTTTTATTTAAAAATACATTTATATTTCACTTTTTAATAAAAAATAATATTTTCTTTAATCTTCATTTTCGAAAAATGGTCCTATATTTATGAAAGGATTTTTTTTTTTACCAATTATAAAATGAAAACTTACAAAAATAGTTGCAAGAACAAGTTAAATACGGAGTAAAATATCAATTGTTGATCTCCCTAATTGGATCTTCACCAATGTAACAAACGAAACATACGAGTAAAGCAAGCAAACAGTGTTAGTGTGTAGTTCACCCTAGTTCGACGAAGAGTTTCTTTCTCTGTCGAACTAGCTTGAACTATACGCTATATTTTGTATAAACTTCATAACTAAGTGTTTTTATGTACTACACTTTATCCAGCTCTACGTCGAACTGTGATTGCTTTTTCTTGGTGTAACTAAGTCATGAAGTTTTGGTGTTTCTAACTTTGTCGAACTAGCTTGAACTATACATTATATTATGTTTTGTATAAACTTCAACTCCTTATAGCAAGGTTTCATGCAGCTCTACGTCAATCTGTCGTTGCTTTTTCTTCGAAGTCCTCTCGTGAAACTTTGAACTCTAAAAACTTTGGGTTCAGCGTGCCTTCAAAGTCATCCCCTATGTCTTCGAAGTCCCAAGGTATTTGCTCCAGTTTCTGTAGCTAACTCTATCAATTCCTAGCAGACTTAGAGAAATTTTGCCTACACAATACTTCAAAACACTTAGTTATGAAGTTTATACAAAACAGAGTGTATAGTTCAAGCTAGTTCGACAGCGTATGAAACTCTACGTCGAACTATGACGAACTACACACTAACAATCTCCTCTTTTTATAGTCAACTTCATAAGCGAGGCTTCATAGAGAAGCTCCCCCTAAAATCAACATCATACTAAAAAAGTTAAAGTAACACACAGTGCAACAAAACAAAGTAAACGAACGGCAAAGCACATTTGAAAGCAGTTGAACGCAAAGAGAGGAAACGATAATGAAATAAAAGCTCAAACCGAGCAAACCAACATAAAAAGTATCAAGTAGTAATCTTGCAGTAAAGTAAATCGTTCGGCAGGATAAATAGCAAAAGGGTTCAGTCTTCGTAGACTCATTCTTCAGGCTCAGTATCAGATATATCAACTGGAGTAATTAGTCTTGAGTCTTCAGGTTCAGTATCAGATGTATGATATGTATCAACTGGAGTATTTTGTCTCGAGTCTTCTTCAGACGAGTACTCACGTCCATCATCCTCATCATCGTCCTCTCCTTCCTCTCCCTCTTCGTTCTCTTCATCTTCGTCGACCTGAGTAATTTGTCTTGAGTCTTCAGGTTCAGTATCAGATGTATCAACTGGAGTAATTTCTCTCGAGTCTTCTTCAGACGAGTACTCACGTCCATTATCCTCATCATCGTCCTCGTTCTCTTCATCTTCGTCGACCTCTAGGATTTCTTCTGGGATTGATTCCTTGGCCTTTTCAACACTTCTCACAACAGATCTCGAAGACCCAGCTCCCTTGGCCTTTTCAACACTTCGCACAGCAGAGACCTTTCTCACTGTACCATCACGCCCAGAAATCAAATCGCCATAGAAGGCATCATTGTCACTTCTTATTCTCTTCGTAAGCTTCTTCCTTATGTCTACCTCAGTTTCTGCAACCGACTCTTTGCTCTCTTCAGTGTCACGCTCGATGGCTTTCCTCTTCCTATCCTTCTTCTTCTTCTTCGGTGACTCACGCCCCTTAGCATTTTCAGCTGCGAGTTTATATCGTTTAATCATCACAACAATATCCATAGCCTTATCAAACATTACTTGCAGTGCGTTGACATCCTTGTACGATGAGCCGTCTCCCCCTCGACGAAACACTCTTACTACTTTTCGGCGAATGTGGTCAGTCATATTGAGTGCCAAAGATTGCACGTCTCCCAACTTACCAATATCACGCAGAAGACCCTTCGGCGCATACAAATATGGCTCATCCTCCGACGAGTCAGAAGTATCCTGCGTCGGAACAAAGTTAGGAATTTTTTGCCTCTGCGAAGACTTAGAGGGCTTTGTAGATTTTGCTTTGATTTGGAGAGGGCTCGAAGAAGCAGATAGAAAAATTGTTCCCTCTTGTTTAGACTACTTAGGACGTTTCGCTAGAAAGTGTTCCGTAGTAAATCTGGTTTTTTGTCGTGTGACCTTTTTGCAAGTTCGCTAGAATTTGTAGATTTTTACAAGCAAGTGTACGATACTAGTAAAAGCTTAATAAAAGAAGTTTATTTTAGAATCTTTGTTTGTGTATCAACATCACGTTTATATATTTTTTAGGGATAAATTAAAAAACGTATGTCTGGGTCTGGGCTTATTACTTAAAAATACAAAAAATAACTAAGAGGTTTGTGTGTGTGTGTGTGTGTATAAATAGTTACCTTGCTGTAGTCTTCAATCCTACTTTCTTCTTCACTGGACGAAGTCCTTTTCTCAACCTTTCACATAGATAAACAGTAGATGAATGAAATGGATACAAACTAATGTAAATGGTCAAGGAAAAGATGTAACTGGGTGATTCCTAGATAGCAGCCATTCATCAACAAGTTAAAATTAAAAAATGATTAGAAAACAATCCCATTTACGGATATACCCGAGGTTTATGATTATGTCAAGAAACCTTTAATTTAA
Organism: Euphrasia confusa; assembly: GCA_954870475.1. NCBI lineage: Eukaryota > Viridiplantae > Streptophyta > Magnoliopsida > Lamiales > Orobanchaceae > Euphrasia > Euphrasia confusa. The sequence continues at coordinate 2,767,130 of OX940969.1, read as the reverse complement.
CCCCACACATTCAACGTAAATTAAATGGAAAATCAGAATTTAAAATCTTTTATACAAAGTGAATCATAAGAACCTGATAGTTAAAGAGATTTTAACCACAATTAAATGTTCAGGTAAATACGAGATTGTTGATTATGCACATTTAGGTCACAATTTTAGTCGAAAATGCCATCTTATAAATTTCTTGAGCACAAATCAGATGAGACCATGCTATCTTACCATGTGCAATTTCTTCTTTTTATCTTCCTTTAGTGCTAACACAGTCTTAGCCAATCTAGATAGTGTATCGTTGCTTATACTCTTTGATTGTGCCCCGTGCGAGTCATTTAAGCTGGGATGCACATCTGTGACCATAGTAGAGAAGTCAATGCCAAGGACCGCATAAAGATCATGTATAGTGTTCACAAAATCCAGAACCTTCCGCAACCTATCACTCTGCATATCAAGAATAACAAACTATAAATACTGTACTGCCAAGTGCTTCAGCTAGGAAATGACTTAATAGCTGATCCTTGAAAGATTACAAGTGCAATAGCTAAAATAAACTTTACTTTTGCTGGATTTTTGGCCCATTTAAGGAATGCTTATATTGAAATTTTTTAAGGTACAAATACTATATATAACCCAAACCGGAAAACGGTAATCCTATCATTTACACTATCATCTTACAAATTACATTTCTCGCTCACTTACACATTTCCAATCTATCAATCAACATCAAAATATCACATGTTCATTTCATATTCAATTACTCTTAAGACCCATTCTTTTTCTTCTTAAAATTATCATGCGTCTATTGACAAAAAGAAACCACAAAGAAAGCAAGAAAAACGAACTTACTTTTTCTTTTTGAAGGTCAAGGAGCTGTGCTTGAAATTCATTAAGTTTGTTTGTTGATAGATCTGACTCATCAATGGATGGAGTTTGTATGGGCTCATCGGCTCCAGCAATTTCTGCACATATTATATTTATTTGAGATTGGACCTCAGAAAAATCTCTAATCCGGTCACCCTTCTGTTTCCGTAGTTTTTCCAATGCAAGTGTCATAGCTTCAAGCTGTTCCTTAATTGTCCCGGATGTCTTCCCAGGCTGCCAGAACATAGAAAACATAAGGAGGGTTTGCGAAACTTTCATAAGGAAACATATCCATAATAATTACTCACAATTCCGACATAAGACTTCTCTCCGAGAGCGGATTGGAGTTTAGTAAGTTCGACACTAGCCTCTTCCAATGTATCAAGAAGTTGGGCCCTAGACTCTATAGCATGGTCAACTTTTCTCGTGTACACATCCAAGCACTCTTGCTCCAACTGAAGGAGCATCTGGTCTCGTTCCTCGTCAGTTTCGCCAACTTCATCCCAGATTTTCTGCACACATAAAACACGAGGACCCGTCTTTGTTAGTACGTCAAACGTTTTCCGGACAGCTGAAAACAGAAAGTTTATAACTTGTATATAATAATTCAAGAATGCACTTGCCCGCAACAGCTGCAATAAAGATCCGCAAGTCCTTCGACCGGTGTGATTTTCAGTTTCTACTTCTGCCATCTTTCGAAGGCTAAAGAAAACCTGAAATTAGATCAAACTTCAGAGCCATGGAATTCTGCACAAAATCAATCACGGAACATATGAATGCAAAACCATTTTTTTTTAATTTACAAAAATTCGCCCACAAATTTATTGTAGAATCCTAAGCAACTCAGAATCCAAATTAATACTGCTATAAAAACCCTAAATAAAACATGCATTATTACATAAATGTACTCGAATGAATCCAAAATCAAAATACAAAAATGACGGAGCTAATCCTGACTCCATTTTTTTCAACAGATATCCAGTTGAGACGTATATAATAAAGCTCACCGGATCGTTGTGTTCGCGCTCGGGTTTCGTCCCAACCAGAGCACAGTTTCTATTTTTTTAATGTTCTCGATTAGTTAATGAAATAATTTTTTTTTTAAATATAATTTATTTTTGTTTTTTTCATTTTTAAAATTTTATTCAAAAATACTTTAATTTTTAATTTTAAAAATAAATTTTTATTTTTTAAATTTTGTGCAAAAAAATTAAAAAATATAACGAAAAAATATTTATTTTTAATCTTCATGGCAATTAATGTATATAAAGTTGGGACAAAGTAGTACAGTAATTCTTAAATCATTTTTTTTAAGATTATTAAAATGAAAATTTGGGAAATAGAAAAAAAAAGGTTTTTTTATTAAAAAGTAATTGTAAAATTAAATTTATAAAATAGTTGGAACCAAAAAAAATAGTAAAATATAAATATTAAAAATAACTTTTCTAGAGTAGATAAAGTAAGTTATTGGAGAAATTATCATATAGACGTAGTATATGTTTCAAACTTATCAAAGGGTGATTAGGAAGCATTAATACAAAAATCAAGCTGAACATCTTACTGTGTTGAAATGTGATTCAAAATTGAACCACTAATGTATGACCAAAGCGGCAAACCACGAGGTATTGCTCTTAATCACACTACGGATAATTTGACGCTTCGTGATCAAAGTCTAATTATTCGTGAGATTGAATAACCTGTTTTCGAAAAGAAAACAAACATCGTTTGACCCGAACACCCGCAACTTGAAAAATCACGCTCGCCTGATACTGCACGTGACCCGATCAAAGAGCCAAGACTCGACTCTCGAGTCAACTCAGCCAACCCAGTCCGACCCCAAAACAATGGTATCAACGATGCACACAACTCAAACAAGTAGAACTTTGGCCCCCAATCATTGGTACAAAATCAATTCAAAACGATATAAATATATGTGCTTCGAACCGTTTTTTGAAACAAAACAACACAGTATTTGTTGGAAAAACTAGCATGAATCCTTGGAACGAAAGAAGAGTAAACATATATAAAAATGTTGAAGACAAACACGCACAAAAATAGCTCATAGTTCTTTCCTCCGCGGTGAAAAAGCTTTATTCAAATAAAATACAGTTAGAATAACCCTACATTTTTCTCCAGATTGTACACAAGCCGTTGGTCCTTTTCAGCTTTCCTCGTTGCTTGCCGCAACTGTTACACCAACTTCGGCCGGCCTTATAACTCGGTCGTGCAGAATGTATCCAGCCTGAAAACCAAACGAATTCGCAGATATTAAGACTTGTGATCAGAGCTCAACTGTTTTAAGAAGAAAAAATAAGTAGTTGAAAAACAGAAAATTGATCTGACTTTGAAAATAGTCGAGTAACCCTAGACCGGGATATAGGTGCAGGATAAAGAAAAAACAGAAGAAAACTAAAAAGTGACTTCTTGGATGACTCACTGGAAATTCGGAATCACTTTTTCTGTGTTTTCAAGCATACTTTTAATGGCACAACAATTTCGACTGTAGGCTTTTAGATTACCTTCAAAACAACCGCAACACGATCTGCCGGCTTAGAAGGATCTGGAACTTGGAACACAGCATTATGCCTGTTTGGATCGAATTCCTCATCTACAGGATCGTATTTCTCTAGTCCAAACTTTTTAAACACCTGCATTCAGAAAAATTACATAAATAAATTATCTTTATTAATTTTTTTTTGAAATTCCACAAATGATTGGTACCATTTCCTTTCTCTACGACCATAATTGTCTCGGGAAAGCATGACAGGATTTCCGTTTGAGTATTTTACAATGAAAAATTACTCTTTAAAACTCTCATGCAAAGCATTTGCTTTGACTAACAACATTAAAAGAAAACGCAATCAAAGAAAGAGGAAATAAAGAACTAGTATAGTACCTCAGACAATTGTTTTTCAGTCATCTCAACACCTTCGAGGAGTGTTTTGAGTTGTTTAACGGCTCCAACTTCATCTTTTGATGTGTCGATTTTGGCGAAACTCTCTTTTGCAGCAGAAGAAGCTCTACCCAAATTATCCGCCACGTCCAAAAGGCTTTTAGCGAAATTCTGCATCACATATATCAAAATAAATAATTCAGATTTCAGAGAGCGCCTCCGATTTTGAGGCCAAGGAGGAACAAGTTCATTAACCAATAACCAATAACCAATAGCCTATTTATTATTTTTTAAGAAAAACACAATTTATCTTTCAAAATCACGAAAAATACACGTATAGAAGAAACCCCGAAGAAGTTTTTTGTAATTAACTAAAAAAAACCTGAATAGCAAACTTCTTGGCATTTTCGGATTCACGCCTAGTACGCTCCTTCACGTTCTCCATCTCCGCGAACGACCTCAGAACCTTATCCTTCATCTGCTCAATCTCTTCCTTCTTTGAAGCCAGATTCTGTTCCTTCTCCACGACAAGTTTTACCAGGTCATCTCTTGAGAGGTCACTCGCCTCTAACTCTGAATCTGAACTTGAATCCGAATCGGAAAACGCAACTCGTTTAGAGTCACTTTTTTTTCCTTTAGGTGCTTCGGATTTCTCATCAGCTTCTGTGTCATGAGGGGCAGCTTCACTTTTCTCCTTATTCTCCTGTTCGGACGCCTCTTTATTATTGGGGTTTTGAGATGCAGAAGAGGAAAAACCGAGCCATTGAAATCGTGATGATTTCAAAGCTGAATGATGTAGCAAAGACACCTGACCAGGCATCATCTAAACAGAGCAAAAAAAACAACGGACCTCTTTCAGTATTACATATCTACATTTCCAATGCAACAACTCCCATATAGAAAAACCACCAAAATAGATTTACAGATTACACTACAAATTAATTACTCGATTTTCATTCTTCGTTTCTGTTTTTTTTTTTTTTTGTTTTTTTTTTTTTGCACGATAAAATTAGATATTGTCTGAGTACCAAACAACCACTACTAAAGGCAAACTGAAATTCAGCTAAAATTGTTAATGATCTTCAACAGAAGAATGTGTTCAGATGAAATTCAATTTCACAGAGAGTGAAAAGTACGGCCAAACGAAGATTTGAAAATGTCCCAAATCTAATGTAGCTCAAATGTGAATTGAAAGAAACAATTGAATAAAAACACGATCTTTAACCAAAAAACAGTACCGTGTTATTGGGCCCACGTGCGCAATTGGAAGAAGACCGAAGAACACTGGTTTCGTGGCGGCCGGAGAGGAGCGCCGAGTAGCGGCACTGAGTCAGCACGGTCCTCGAGACCCGGCTTGTGATTCTGCTCAGAGACATGGCTATGAAGGTATGCCTAAATCGTAAGAGGAGTGGGCGGTGGAGGCTTCACTGATGAGGAGGCAGGGTTTAAGGGATTCTGGACTTGGGCAGAAAGAAAGGTTTTTTTTTTTCCTTTTTAATGAAAATTTAATGTTATTTTTGTCATTTAAAAAAATGAACCATTAGCAAAGATTTACAACAATAAAAAAATTAATTATAGAATAATCTAAATAAATAATCATAGAGGTAACAATACACAGTAAAGGCCCTCATCACTTTAAGAAGGATGACAAATAATATACTACAGAAAAATAAAATAAAAAAAATGGCTCTCTTCTCTTTACTATATACTCCTCCTCCACACAGGTGTTTTAGCCAATAATAAACATCGATCCATAGAGTTCGACCCATGCTCGTCTCTCGTCGGTTCAAGAAATGCGAACCGTCTTTCCTAGCAGCCAAAGCACCAAAGACATCTCTATCCCAAAAATCGTATGTAGAGAACCTCTATCCAGCATTGACCCGTAAATCGTAATCCCAGCTCTGTTGTTCTCAAAGTATGTCACTACACATCAAAGATAACATTTGAAATTACTTTACTACCCTTTGAGTTAGCATTTTGAAACATAATAACTCAAACTAACTTACCCAATGCCTGTCTCTTTTGAAATGAGATTGTGCTGTGGGTATGCGAAAGAATAAACTTGGCGTTGTCGATCCCGTCCTCCTCGTCCCCGGCATCCTCCAACTGATCGGGAGATCCGTCCGATCTCTCGTTCAGAAATTGCCTGTCGATCGTCTCTGCCCCGTCGAACGAGTTGATCGTGGCGCTCACGTGCCACTTGGCGGCTAGGCACGTCACGGCTTGCGCCTTATGCGTGATCTTTGCTGCGCTTCTTAGTATGATCAAGAGACCGGCTAAAAGGCTTAAGGAACAAATCAAATCAAATCGAGATTGAATGTTTGTCAAATATATTTAAGCCCTTGTCGAATGGTAAGTAACCCTTGTCGAATGATATTTAATGTTTTTCGAATGAGATGTAAGCCTTGTCGAATGAGATTTAATGTTTTTCGAATGAGATGTAAGCCTTGTCGAATGAGATTAACCCTTATCGAATGGTATTTAATGTTTATCGAATACACATAACTATTATTCCCGAATGAATATTTATTTGTTGAATGAATATGTTTGCACATGAATGAATATTTTTATTTGTGAAATACATTTTAGACTATTAGAATAAATATTTATTTTAGATTACTTTAAATTTATTTGCGCTATTTTAAATTTATTTGCGTAGGCTATTTTAATTTTTTTTGCGCTATTTTAAATTTATTTGTTTCCGCAATTTTTTATTTTTGCGAATTATATATTTTTTGTTTTTAATGTTTGCGCATTATATATTTTTATTTGTTATAATATATTGTTTTTGCGCATCTAATAAGTATTTTTATTTGTCAAATATATTGTAAACGGAGAGAAATTATTACAAATTCAGTAAATTTATCATGAATTGAATGCAAACATGTATTCGATAATGGTTACGTGTATTCGATAAACATTAAATACCATTCGATAAGGGTTAATCTCATTCGATAAGGCTTACATCTCATTCGAAAAACATTAAATCTCATTCGACAAGGCTTACATCTCATTCGAAAAACATTAAATATCATTCGACAAGAGGTACTTACCATTCGACAAGGGCTTAAATATATTGACAAACATTTATTGAGAAATGATTCTGTAAATGTATTCGACAAATAAATATAAACATATTCGATAAAGAAAATATTTTCATTCGATAAACAATAATTTACCATTCCAGAAAAGTTAGAAAAATTTAACATAAAAAAAAAAATAACGGTAGAATATTGTTGTCGAATGGTATTATCGAATGGTATTGTCGAATGGTATTTTAACCCATTCGATCGGCTCTAAGGGCAAATTGGGGCATTCAGCGCTTTTTAGTGTAAAAAACCATACTTTTTATATGCTTAGTGTAAATAAGATGTAGCGCTATCCCATATAGTGTACTTTAATTTTTCTCCCATTCAATTATAGGAATTGAATTGATTTTTTTTTAGTAAAAATATTAATAATATACTAATATTAACTAAACTATATATTTAAAATTATTGATTCAAATATTTTTTTTTATTTTTTATTTTATTTTATTTTATGTTTTATAATAATTTGAATTTAATGAGTTTAAAGTAAACTAAATTTAACTGAAACCATGTTTTATTTTTTTTCTATTGGATAGTGTAGACTCATCTTTACAAATTAATAAAAAAAAAAATTAATAGTGTTTTGGCTTAATACTCTTTCATTGTTAAATCACGTAATAAAATATTGGAGAGTATATTCTTGGCCTACCAAAATTCAAAATAGATAGGCAATGGCAATGGTAAGAGAATTTCACTAGTCATCTTGTAATCACATCTCCTCAAATATGTTGTCAACCAGGGGAAGACAATGCTATAATTCGGCGTGACAACTACTCTAGTAACTCCCATGCGTACAAAAATAATTTAAAAAAAAAAAAAAACATCAATAAAAATCAATGAATACTTTAATTATAGAATATGAAGAAGTATAATTTGAAGGTAAGACTACTGCACATGCCATGAACAATTGACCACATAGAATATCATATTATCATCTATCAAATAGAATGAAAGTTAGTTGATTACAAAGAGAACCCAACTTATATCATTATCGAGCAAATCTTGGTAGTCACGACTAGGTTTTCGATAGCCAAGATTGAGGAAGCTGTTGGGTTGAGAATCATGCAGCTGCCGACAGATCAAGGAACCAAGATTTCCCATACATAAAATAGAACTATAGTCAATAAGGTTGACAAAGACCTTTTTTTTTTCACATGTTCTTTCTATACAAAATCCACTCTTACATTACACTCCTCTAAACATAATTCACTCACTTTCTCTACTTTAAAAGTTAAGCATGGTTGGTAGTATTTTTTCTTAAGTAACAAGTGTACTAAATGTAAATGAATTAAAATATAAAATACCAAGAAACCTACCTTGTATAATCAAGATCCTTCACAGAGCCAAAATCCCCCCTTGTTTCATTCCATCTTTTCCTAGAAGTCGATATATAATTTCAAACGACAACACTCATCCTTCCGTATCACACGCACACAGAAAAAAAAAACTCCACAAAAGAGAGTGCATCAATAAACATAAATCAAATATTGTTATATATACTAACAAATGGGCTTAGGCATGCACAAGATCATTAACCTCCCAACAATATTCTCCAACCACACAACTAAAACAGGAAATAAAAAAAAGGAATGAAAGTAATAAATCATTCAGAACATCCCAGACAACAAAAGAAGGCCAAGTAGTAGATGAGGTTCTCCGCACACTTCACTTCTTACAACATACAAGTATAGCTCAACACAGAAAAGATAGGAAACGGCCACACCAAAAGCGAAAGAGTAGTCCCAGCACTTAACAACGTTAATACTCAAAGCTAGGAATGGAATATTCGGTAATTAACAGCTTGATAAAAATAACGGCAGGTGGTACGACTTGCGCAAAAGGTCTTCAATTCTTACATATCCAAAATGAAAACTTTTAGAAAAGTGTACATTCTAAATCTACCGCTAAACATATATTAATATCAAAATTGAGATCCAGATCTAAAAAGACCATGTGAAAAGTGTTCTACCAAATAATCACGGCATGTAATAACGAATGTAGTCTTAACACCACATGTGACGTTAAACTTTGACACGTGTAACTTGCATGAACTGATTTCCAAAATTGAAAAATAACGTGCTTTAGTGAGAAACCTGCCTAAAAGAATAAGCGAGTGTCGTGGAAACAAATCATGTCAGAATGAAAACAACATGGATAATCGAAAACGTTTTAGAATGAACGAATCACATTGTTGTTCTTCAAGTAACCCCAAAACATGAAACATAACAAGACTTCTATGAAACATAACAAGACTTCTATTCCAAATACACTAGTAGAAGTACTTTGAAAACTCACGTAAATGCTAATGCTTCATAACAACAAACCATAACAAAAATTAGGTTATGAGGCGTTGATTATAGTGCCACGTTAACTCGGTGTTAAACATATCAAATCAAACAAGATCAATAGAACCTACATTTACCAAGCATGATTACAGCATCAGATAGCAACAAACTTCATAACTAATGAAGCAGGAAAATCAGCAACACACTTAATTATCAATTATAACATCAAATATTATAAATAGTACACAAAAAAGTATATATTTTTCTCAAACAACAGACCTCATAGAACACAGACTATGAGAAATCTAGTTTTCCCCTCAATTTTTTCAGGAAAACAAAAACCTAAAGATGAACAGAAATATATGAAGACAAAAAAGAAAAGAAAAAAAGTAATTTAATCAATTGGGGAGTATTGTTTCCAAATGATGTTATGGTTCATCATATGTCATCTGAGGAACAGACCTCATAGCCGGAGGGCCGTGCAAGCGAGTTCATCCACATCAGCGGGGGCTCGCACAGGCGGCGGCATCGGAACGTTAAGATCAAAAAGAAAAGGCTTTTTACAAGTCGAAGCTGCAATGTCATGCTCCTTATCATCAACCACGGACGAAGAGGAATCACAGTCACTGTGGCAATCACCCAGAGCAATCGGCTGCGAAAGAGAGTGTCTCCTCCGCGGCTGAAAGAGCTGCGCCGGCGGCGGCTGCAGCTGCCGCGGGCCGCTGAACGACTCCACGGTGCTACTCATGCCGCTAGTGGTCGGCCTCTGGTGAGCAATCACGTGACGTTCCTGTGAGTGATACCCTGAATCTAGGAACCGATCGTTAGGGTTAGGGTTGACCCGCGAGGTATTAGGGTTTAGGGGGATGAAATCGGGGAAAACGGCGGCGTTCGGGGGCGGGGGGAAGTTCGTCTTGGCCTTCGTGCCACGGAACGAGCGAGCGGCGGCGTCGTAGGCGCGAGCGGCGTCCTCGGCGGTGTCGAAGGTGCCGAGCCAGACGCGCGCCTTCTTAATAGGGTCTCTGATCTCCGCCGCGAATCTGCCCCACGGCCTCTTTCTCACGCCGCGGTATCTGATCTCCTTGGATCCGCCAGATCCGATCGCATCGCCGCCATGTTCCGCCGGGGCCCTGGCTCTAGGCATGTTCAATTAAAAAGATGAACAATCGAAGGGGAGAAAAATAAATTGGGCGGAAGTGGGAAATGGAGAAATGAAGACATGTGTATAAAAGGGAAGAAACAAACGCCACAGGGAGAGATCACAGGGAGAGATGAGATTTCCGATTGAGATGATAAAAATCTAATTTTGATTTTTTCCTTTTCTATAATTTTTCTCTCTCTACTGTGTGTAAATGCCGTGTAAAGGAGAGTGATTTTTATTTTTTTTATTTTAGTGATTTCCATTTATCAATTTACTCCATAATCTTTCTAAGATAATTAAAATAAAAATAAAAATGAACCTCAAAATTTTGCCTTTTATATAAAGTAATTTTATTTAAACAATCTATTTTTATTAAATACACTTAATTATAAAATAATACAATTATATTATTAGTAAATTGTATTATATTATAAAATAATACAATTATATTATATACACTAATGGATTTTCCGAAATTCCCTTTATAAAAATTCACAAAAATAATTTTAACTAAAGAGCACTTTGAAAGTCGCTTACATTCTTGGAAAAAAGGTTGAAAAGATTTTCAAATTTCTAAAATCACATAATACAAAAAAAAATGTACTTATTATGTAACAAGGGAATAAGTTTTACTTTTTCAAATATTATTTAAAACAAAAAATGTTGATTATTTATTTATAATTTTTTGGTTTACTTTTAATAAGAAATTATTTTTTTACAAAACAATAGTAGAAGTAATTTAAGATGATACATGTTCAATGATTAAGAAGAAAAAATATTATTTTTTAATTTTTTTTATAAGAAAGTAAGAAATTTAAGATGATAGTGATTAAGAAAAAAAATTATTATTTTTTTATAAGAAAGTAAGAAGTAAAATATACTTTTTTTAATTAAAATATATTTAATAATTATTAATAAAGTTTAAAAAATATAATTGAAACAGTAAAATTAAATTTTATTTTAAAGTAAAGTATAATAAAAAAATAATTATTTTATTTTTAAAAGTGTAAATATTATTGTGCTTTTATTGTTATATAAATGCATTAATAATCACACTTTATTTTTGGAACAGTAAAATTAAATTAATTATTTTAAAGTAAAATATAATAAAAAAAATAATTATTTTATTTTTAAAAGTGTAAATATTATTGTGCATTTATTGTTATATAATACTATTTCTCTCATATTAATATTTACACTTTATTTTTGGATTGTCTCATATTAATAATCATATATTCATACTTTTTCATTTAAAAAAACATAAATATCTTTAATTTTTCACTTATTATTTTTTAAAATTATTTTCAACTATACAAAATATATTTTCTTAATCTCTATCCCATCACCCATAACTATTTTCATGTGAGTAAATATCACTACATAACTAATATAAAATTAAAAATTGTGCCACTTATATAATGTATTAAATATTATTTGTACATATTAATTTATTTATATATTCATAAATAATTAAAGTACAATGTTTTTTTTATTTTGTAAGTCTAGTTATTATACATATTTTATTTATATACATATATTTATAAATATAAATATAAGAAATTTGGCCCATAATAATAATAAAAGTTTGATACTCAAATTTAAAGAAGTGTATTCAATTGAGATTTTATTGGATTTTTTTAGACTTTAAAATGTTTATGGAGTTTTATTAATTTAAAAAATACAGAGTATATAACGAGTTTGACTGACTTTTTATATTGATTTATATGGATTTCATAAAATTTGATTGACTTTATTTTATTGATTTATGTAAATTTATATTTTGTGGATTATTTTTTAAATATATTTTATATTGATTTAAATAATTTTTTATAAATTATAGATATTTAAAATTCCAATTGTACATAAAAATAAATCATATAAATTTTAATTTTGTTTTCGATTTAAGATAAATTAAATTTTAATTTTGGAATAAATTTTAAATTTGTTTTCTGTTTATAAATAAAAATTCTAATTTTCGTTCCGCAATTTTTAAACTAGTAAATTCGTACTAGATGATGTGTATATAATTAAAAAAATAGTTATATTTTTAAAATAACTTGATAAATAAATTTATTTATTTTTATAATTGTTATAAAAATATAATTTTTTACTAAATAAAAATTTATGAATATATTTAATAATTTTAATATTTATTTTATATATATCAAATATATAATAATATAGTATTATTTTTTGAAAATTTATTTTATTTTTTATTTTTTATATTTTTTGTTGTTTTAATATTTTTAATAATAAATTAGTTAATTAAAATAGAAATTCATAAAAATTTTATGTATTTAGGAGAGATTTTAAACAATGAAGTTTTTTTTTATTTTTTAAATTAAATCAATTAAAATCCATAATTTTTAAAATCAGTTGACTTTTGAATACTGATAGATTTTTGATTTTTTTTAAAAATTTATATTGAAAAACTTAAGATTTTAATAGACTTTTATAAATCGATTGAATACACCCTCCTGCTTAGACTTTAATATATTCAATCGTATTTCACCTCTTTAATTATATACCTAGATAATTTGATGCAATGTAACCATCATAATTAAATATTTAAATTAGTTTTAATTAATAAAAAATAAAATATAATTTATTGACGAATTTCACATACGGTCCAATGAAGATCAGGGCCTGAGGCTGAACCCAATTAGAGAAATATAGCGTACGTATTACGCACTGTTTCAGATTCCACTGGGTGGTTGAACTTCATAATTACTCGGACTCACAGCCGTTGATCACACGCCAAAGAATCTCAACCGTCCTTTTTTCGATAAAATAAATAGAAATAAAAGGTGGAAACCGAATATCGAGAGCGCCCATTACAGCAGTTTCTCACTTGGAAAAAGCGACGACGACGACGAAGAATACGATAAAAAATGTCGACTGTGGAGGACGATAAGAAGCCCGCCGCCGGAGATTCAGCCGTCCATATTAATCTTAAAGTCAAAGGCCAGGTTTCCCTCCATCCCTACTTTTTCCTCGTTACAATTTTTTGATTAATTTTCTTATTATTACGTTTATTTTTTCCTGATCGTTTATCAATTCATTTATTATGATGCTTATATCGTTCCCAGAACTAGGAATTGTGGATGTGGTTTATGGAATGCTGATAGCTGTTGATTTCATTTCTAGGGTTTTGTTTTCCCCTTTTTGTTGCCTGGGGTTATTTGCTTGCTGTTCTGTGTATTGTAGTGATGTTTTATTTGGGATTTCTTTGTATTAAGTGTTTCAGAAAGTAGTGTGTTATTTAGTTGTTGTTGCTGTATTGTGGTATCTTACTCCGTATTTACTTTAATGGGGTTTCGTCGAAATTTGTGATTGATGTAGATGAAATATTTGAGTAGGGTGTTAATATCAGTGTTCAGGAAGAATTTGTAGTCTATTTGAGTTCATTGAAAATTGTGGAATATCCAAATTGAATTGTCTATACATGAACCATGATTTAATTTGAACAAATACTCAGTAGATGACCTTTTCATCTCCGTTTTGTTTATCTGAAACTCGAGTAATCTGTTTAATTACAATGTCCATTGCATTCATTATTGTTTATAATTTTTTATCTGTCTTTCTTTTTTATAATACATTAATTCATTAAGAATTCTTGAATTTTGCTTAAGCCAGGTAGGAATTGTTTTCTATCTACTGAGTGGTGAGGCAGATTGTCTTATTTTTACCTTACTGATTGTGCATGTTGTTTTAGGATGGAAATGAGGTGTTTTTCAGGATAAAGAGAAGCACACAGATGAAGAAGCTTATGACTGCTTACTGTGACCGCCAATCGGTGGAATTTAATTCTATTGCTTTTCTTTTTGATGGTCGTCGCCTCCGAGCGGAACACACTCCAGATGAGGTTTCTGTCTTTATCCATCTCACACTTTCTTGTATGAAATTGTTTTATCTGTTGGGCTTATAGAAGGAAAAAACTGTTAAAAAATTCTATCTAAAGAAATTAACTGATAGTCTGATACACTAAAGCCCTAAATTTGCCTAAACACCCCTTAATAATCAACTGAATGTCCACAATGCTCATTTCATTACAAAATGGTAGTTTTTCGTTTTCTCCAATTCGTACTAACGATAATGAAGAAAGTTAGCTAAACTAGTTGTCTTACTAAAGCAAAAAAAATAGACTTCATACCATGAAACTCTTGTTTAAAGACACAATTGCATTCAAACAAATGTTATTGGTATTAATAATTTCAATAGTTGTGTTTGTTTTAAATTATCCGTTATCTTTACTCCAAAAGGACGAGGGTTAATATAGAAAATGTTAATGTTGTACAGCTGGAAATGGAGGATGGGGACGAGATAGATGCAATGCTGCACCAGACTGGAGGTGCAACTGCTGCCTAGGGTCGTGTACATGTGGTGTTACTTTAATCTCTATTTCCTTCTGTTCGTACCCCCTTTTCTCTTTCTAGACATTTTGGATCTGTTAAGACTGCTGTAATAACGTTGTTCTTGGTACTATTATTATTATTATGGCTTGTCAGGTTGAAATTACAGTTGAGATGTGAAGCATATTAGTGCTAATTTTATATCCAACAATTTTCGGTCTCTTTGATGTACTCTCTCCGTATTTATTGTTGTATTTTTAGGGTTTTCGATCAATTGTTATTTGCATTGTTAGTATTTTTGTATGTTGGGATTTGTCAAATTTTCAGTATTTTGTGAATGTGTTGTGTAGGTGATGAGTTGAGGTATTGAGGTACAAGATATGGATCCCATGTGAACTTCAGTGTTAGGACTTGGGATTATATTACTATAATACTATTTACATCGTAATTATTTTTATACTTTGATTGATATTAAAATTAAAAAATGTTATTTTTGTTATATTTATGAAAAAAGTAATGATAAAATTGTATTAGTAGTATTTATTTAAAAAAAAAATAGTAAAGAGTAAAAATTTTTTGTCTGTGAAGACATATACTCCGTATGTGATAGTATTGAAAAGAAGTGTAAAAATATTAATAAAACAGAGCATATCCTAAAACATTTAGGTCCTTAATTTGAGCAGTTTCTTTTTCATTCATTCTTGTTTCTCTTCTCTTTGTGATTTTATTCTTTATTTTACGTTTGTCCATATCTCTCTTCTTAATTATGTTTCCATATCTCTCTTCTTAATTATGTTAAGTTTTCTTGTGTTTTAATTAAAACTTTAATATTTGAATATACACTAATCATACTCTTAAATCACACTCTTCACGAATTTCACTACCAAAACTTCAGTGAATCTCAAAGAACCTCCAAGAAATTACTTGAATTTCACTTGAATTTAGGGCCCAAAAAGAATCGAAAAATAGAAAAGTTGAAGAAAAACTCAGCAGGATTTCTCATCCGTAAAAGGGAGACAAAGGTTCATTGCCGGGAGAAAACTTGCAAGGCGTAATTGTGTAAAAATGTCAGGATAAACCTAAGATGGTAATACAACCACATCACCAACCAAGAAGTAAAAGCTTCAGAAGGGCCATTCGTATATAGAGACCATTCTTTGCTTGTCTGAAATAGGCAGACCTTGGATCATCATCCACATCAACCGTTATCTGTAAACAGCCCAACAGCAAAAACCCATACGATCAAGGCGTAAAAAAACAAGCACAAGGAGAATAGTGTGTGAATGTGTGATATAATAGTCTATATAGAGCAAATCAGAGGAACATCAGAAAGATGGAAAGCCTTACCTCATCAAGTCTCGGCAATGGATGCATCACAACTGCATGTTTCTGCATCACATCCAACACATCCCGGTTCACAATGTATTTTCCTCGGGCCTCTTCGTATAAATCAATTCTTTCACCAAATCTTTCTCTCTGAATACGGGTTTGATACACCACGTCACATTTAGCAGCCACCTCCATCAAATCTGCACTCTCTTCCCACTCGACTCCTTCCGACGTCAGACAATCTTTTATGTCGTCCTGATATCATAATTGAAAATATAATATTTCACAAGCTCTTAACACAATGTTCTCATATTATAATACACATTGACATGGGAAAAAAAATCCTAAAATGGATATTTTAGGAAAAATTATTTGAGTTTCCATGTGTAGTTTGACGCCTTCTCTGTCAAGTGTCAATACCTTCATTTTTACAACTTCAGGTGAGACAAAGAAGATTTTAACATCTTTAAACTTGGCCAGCAGATAGGCAAGTGATCGGACAGTCCTACCATTAGCAAGATCTCCGACAAGTCCAACTTTGATGCCATCAAGTTTTCCTATCTCTCTTTGGATAGTGTACACATCCAAGAGGGCCTGTTCACCGCCAATAGGGAAGTATATATAAAAAAATATAAATGCATTAAAATTTTGAAATGAAATATTGCAAAACATGCCCAAAACAACATTAACAATGCTCTGCATCACGAGAGGGTCCAAGTCCAAACAGATAAACACAGAGGACCAGATATAGCAAACGGAATTCATATTTTATTATTTTTAACACGTAGGCAAGCTAGATATGGATTGATGAAGCTTAAAGAAGAGGTTTGAATTATAACTAAAAATTAAAATGACTCAAAATTCATAACAAGAAAGCAGAATTATTTTATCGCAGCAATTGCAACAATAACTACACCAATGGGATAGCCTTGGGCATGGAATCCGTCATAATCATTCTCATGTGACTAATGTGTAAATAAATACTTAGAAAGCTCCCTTCAAACGATATTCTAACAAAGTAAACATGATTTCTTAATTAAAAGCCCAAAATTAGTTTGACGGCTTACCCTGAAAATGCAAATGCAGAATAAACACATCCTAGTAAACTAGAAAGAGTCGAGCTGCCATTTTCCAGAAAGCCACATACAAATGCTGTTCTCAACTACTGCCTAATAACGTAGCATTTACAGACACACATAAAGGATATTTTAAAAATCTGATTAACCAAATATCCAAAATAAAGATAAAGAAAATAACTTTTGAGTTATCAGACCTGAGTTGGGTGCTGCCCAGGCCCATCCCCAGCATTAATCACTGGAACACTGGCTGTCACTGCTGCCCGTTTCGCAGCACCACTTTCAAAATGCCTCATCACGATTATATCAGAATACCCTTCAACCGTTCTTATAGTATCTGGAATAAATTAATATCAGTCAGAATTAGTATGCGTTCAGAAAAAAACTTAGTTTATTGTGTCGGGGCACTACTCAAATGGTCAAGACTCACGCGCATTCTCAGTTATAATAAGCCAAGAGACTACCTTCGAGCGTCTCCCCCTTTGCAGCTGATGAGAACTCGCGCGCATTCTCAGTGGTCAAGACTTCCCCACCCAACCTTTTCATTGCGGACTCGAACGAAAGCCTAGTTCTAGTTGAGGGCTCGTAAAACAGGGTGGCCATCAAGTACCCCTTGAGCATCTGGCTTTCGGGAGAGTTCTTCTCGATTTTTTCCATCTCGAGTGCCACGTCGAATATGGCGCTCAGAGTGTCCCTGTCAAATTGCTGCGCCTCGATGATGTCGTCGAGTCGAAACTTACTCCCAGCCGGAATGGAAGGCTTGGTCCCGACCTCGATCGCTCGGCATCTGAGTCCGTTCTTCATAGGCGGCACAGTGCGGACTGTTTGTTTGAAAGAGACGTTTGGATAGCTGTGGAAGAAATTGATGGAGCGGGTCTTTGTAGACTCGGAGTCGAGCCGAGTGCGGCTCAAGGTCCGTGTGGGAAATGAGGAAGACGACGCCATTATAAACGGAGGGAGAAAACCTAATCGTGAAAATTGAAAAGAGTACCTTGTTCTAAAACTTTCGAAACCGAATCATCCGAATCCGAATAACATATAATGTAAAGACAATTGGTACTCACCTCTGTTTGATGGAGCTTCTTCGCCGGGGAATCACCGTCGGGAAGTGAGTAGGGTTTAAGGAGGGATAGGGTAGAACTTAGAAGGTTGTGGAAATGTGGAATAGTAACCCACACTCTGTTTTCCAAAACCACGTTTTTATCCTTTGTAACCCGTTTTATTGTAAAACTAATATTTTATTTTTTTGTTATTATTTATAAAAATATTTTTCATTAAACTTTTGGGATAAAACGTGTAGAAAGCTATCTAACCCTACAACAACCTCTTACCACTCTCACTGTATAATCACTTTCCGACGGTAATCGCCCGACGAAGAAGCTCCATCAAGCAGAGGTCAGTTCTTCTTCACATTCGATAATTTCTCTCACCAAGTACTGTACAATGATCCGTACTCGTTGCGGTTTGAGCTATTTGTTCAATTCGATATTGCCTTTAAGGTGTTTGATAAAATGTCCCAATGGGATTATGTCTCAGCTGAAATGACTCTTACCCATCTCTACTTCATGCTTTCGATTACTGGATTAGAATTTTGAGTCGTGAAATCTTGTTTAAGGTTAAGATATGAAGAAGGGAATTCACCCCCAGATGCAGTGGATATCGTACGTGACCCAGAGCGGCCGTCTGCTCAATGTGATGATGACCAAGATCCACCCGGTCGGTAAAGTTTATCATTTCCGAGCAAAGAGACAAATGGCTCAGAGTCTTGGGCAGATCGCCAAGTTCAAGCGTCGGTATGGAGGGAAGGAAGAGGAGCCCGAAAAGAAATGATGTTCATTCCATCCGGTACACATATCTGTTCTCGCCTTTTGGACTAAAGTTGGCGTGTATTTTTCTTCTTATTTGTGCTCGTTGTTTTCCACCCATCAAATTCTAGTCATAATTATGCTGATCTATTTGGTATTCATTTGGAATCTAGAAGCAAATGATCACTTTTTTTCGTTTTGAAGTCTATTATAACTACTTGACAGCTTGAGACTATGTCGATATAGAGAAACCGAAAGGGTGATATTAGTGGTTTTCACGGCCGATTCTTAATAGCTAACGGGATTGAATACATATTGTGTGGAGAATTAGATGAAAGGAGATAGTCGGCATATTCTCTTCACTTGTGAAATTCGATGATCCAAAGATGAAAAGCACAGCAAACATTGATGACTTGCTTGGAGCCAGCATACTCCGCAAGGACTCGATATTCTTTCTTTTTCTGTCCTCTCTTTCCCACCTAAAGTAAAAGACAACATAACCATATCGAATAGAGCTGCCTCCGTATAGGCCGCCGGCCCACTGTTAGGGTCCTCCAGAAAGATACTTAAAAACGATTGTGGTTTTAGGCTTAAGCAGTGCTTATAAATAAGCAAATTATATTTTTTATTATATTATATAAATAAAAAAAACCCAAAAGTACGGTGCTTATAAATAAGCAAATTATATTTTTTATTATATTATATAAATAAAAAAAACCCAAAAGTATGCAATATTTGATTACTACTCTATACATTAATAACTTCTCTAAATTAATAAAAAAAATTATGCGAGTTTATTAATTTATTCTTAAATTCAATATTTTTAAATTTAATACTCCATAAGTTATTAATATTTAATATTTATACATCATAACATAATATATTTTTTAAAATTCTTAAATTCAATATTTTTAAATTTAATACTCGATAACTTATTAATATTTAATATTTATACCTCATAAAATAATATATTTTTTTAATTATATTATATTCGTTATTATATTTTTATAAATATTATATTACTTAATATATTTTTATAAATATTTAATTCAACGAGAAACGATATATTTTTTTAATTATATTATATTCTTTATTATATTTTTATAAATATTATATTACTTAATATATTCTTATAAATATTTAATTCAACGGAGAAACGGTCAATGTTTTGACTACCGCATTGGAATTATATTTTTATAAATTAATAAATTAATATTTTTACAAACAATGTTTTTTGTTAATGAAAATATGGACAAATTACGTTGTTTTTATAATATAGAATATTTTTATAATTTTATATATTACCATTCATCAACGTTGGATTAAAAATAAATAATTACATGAACTTATAACTTCTAGAATATTGTTTAGTTTATATGATTTATGATTAAATAAGTAAATCTTCTATAATCTTATAGATTAAATAAATAATTAAATGAGTTTCTAATTTAAATCCTTCATCAACATTAGTTATCACTTCTAGAACATGGTTTAGTTTATATGATTTATGATTAGATAAGTAAATCTTCTATAATTATAGATTAAATAAATAATTAAATGAGTTTCTAATTTAAATTTAAGGATATTTTTATTTTTGACATATTCAGGTTTTGTTTTTTTATTAATTATTTTATAATTTAAAATGTTAAAATGTGTAGATTGTTTTATTTTAAAATTAGAAAAAAATTATAGGAGGAAGTTATAATTATTTTATAAATAATTTGCCGCTGCCGCGTCAGCGTGACTCGCCTACCAAAATTTCCCCCAAATCCGAAAAAACATTCTCAAATCCGATCTCCGTGCTACCGCCGCCGACGCTCGTACCTTCTCAGTTCGGAATAATCGACCAGTAGTTTTACTTGTTCTTCATTTGCGAGACAAATAAATCCGATCAATGGGCGAGGCGATGACGGGCGTTGATGCCGCGGCGAGCCTCCGTTCTTCGGTGGCGCCCGCAAACTTTCCTCTCCTATCTGCGTTACTCGCATGTGCTATCGCTCAGTTTCTGAAGCCTTTTACCACTTGGTAGTTCTCTTTCTCTCTCTCTCTCTCTCTCTCTCTCTCTCTCTCTCTCTCTCTCTCTCTCTCTCTCTCTCTCTCTCTCTCTCTCTCTCTCTCTCTCTCTCTCTCTCTCCTTTTTCCATTTATGATATCTGTGTTAGTGTCTCGTTCAGGTAAATTCATTAGTAGTTTTATCGAGTCATAATTACTTCTTCTCTCTGTTCGAGTGTCACTGTTTAACCGCGTCTGAATTCGCAGTCATCCTTCTCATTTTCAATTGGTATATATAAATATCTTGGAGCATCCTGAAAGTGGTGTATTTGTTGAATAAACCAAGTTGGCATTTTCGACTTACTTTGAAGCACAGTACAGCTAATTGTCTTATGAAAGACTTCTATATATTATGAAGCTTAAATATATGAGTTTGTGAGCATTTTATTGCATTCAACTACATATTTAGGACTTCAGAGAGAATCAGAAAAAAGATATTTCCGTATTTACGACCATTTTCAAGCCTTTTTTTTACGTGACTCAGTTAGGTAGAATGCAAAGTTGAAAACCATGATAGCTATGCATCCAAATGGAAATTATTCTTAGTTCTTACTATATCAATTGATTCATAGCTTTGGGTTGGTGTGTTATATAACACAACTCTTTATCCGGAAAGAAAACTTTCTCGGGGAATGACCGAATGAGAGCGTATGTAGTTAGTTCTTGTACATGACTTCCTCATCCAAACCAAACTGGTATATGCATTTAATATGTTTTATTGGTTGGGCCCTCATTTCATTATCACATGTCATATACAAATCGATGGGTATGAGTTTTATTTTATTCTCGACTTTGAGTTTTTTAAATTATGATGTTAATTTTGGTTTAACAACTTTGGTATCATCATTAGGTTAATCTCTCCAAGCTGAGATGTATTTGTTAGGAAATTTATTTTAGTCATGCCATCTGTCTATTTTTCTTGTTTGATTTGTCAATATGGTACTTTTAGACATACAGGTTGAAGGATAATAAATGGGATTCTGGAAGGATGCTGAGTTCAGGCGGGATGCCATCATCACATTCTGCAACTGTGATAGCTCTTGCAACAGCAATTGGGTTGGAAGATGGAGCTGGAGGAGCATCCTTTGCCATTGCAGTGGTCTTGTCATGTGTTGTATGTACTTTCTAAACCAGGTTTTCTTCATCCTTTTATCATCGACTGCTTGTTCTTGTGTTTTCCTCTCATCAGACATGGTATTCTTTTCTGGTGATTGTTTTATTATATCTCATAAACCCCCTTCCCCGAGTTTTTTTCTCATCAGAGAAAGAACAATACATCATATTCCCATGTTTTTTACTTTTCTTTAAAGGTTTTTAAAAAATACACTATTAAATTATTATCATATTTAATCACCTCAATCATATTTTTAATCTTTTCAAAAATAAAAAATTAAAAAAAAATAACCAAATCATCATCAGTGCACATTTCCCTACAAATATTACTATTCACCCACTCACATATATCTAACTAGCAATCATTTTTTTACTATTTTTATATCACATCATCTGTCATCATTACCTTTTCATCTCACAACTACACTTCCAAGTTCCAAATCCATTAATATTTTCGCAAAAAATGGAAGTAGAAGAACTGAAAGCTCATCCAATCACACCCTTTATTTTTTTGCTCTAGTTGATCATCAATAGAAACATTAGTAGAATTGCTTTGTGGTATAATTTACTTCTGATACTTTTGAATAAAGTTTAGTTCACATGATGGTTTACTTCAAATCTTGCTCTTAGTTTGTTTCTCTTAAGATACGAAAAGTATGCATCTCTCTCTCTCTCTCTGGGCATAATGAGCTTGACTCCTACTATTTCAAATTTCAATTAATAATGCTTCAAGCTGGGTGTTACTTATAATTATGAAATGCCACAGGTAATGTATGATGCTACCGGCATCAGACTTCATGCTGGTCGGCAAGCTGAGGTAAGACCTCTTTCTTTTATTATAAATGTGTTTTGGTTGGTTCATTTAACTATTCTTTTGTTTGGGTTATTTTGGTTGCTTTGGATTGTCTAATGAAACATTGTGATATTTTGAGGGCAAAGGCCTTATGTTGGTAGTTGTTTTTCCTGTCAGACAGCAATATGCAAAATTTTCAATTCTGTGGCTTATTTGTATCTCATTTCTGTTCCAGTTATTGAATCAAATTGTGTGTGAGCTGCCTCGTGAGCATCCAGTTGCTAACATTAGACCTCTTCGCGACTCACTTGGCCACACTCCACTTCAGGTATGGTCATATTATGTTCAGATTACGTGACTGCTACGTTTTAGTATTTAGGTGTCATCGTGCTCATTGTATTATTTCTACTAGGAAAAATAAAACAATGAACATGTAGAATAAAATAAGTCAACTGTGGATTATCTTGTAGAATAAAAAGTTATGGGGGTAATTCTTTTTCTAAATTGGACTGGAAAAAAATATTTTAATAGCCATTTGCATCAATAAACATTTCAATTCCATTATAATACATGAGCTTGTTCAGATAGTTACACAATACAGTGGATTTCAGTTCCATACTTCCATCTCATATGGGTTTATTTGACATCCTTTCATCCAAAACATTCCATCAGAATGCAATCCTAAGGGTTTTCTTGCTGAAGCAGAGCCTTATTTTCTATTGGCACGGATAACTTTTATTCCTCTCATTATTCTAGCCCCCACAAGATTTCTCCATCAATTCCCATCTTTGTGCTTTTCAACCTAAATTACAAATGTACCCTTGGATTTGTTTTTTTTTTTACAAGAAAATTTAACCCCGGAACATTTTGAAAATTGCAAAAAATCCATTTCGGTTTGATTCTGTATTAGTATTCTTTAACCGTTCTTCAGCGAACATTTGTAAAAATATTAAGATTGCCCCTTGTATTTAACGGAAAATCAATCCTCGTGTTCTTTTTGTAAGTTCTAATTATCTCTGGGTTTTATTGTAAGTAACTTAAACCTCAGAGGTAAGTTTTGTAATTTCTTTGTCCTTTGGTTCCTAACTGATGGGTTCCAGGTAGGTGCTGGTGCTATGCTGGGATGTTTTGTAGCGATTCTCCTGAGGAGTACTTCGTGAAGATTTGAACTTCTGATGGATGTATATAACTTCTGCAAAGAAACCGAAACTGAGCAGTGAAGGTATGATCTGTGTGAAAGTGCTGATGATTAAAAACTATGTATAATAGTTGTTTTATTGCACACACTATCGCAAGTGTTCCTTAAAACTTCATCACATCATGTCATTAAGCTTCTCTTGTGCGAGTCAATTTTGGTTTTTAAGCAACTCAGTTCATCATTACAATTGGTTGGGGTGATCAAAACCCATGTAGCAACATAAAATTGATTTTGGAATAAAAAGTAATACAGTAAAAGCATTTCTTAAAACCCAATGAGACCACATAAAAGAGTAATATTCTTTTCGGGGTCACCGACCTTATCTCCTCCGATCCGATCGGCATCCAACTAGTTTCCCCCTCTTTCTGCTGGAATCCATATACAGTATGTCTACATCAAATTCTTCAACTATGTTTCTTCAAAAATATTTAATAGACATGTTAAAAATATATTTTTACTCCAACTATAGTTTCCCCCTCTTGTGCTGGAATCCATATATGCTACATCAAATTCTTCAACTATGTTTCTTCAAAAATATTTAATAGACATGTTAAAAATATATTTTTACTCGAGAGTAGCATTGATTTTTTGTGATGAATGAGTTGCATTAAGAACATTCAAACTTTGTACAATCCCTTATCACATGGTTCAGTCGGAATCAAGTCATTTACATCAATGCTTAAACGATGTACTATATCGCTAGCACATAAAATACTCATACTACAGAAGAAGTCCATATTTCATCCGACAAGGTGATGAAAATATGTGGAATTTTATCTCATAGAAGACCGTGAGGTCCTATGTTCGAACTCGAAACATTGCAATTGACCTAGACAAAAAAAGACTATTAAAGCCTCGGTTTTGTATTATGACAAATTAAATGATACTATAGGTATTTGTGTTACAAAATTAGATTTGAGAATATGCATTTTGATATTTGAACCTTGGTGAAAAAATTAAGGGTGTTTTTCTTTTGCATATTTTTAACTATGCCTAAAATTAATATGATGAACATCTTATATAAAATATCATAAAAAGTACTAATAATACAAAAAAAAAAATGCATACGAGAAAACTAAATAAAAACGTTTAGACCGAACTTTTAACAAATTTTGAAACCATTTTTTGCTTGTGCCTTGTTAGATTAATTTAGGCGAAAAAACGATCTAATTTGAACTTGACCATCCCAAACTGTTTTTTCATGTCATACCAAATGAAACAAATTATAGCATAAGAGATTTTCACTAATCTTCAATCCCTTTAATTTCATATTTCTTACTAGCTATGCTTTATATAAACCCAACACCAAAACTTCCTTTTGGCGTAGACAGTTCAAATAGCCCCTCTAGAAATATCACTCCTAAATTATTTTAATTTAAAAAAAAAAAAAAAGAAAATAACTTCTATATATTCCTCTCTTCTTCTCCATATCCAGCATCCCACAAAGACACCTAAAACATAAAATCATAAATATACAAACAAACTAAAAAAAAACATGTCGATGAAATATTATCATCATAATCGTAGAGGCTTAAAGCTCCTTCCCATAGCCGTGCTTCTTATTGTAACTCCTCTTTTATCATCATCCCTCAGACTCAAATATCTTTATTTCATAGTCAACATTCTCATCATTGCTGTTGGAGCCGAGGCTGGCCTCCTTTCGTTTCTCCTCCAATCCGCGGATATCAAGGAAGAAAGATTTAATATTCATGATCATGGATTGAACAAACCAGTTAAGGCTTGTGTTGAAGAAAAGGTCAAGGAGGCCGAAAGGTTGTTATCTCTAATTTCAAACCCTGTCGACATATTCTTTATTGGAAGTGGCGGTGGTTGTGGTGATGGAGTGAGTACGGCTGAGAATACGATAATTGTTACTCGAGGAGATGATCATGAAGTGTTAGTCATGGAGGAAGATTATCATCTAGATGATCATCATAGTCATGTTGTTGATGGCGAAGAATTGTTTAGGAAAGCTGAGATGTTTATTGGGAATTTTTATAAGCAAGTGAGGATGCAAAAAGAAGAGAACAAGGACCAAGTAAGGTTATGATCAATCAATCATACACTGGTACTTATATTTGATTATAGGCACGTCTCATCTCATGCAACTAAATTATAGTACTTTTGCTCTCAAGAAATAATCTTATTTCTTTTGTAAATTAAAACAAAATATGATCATTCATCCGGTTCATCTGATAGAAGAATGAAGTATATATATATAATATATATACTACTTTAAGATATGATTTAAGATATATGTAAGATATAATTTAAGATATGTAAGAATCAATGTTTATATATGTGACCGGATTATTTTAATTTTTTTTATGATTTTGTTGATCGATCGAGAGTTTTTTACATGATGTATAATGATTGTATAATTATCGAAAATTCTACCACCACGAACCAATTAAAATTCATAATTGATCGTAATTCACACCTTGAAGCATAATTAAATAAAAATAATATTGTGAATGAAATCGGAGGCGCCGTTAGTTCTAACTTATGCACCCTTATAATTCTAACTTATGCACCCTTATAATCGGAGGCGCCGTTAGTTCTAACAGAAGACTGACGGAATTTATGCACGTCAGAGTAACGACGTGAACAGCCAATAAACGTCGACCACGTCAGCTGACGACGCGTCCCACCCATCCTTCAAATGATTCCTCTTTTTTTTAGCAGAATTTATTTTTTGATCGTCTTCCTTGGTGAGCGGCCGATCCAGAGTAATGGCTGAAGATAAGTACAATCGGAAAAATCCAGCCGTGAAGAGGATTTTGCAGGAGGTTAAGGAAATGCAATCGAACCCTTCGGATGATTTCATGAGTCTTCCGATCGAGGTTTTACTTTTTCCACTATGTATTCGTAATTCATGCTCTTTGAATTTTTTTCGTCGTGATCAATACGGTTTTTCTGTAGCAAAATAACTTTTAGATTTTCTTAATTTTGATTATCATATTCAGAATTTTTTTGTTGATGTAAATTTAGGAATTGTTCAGAATTTTGTTTTTAATTGGGATTAGGTTGGGCTTCATTTCATGTTTTCTTAATCATGTGATGTTGGAATTTGCATAGCGGTTTTTTGAATTTTGAGATATTTGCTGCTTGATATGCCGTCTGTAATTTTCCTTTTTCTGGTTTTGGTTGCGGCTATGGCCTATGGGTTTGATGTGATTTTGAGGTTTTCATGGAGGGGTTGTTCAGTCGGAGTTTTTGTAATGAGTTCGATTTACTCGGTTTCTAAGCCTTATTATTGTGCACAACTTAAGCCCCGATGTGATTGAATATTATTTCTCCAGGAGAATATATTTGAATGGCAGTTTGCAGTCAGGGGGCCAAGGGATTCGGAGTTTGAGGGAGGAATATATCATGGAAGAATTCAGTTGCCTGCTGATTATCCTTTCAAGCCACCTTCGTTTTTGTTGTTGACGGTATTGCATCAGCCAGCATCTTCAACGTGTGATATAATTTTTTAATTGTTTCTTTCTTGAATTATGGATTATGTTTTCTCTATTCTTTTTGCAGCCAAACGGTCGATTTGAAACACAAACTAAGATATGCTTGAGCATTTCAAACCATCACCCTGAGCATTGGCAACCATCCTGGAGTGGTACGTTCTTGACTGAAATATTGAATTCAAATTTTTACTGATATTACTGCAGTTGATGTGTGACTTGGATATGCCTTAAAAGTTAAAACCACTCAATTTTGATGCATGTATTTCAATGAACTTTATACATTGCCCGTCTTTTAGTATGCCAAGGACATCATGAACATTACTCTCTGTATTTATACGTGTTACTTGTGAACTCACGTGAATATTTGACAATTTCTCCATGGAAGATTTCTTTGAGTATTCTAATATTCTCCACTTCATTTATCATATACCTGCATGTATTTTTTGGTAAGTGGCCATAAATTTTCAGCTATTTGATGAATTATGTGTGCTACACATTTGTAAAATTGTTTTATAACTGAGAAAATCTCAATTTTTTTTCCTTTATGAATTTTGTGTAATACACATTGTTTAATTGTTTTTTCTTTCTCTTTTTCCTTTTTCCTTTTGCAGTTCGCACTGCTTTGTTAGCATTAATCGCATTTATGCCAACAAGCCCTAATGGTGCATTGGGATCACTTGATTATCCCAAAGAAGAAAGGGAAGCTTATGCAATCAAATCTCGCGAAGCAGCTCCCACCTTTGGGTCTCCTGAACGCCAAAGGCTGATTGATGAGGTTCAATTGTTGTGCTAGCTCCCTAAATTTACTTCCATACACACCTCCGTTGCCAGCCCAATCTTCTCCTTTGAGTGTGTTCATTTTTCGGTTGTACTTAAGGAGGCTAAATTTATATTGAAATCCAGGATTTAATTGTAAATCAAACGTATAGCCTGTTTCCCACCCCCTTATATTTTGTCCATCCATACTAATACTTTTCTTGCTTTTAGATTCACGAATACATGCTCAACAAAGCCCAACCAGTTCCTCAAGCTGACAAGCCGTCCGATGTAAATAACAGTGAAGAAAATAAGCAGAGCCCTCGAGCTGATCTTGAGGGAAGTACAGAAACACTTTCCGATCCAGTTGAGAATGACGAAATCATCCAAGAACCCAATGAAACAACACCTTCACATGCAAATGTTGCCCAGGCACAGTCGGTCCCTCCCATGCCCTCTACTGTACAGCTGCAGTTGCAGAAACCCGAACCAAGGGTCGCTGTTCCCAGACCAGCAGACGATCGTTTGTTCACATGGGCAGCTTTCGGGCTTACCATTGCTATTGTTGTGCTTTTCTTGAAGAAGTACTTGAAAGCTAATGGCTATGGTGCTGTCTTTACCAACGAGTCGTAAATCGAATGTTAGTACCGTATGCAAAATTGCAAATAGGGGGCACATTCGGATTCGGGAACCTGAAATTTATCGGTTAATTATGATGCGGTTTTATATGCATCTCATATGTATATCCTTTTTTTTATGTAGCATGTTGTTGCGGTAGGTGAAATAATCATTCAGTCCTTGAACTTTGAACTTTGTAAGAAAGCTTGAACTCCTATACAGGAGTATATGGTGAATTGAATACTTGGTAATTGTTGTTTGAAGTAGGATTGCCATCAGTTTTAAGTTTTAACCAATCAAACCTTCAATTGGAACAAAATGTATGTACATTCAAATTAAATCAAGTAATAAAAAAAATGGAAAGAAAGTGTGTGTTCTCCATCAACACTGGTAAATACCATCAACATTTTGTGATTGATCAAAACCATTCTGCAGCCATGGTTCCTGCAAGATGTTATCCATCATTTTAGTAAACTCGTGATCATGATCGTGTTGATGATCGATGTTAGCATGATTGACTATATCATCGTGGTGATCGTAGTAGCTACAAGTACTCGTTGTACAAGAAACCAACATGTCGTGTAACAACTCGAGTCTCCTTGTCAACTCCTCGCTCTGCACTCTCAAGATCATGTTCTCCGACTCGATGGCCATTAAGCCCGACCCGACCTCATTGATTTTTCGCAGCAAGCCGTTGCTTTTGGATCTTAGGTGCACCATTTGGTCGTTCAACTCCTCAATGTGCCGCTCCTTCTTCATCCTCGAACGCCGGGCTGATTCTCGGTTCGAAATCATTCGCTTTCTCTTCTTTTCATCGGTGATTTTCACGCACGGGTTGTCGTCGTCCTCCGAAGAGCTTATGATGTTGATCTTTCTTGATGACATTCTTTTATAACTAATTAATTATCAAAATGACTTTATATGACCTTATGAATTAAAGATCAAGAACAAAACACAAAACCAATATAGAATATAATTGGATATGCCTAATACTACTCTTATCTCATCAAAGGCTATATATATAATGGACAAGTTATTTTGATAATAAGAATGTTGGACTTGTGAAACAAAAGGCCAAGTGGGATTATTTTCATGAAATGTATGCCTTTTGGGTTATCCATATTGAGGCATTGTATATGAGGATATAAATGGAATGGATAATGATAGATATAGCAAATAGTAGTATAATACTACATCAATAGTTTTTAAAAAGTCTAATTAGATGTGGACTTGTCCATTAGGATAAGGTTGTATGTTCATAAGAAATTTCAAAAAGTTGAATAAATAATTATTTGCATTTTTACATGGTATCAATATTCATTATGTGCTTTTTTCATGTATATATATTCATCATTATTTACAAAAGAAATATAATAATGTATATTAAATGTTCTTGTTTAAATATTAGTTGCTGATATATGTTAAATTAATGTTTCTATGTAATGTATGATTTTTTTCTTTATTTATATTATAGTCTATGAGACATTATATTTTCATAATACAGATTAGGTCGAACTTAGATATGCTTTTTTATTTGATCGATTTTTTAATTAATTCTAATTAAATTAAGACTCGTTGTGAAGATAGAACGGAAACATGGATATGTTAGCCCTAATTTCATCATCACTAATGAATTGGAATTAAATAAATAAATGTAGTAGGTTATATGGTTGTGAAGATAGAACGGACACATGGATATGTTAGCCCTAATTTCATCATCACTAATGAATTGGAATTAAATAAATAAATGTAGTAGGTTATATGGTTACGTTTTCAATTAGGTAACATGTTTTTTTTTCAAGTAAACTATCGTTAAGTAGGACCGAGAATTTGGAATCGGGATTCTCTCATTTTACTTTTCTTTCTTAACATTTCCTAATAAATTAATTATGGCCATTGATTTTAGTAGACGGTCAAGATTTTTCCTAACTCGTCTATTAAAATCAATGGCCATAATTAGTTTATAAGGAAATATTAAGAAAAAAAGTAAAAATAGAGAATTCGGATTCGAGAATTTTGACCCAAAATTTGCAGGGTAGACAAGAAAAATTCGTCACAAGTTGAGCTCATTCTTTTAACTGACCTAAAAAAACTCGGTTAAAAATAAAAAATTTGATTTAAAATTGAGCTCAAAAAATATGATATTACATGTTAAATGAATTTGATAGTTATATGTCATAAGTAAGATTTTAATATTTTATTTTAATTTTATTAAAAAAAAACTATGTGAAACAAAAAATAAAAATTAATCCTAAAAATACTTGAATACCTTGTTCGTATAACACCAACCTTATTCTCGAGTGGTGATTACTTAAAAAATAATAAAAAATAAAATACTCTGCTCTATTCAAAATTAGGGGTGGAAACGAGTCGGGTCAAACCTAATATTTTCAAGGGTCGGTCTAAAACCAATTCTCGCGGTCTCGAGTCAAGCTGAGCTTTTTTAGAGTCAATGCTAGGCTTGGGACCGAGCTCGTGGCCCGAGCCGGGTTTTTGGTTTTTTTTGGATTTCGATTTTTTATTAAACAAAAAAAAATTTATAAAATAAAAAATATTTTATTTGAATTAAAAAATTTATAAAATGTACAATTTAATAATATTATTAATATAAATGTATAAAATTTAAGTTTAATATTTAAAATAATAAATATAAATACAAAAATCATATAAAAATATATTATTTATTAAAATATAAATTAAAAAAATAACAAAAATTAAAAAGTTGGGCTTGTCCGATCTTTGCGGTCTCAAAAATTTTAAGGCCCAAGCTTTTGGCGGGCGATCTCAATTTTTTTTGGATTCGACCCGTAACAAACGTTTTTTGTTGGTTTTTAGTGTGAGCCCGAGTTTTCGAGCTCAAACGCCCGATTCTATTAAAATGAGATCCACCAGTTTTTGAATGAGCTCTTTAATTTTTGGGCCGTAATTAGGGGAGGGGTAGGTGTAGACCTGATCAAGCCCATAAATAATAAATCTCAGCCCGAAATCCTTAAAACATTGATTATCATCTTACATCTATTCCTTTTATAGTACTAGTAATATTAATATTTACAATATATATTTCTAAGAATGAATTTTTTACTTTATCAACTAATTTAAATAGTCAAAGTTGTTAGCTCAATTGGTTGATTATTTGAATTGAAAACTACGAAATCTAAGGTTCGAACCCCTCGAGACATTTCAATTGAACTAGTTTAAATACAATTTTCGTTTACTTTTTTTTTTCAAAAAATTAATTATTTGATTTTTTTCAAAAAAATTAATTATTTGATTATTTGATCTCCTTGCTCTACCACTTATGAAAAATTAGTTTTTTTTTCAAAAAAAATTAATTATTTGATTTTTTTCAAAAAATTAATTATTTGATCTCTTTGCTCTACCACCTATGAAAAATTAGCTTTTTTTTTTCAAAAAAATTAATTATTTGATTTCTTTGCTCTACGACTTATGAAAAATTAGCGAGGATTGTACATTATTTTTACGTCTTTATTCTTATTTATTGATTTCATTTACAAAAAATATTATACTATATATTTATTGTATTATTTGAAGTTGAAGCGATTGAAGAAATTATTGAAAATTCACACAATCATATTCAATCAATCGAATAAATTTTATTAATAGAAGGTCAATCATATTCAATCAATCGAATAAATTTTATTAATAGAGGTCTCTTTCTAACTTGATCCCCGAATGTATGAGAAGTGAACAATCATTCGATTGGTTCGTAGGGTCTTTCGAACCAATCTTACATTTCAAGGTTATTTTATACTACCCATCGTGAACGAATGGTCAAATCTTTTTTGTAATAAAAAAAAAAAACATGTTCATTCGTTTGTGACAAAAACAATACTAAAATTAAAAATAAAATTTATGGGATAAAAGTTTTATTTGTGGAAAGTTTAGGGACTAAATTGCAAAAATATGTTTCCAAACTCAAGGTATCTTTTTGAGAAGAGTGGGCGTAAAGATATAAATCGAAAACACACCGTCTCTTCCCCTCTCTCCCTCTACTGTGTCGTCTCCTACAACCAAACTACAGTGTGTATTGCAAACAAAACCACAGCACCCTTTCAGAATACAAGAATTCATTAAAAAATATTAAACCTTAATCCTCGGTTTTCTCTCTCCAATTCACATTCTTTTCTCTGCAGAACGAAAATTCTAAATTTCTTTCTTTCCTTATATATTTGATTACATTCGATCCCCGTTTTATCCAATCCGTCTCACCTGCGAACTCCATTGTTCCTACTGTCAAAGCACCGCTTTACAGGTAAATGTATTCAATAAGAAACCCTAAGGAAAACGGAAAATTGCAGGCTCAATGCGTTATTAGTGTCCAGATTTTTTTTCTTGCATGCTTTCGATTAGATCTTTTATTGGCTGGGTTTCATTGTATGGTAAATGTATATTTCTTGATGTGGGTTAGTGACAAGTGTGAAGAACTAAGATTCTAGGGTTTTTGTTTTTTCAATGGTACAGTGTGATGCGCATGGGCGATGCTTTAACAGGGTTTTTGGATTTAAAGATTTGGGCCAAGGTGTTCCGAATAATCGAGAGGTCTAATTTTTCCTATTTCTTTGCCAGTATCATGAAATTAGTTTTGGGATTTATACTTGTTTCCATTATATATTTGCTATTGAAATAATCATGTCATTAATTTGGAATGTTGAAGATTAGGTATACGGTTTGGGTTACGTGCTTGGATTATACCAATTCTGCTCTTTTGTTTGATTGATTTGAGATCATTTGGAATGTAGTTCGTGCCTCATGAGGCCAGTGACCACATTATATTTGTTTTTATTTTATTTTATTTCAAACAACGTGGATTATAATACTATGTTTAATGATCTTTTACACTTTTCCTCTCCTCCTTATTGATGTTTTGCAGTTTTGGTGCATAACTAAAACTCTATTAACTTTTATTTCCGTGCTCTGAGACAGAGGAGTGAGTATAATGGTATCAAACTTTTTTTCAGGTTGTATGGCTCTTCGGAAATATGTTCCCAATTGTAATCCAGCTGCCGTCAATATTAAATCTTTAAGTATCTCTAACAAGGAGAATGGTAAATCCATTGAGGCAGATTTGCAGAAAAGACCCATTGAAGCTGATGTGGATGTTGACCTCAGAGAAGTTTATTTCCTGATTATGCATTTCCTCTCAACTGGGCCATGCCACAGGAATAGTGGGCCGTTTTGGAATGAACTTCTCGAGCACCAACTACTACCTAGAAGATATCATGCATGGTATTCACGCGGAGGCATGCCCAGTGGAGATGAAAATGATGATGGCATATCTTTTCCCCTTAGTTATAATGAGTTGGTCGAAAGGCATCCCCATGTTGAAAAAGACCACTTGGTTAAGCTTCTGAAGCAATTAGTGCTTGGAGCAGTTGCTCCATCACAAAGCTTGACTGGAAGAAGTGTACCGAATGCTGCTACTGTTCCTACTCTCCTGGGGACTGGGTCTTTTTCACTCTTGACCAGTATGTATAGCTCTACTATAGTGTGTGTGTGTATATATATATATATTTATATATATTTACCTGCATGACTTCTTCTATGAAATTTTTAGTGGGTTCACAAAATTAGTGGGGGATATTGTTTTAGTTAAGATGATTGTCCAAAAAGACATTTTTTTCATCTTATTCCCTCTGCTACAGTATGTAATCTAATGATCTTAGTGCAATGACTTCCTGTGTGTTTTTCGCTTTTAATATTAGTTCCTTGTAAATTTCTGATATGTTTATTTTTTGCTTAGGTGAGCATAATGTGAGGGATAACAAAGGTATACATCCCCCGAAATACATGCGTTGGCCTCACAGGCTAGCAGATCAAGTGCGTGGGTTAAGTTTAAGAGAAATTGGTGGAGGTTTTCCCAGGCATCATCGTGCATCATCAAATCGTGCGGCTTGTTATGCCATTGCAAAACCATCCACTATGGTGCAGAAAATGCAGAATATTAAACGTACGAGGGGACATCGCAATGCTGTTTATTGTGGTAATTTTACCTTTATAACTCTGTTTTTTTCCCTTCTAGGAATTAAACTTATAATTTGATTTTCTTTACTTTACTGGTTCTTCATGGTGTTCTAACACGGTAGGAACATATTTAATATGTTACTCAGGTCTTGATTGTATTTAAGATAATGTTTTCTTGCTAGATGCAATTTTCAGATGGATATATGTGAGCGAATATTATGTTTGAATCCTTCATGGTAACCGAATTACCATGGCTTAAATTGCTGCTGTTAAAAGAATCATGATAAACTCCTAAATTAATTTAAGGGGCTTCGTTCCGAATGTAGAAACGAGGGCATTATGAAGGGTTTCACAATGTTCATAATTTCATCAAGATGGAATATATTTGTGAGCACTTTGGATATCCATTTCTAAGATTCACTTTCCTGCAGCTATATTTGACCGGCACGGGAGATATGTTATTACTGGTTCTGATGACCGTCTTGTTAAAATCTGGTCAATGGAAACTGCATATTGCTTGGCTAGCTGCCGAGGACATGAAGTGAGTAAAAGTATCGTATTTATAATAGTCTTGAGACAGTTCCATATCCCCTTTATTTCATCGAGTTTAATTTATCATTTCTTGTTCTCTTAAAGGGTGACATCACTGACCTGGCCGTGAACATCAACAATACTTTAGTGGCTTCTGCTTCAAACGACTGCATAATTCGAGTTGTAAGACTTATTTTTTTGGTGTGTGGTAGTGCATGATTGGTGATATAAATAACCATCTTCCATTATGACAGTGGCGCTTGCCAGATGGGTTACCGATCTCTGTATTACGGGGTCATAGTGGTGCTGTCACTGCAATTGCATTCAGTCCTAGACCTGGAGCTTTATATCAACTTTTGTCGTGAGTACTGTACTTTGTTAATCAACTTTCTCTTGGTTGAGTAAGTCACCAGTTTTCATTTATTTACCATGTTTTTAATCATGGTTACATTTTTGTGGCAGGTCTTCAGATGATGGAACTTGTCGAATTTGGGATGCTAGATATTCCCAGGTCACTCCACGGATATATACACCAAGGCCTCTTGATCCTGCATCTGGTTGGTGGCCTTTATTTTATTTTTATTCATTTTTTTTAGTATTATATGTGGAGTCATTGCTACAGGGAGAAACAATGTTACCTCATCCAGCACCGCTCAACAGACGCACCAGATATTCTGTTGTGCGTTCAATGCTAGTGGAACTGTTTTTGTCACTGGTAGCTCTGACACTTTTGCAAGGGTACATAATCTTTTGTGAATTATTATCATCTTATGTTTTTTCAGTAAGAAACAATTGTTCCCAACCACATGATAGCTCAAATGCATCTGATGAACACAAAATAAATGACTATTCTTCGTCACTATGTACTATAAGATAGTACTAGTACAAATTGTCTTGTCAAATTTTAGGGATTTTTTTTTCTCCAATTTTGGACTTATAGATGTCTTTATTTTACATATAGTTGACCCATGTTATGTTATTATAATTAAAGTTTGGTCTTAGGATATATTGAAGTTATCACAGGGATTTCTTTTTCGTCCGAATTTATTTTTAATTGTTGTCCATTTTTTTTTTAAAATTAGGTATTACTCTTTTTACATGGCAGTTTGGTAACTTTCAGTCGTATGGGTTTTGGTCTCTACAGGTTTGGAATGCTAGTAAACCGAGCTCAGATGATTCAGAGCAACCTAATCATGAGATGGAAGTTTTAGCTGGTCATGAGAATGATGTAAATTATGTGCAGTTCAGGTTTTGCTCGATTTAAGCTTTTTTCCTTTTGTGGATTTATCAAGTTTTATTTGCTGTTATATCTTTCCCCATGCATGACGCAGTGGCTGTGTGGTAGCTGCCCGATTCTTATCATCCGATGCCATAAAAGAAGACACTGCCCCAAAATTCAAAAATACATGGTATGTTTGGTCAGCTATCTCATTCTGAATTCACATTTCACTTGTTTTATTGTTTTTTATTACTTATCAGAGAAACTTGTGGAGAAATAATTTCCTCATTCTGGTTGATTTTCAGGCTCAATCATGATAATATAGTAACATGCTCTCGTGATGGCAGTGCCATCATTTGGATTCCTAGATCACGCAGATCACATGTTAGTGATTTGTTTTTTTCATTTTTTCTTGGCTTGTGCTTGATTATGCACCCATGTGATAATTTATAGCCAGCTCATGGAACCTTTTTTTTATAGGGAAAGACTGGGCGGTGGATACGCGCATATCACCTCAAAGTTCCACCACCTCCAATGCCCCCTCAACCCCTTCGTGGGGGTCCACGCCAGAGAATTCTTCCTACACCTCGTGGTGTAAATATGATTGCATGGAGTCTGGACAATCGTTTTGTACTTGCAGCTATAATGGGTAAGTTGCTAATTTGAATCTTTGTTTCTTAGGGTGGAACCAGGATGTACTCGGTATGGCAGATTTTGAATAATTAGCTGCAAGGGCCAAGGATCATAAAATGTATTTTACCTGAGACTTGAATTGCTCAGTTCTTGTATGAAAATAACTTGGTTGACATAATTATAAAAATAAAAATATCATCTTTTAACCTACCTCTCATTGTGCATTATGTAATAAATTGAGTTCATAAAAAGGTGGGGCGGGTGGTATTCTGTCCTAGTTAGTTTTTATGAATCAGTATGAGTCCTCTGGGAAATTATCCCCTGGCAAGCTTGTTTCATGTTGATACTTGGAGCTATTTTAGTACTGAAATGTGAAAATGTTATGACTATACTTACTATAGATTTTTGTTTATTTGCAGATTGTAGAATATGTGTATGGAATGCTGTTGATGGTAGCTTAGTGCATTCACTGACTGGTCATACTGAATCTGTAAGTTCATGGATATGGCATGAGTTGACCCTATTCTGTTGTAGTTTCTTCTTCTTCTGCTCTTCTTTCCCTCCCATTTCCTAACAATAAATTTGCTGGATTTCACTTTTATGTGCTAATTTAGCATTTCTAGGTTTTAAATTTGTTTACGTGTAGATTGGTTGAGACATACATTTGAGGAGTCTTTTGAATATGTATAGTGTTCTGATGCTGTTAACTCATAACCTGTGTAAGTATACTGAGTGAGTTTGTCGATAAATAATTTTATTGTTATTTTTTTATCATGCTGCATAAATTCATGACTCTGTTAGCACAGACGTTACATTAGGATGCTATTTCAGTATTTCTGCACATATTACTATTTTGTATCATTGGATATGTTGCAAGACCCTATCGTGTTTGCCATATATTTACTGAATATTTTCTTGATGTGTGCCCTTTTCAAGTAAGTGGCACATAAATTTTGATTGGAACCTCAAGTTTGAAGTTAACATATTTTCTCTTTGTTGTGATGATGTTCATGTTCAACCGCTCACTTTTCATAATTGTGTTTTTACTTTTGCAGACTTATGTACTGGATGTGCATCCTTTCAATCCTCGAATAGCAATGAGTGCTGGATATGATGGCAAAACAATCGTGTGGGATGTGAGTTTATAGTCTTGTTTCTTTGTTGTTTACAGTGAAGCTTCTCTACTTGCCTTTCACCTCACATGTTCTGTTCCTTTGATGGTCTCCCTTCATCTCCAGATATGGGAAGGTACACCAATCCGGACGTATGAAATCGGTCCATTCAAGCTGGTCGATGGAAAGTTTTCACCGTGAGTTAATCATTAAATTAGAAACACAAACTCTTTCAAAAGTCTTATCATTTCCTATATGAATTATGTTAGAAATTTGATAATTAGTAGTACAATGTGTTTTGTCAAGAGGCTCTCATATGTGATATTCTCTTGTATCCAGAGACGGGACATCCATTATTCTCTCTGATGATGTTGGCCAGTTATATATATTGAGCACTGGGCAAGGTGAATCACAGAGAGATGCTAAATATGATCAGGTATTCAGTATTCTGGATGTTTTTCAGTTTATTTGTTAGTTGGTTTAATTAATGTATTGATGTTGTTTTACTTTTGTTGACAGTTCTTCTTGGGGGACTATCGTCCTGTTATCCAAGATATACATGGAAATGTCCTTGATCAGGTTAATATCTGTTGAAAATGATTTTTTTTTGGTTCACTTATGTTTATTTTCATTTGGAGCTTTTATAATCTGATAATGGGGCTAATGCTTGTGTTGTTAATACAGGAAACACAACTTGCTCCTTACCGGAGGAATATGCAAGATCTCCTCTGTGACTCTGGTATGTTTAGACACTCTTTCTGATCAATCCTATGTTAATAGTTGGCAAATGGACAAGCCGTGTTAACACGTTAAATCAGCAGGCCCCATCTTGAAATTTACATGGGTCGTCATATCCTTCGCACAACCCAACCCAACTCAAACCCCCCATTTTGTGTCTAAACTGTGTTGGGCCAATCGGGCTCCGTCCCTCTGGGTCTGAGCCGAAGTAGGTCTGGTCCATGTGGTCCTGTAGAAATGAATAAATGTAGAAACCTTTCCAATCCAGCTGGGATTGAAATTGTCGCTTATTTTTTATTTTTTAGTAATTGATATGTTTCTCCACCGTTGTATTTTTT
Source organism: Euphrasia confusa (assembly GCA_954870475.1). Taxonomy (NCBI): domain Eukaryota; kingdom Viridiplantae; phylum Streptophyta; class Magnoliopsida; order Lamiales; family Orobanchaceae; genus Euphrasia; species Euphrasia confusa. The sequence continues at coordinate 2,727,761 of OX940969.1, read as the reverse complement.
TTTCTGGGGAGCTGGCAATTGCTAGCAATGATTCCATATCCAGAGCCTTATCAGAGCACATACCAGCAACGACGGCTCGGAGCTCTGGGAATTGAGTGGCGCCCATCATCAACAAGATTTGCTATTGGGGTAGATTTTAGTCTTGACCCAGACTACCACATGCTCCCCATACTAGACTTGGATACATTAATTGATCCATTGCCCGAGTTTATTGATGCAATGGATTGGGAACCAGAGATAGATATAATCAGTGATGATAATGATTCAGAGTATCACATTACGGAGGATTGCTCATCTGGAGGAGAGCAACTTAGTTTGAATTCTGACTCGGATGACTCAGAATGCAGTTCTGGTAACAGTGAGGATGACAAATCTCATGGAGATGGCCTTCGTAGATCAAAGAGAAAGAAGCAGAAGGTAGGGTGACCTACTGATACCCTCCCACCCCCACCCCCCTCTCCCGTGAATGTCTTTTCTATATATCCTGATTCCTGAACATGTACTCTTTCTGTTTCTCAACACTTCGCATGCTTTCCTTTTTTGGTTCTCTTAAAAGTTTGCACACCCATAAATGATTTTATTTCTTTAACTTTATCCCTCCAATACTCATCTATTTACATTAATACCATTACTGTTTCACTTAACTCATTCATACTTATACAAAAATACCTATTATATCCCTACTTTTTATTATTTAACACATAAAAACCTATTATTTTTTCCTTAAAATTCTTGATCATTTCTCTATGCAAACTGTAATTTGTCCTTGTAGGAAATATCTCAATAGAGGACCCATGCCTTCTCTTTTCAGTTCTAGGCTCAAATTTTACCTCATAATCCGGGCTTATTTTTTCTTCTCAAATCAAGCGTTGATGTGAATGAAAAAACATAGTCCGGGTCCTGAGAACTAAAATTATTTTATATGAGAAAAAGAAAAAAGAAAATATTTGAGTCCTGAACTTGAGCTTTGAGAAATTGCTTCCTCTCTAATTTGTTGATTTTTTTGGGTAGGGTTTTAGGATTATTTTGAAACTGGTAGTATAATTTTTACATTAGGTCATTGTGCCGTTTTATGTTAACTGCATATTTTGTTTCTGTTTTTGTTTCAACCATTTAGATGGAGATCACTACATCTTCTGGTAGGCGAGTGAAGAGACGGAATCTGGACGAATGTGACAACAGTTCCCTAAGAAAAGAAAAGCGTACCAGAAAATCAAGAACTGACCGAAAAAGCGTGAACAAGAAGTCGACTTCAACAAAGTTTAGGCCTCAGAGAGTTGCTGCCAGAAACGCACTTAACCTGTTCTCGCGAATCACAGGAACATCTACTGACAAAGGTATTAACGGCTCTGATCGTGAATTCTCTGAAGATAGTGGTGGGTCTACACAGCAGGACTCCAGCTTTGTGAGTGAAGAATCATCATCAGACGAGGCATCTTTGACAAAAGAACGTCACGAAAGTTCCAAGGGGAAGGAAATATACTTGGATCAAATGGAGGCTGTAGAAAATCTTCATTCAAACCCTGAAATTGCCTTTACCAAGAAGAAGTTAATTCTAAAATTGCCAAATCCTGATTCAAGTAAATTCTTGGCTCGGCAAAACTTTGAGGAAAGCCAATCCGCTGTAGCAAGCTCATCATCTAGAATCCCTCAGTCAGATAATGGAAATACTTATTTAGATGAGGATGTTCATGGTAATAAGCCGGCTACGGTTGACGGTCATTTAGACCTTCTCGGAGTATGCAAAGACGGGTCGGTTACATGGGGAGGGGCTAGGCTCCGCTCCTCTAAGAAGCTGAAGATGGACCACCAGATAGAAGATATCGACAATGGCCATTTGTCTGCAAATGAGAAAGAAACTGAACCCCATAGTATAGATTCCTTACAACAGGAAGGAAATTTAGTAGAGATTGTTCCTGAGAAGGAGAAACCTTTTGTGACCAGTTTGACCGAAAATATGGAAGAGGCGGAAAATGTTGGGTTTGATGCTGATGTTTGCAATGGTACAACCACCTCTTCCGTGCATCATGCAAATGGGACTGACGACCAAATTAAATCGAAAGACAGTAGTGCTCAAACCCCGATCAAGTTACGGATAAGGTCAGGTGGTGGAACTCTTTCAAAGGATCATGAAGAAAGCCCTAGCAAAACCACTTTTGCTTGTCCAGCAGATGATACAGTCAAAGGTGTTGAAATCGACAAAAACTTAAATGGAGAAGAAAAAATAGGTTTGCGCATTTCTACTACCGACAGCAAAGATCTCTGCGAGTCTCGAGACTCAGAACAAGGTCTTGTGAATGGAGATTCATTGAAGCCTGAGTCTTCGAATAAAAGGATGTTCATGTCTGTTTATAAGAGGTCAAGGCCTCCGAGAAATAGAAGTAATCCGGAAGGTGGTATTGGCAGCATGGAAGCAAGCACTTCCAATGCTGAAAAACATGATCTTGATTTGAAAATTGAGATTCCGCTAGAAGGGGTTCGTAGAGCCAGGTCCACTCGATCGAGATCATCAAATACTCGTGATCCAAACACGCCACAAAGCTATTTAATATGTAAGGAACGTGATCGTTCAGAAGATAATTCGATTGATTCGGATATTGCTTCTCCTAGCAAAGGCGAAGAGGAGATTCACCGTGAAGAATGCGGATCAGAATCAAGAAATTCTACTCGGTCGAGATCAACAAGGATCAAAAAGGGTAGTCGTTATAATCGTGATAATAGTCCCCCGAGGAAATTAAGTCTGACCGTTAAAAGTCCGTGGTTGATGTTGTTGGCACACGAGAAAGGGTCCCGGTATATACCTCAGCGCGGTGATGAAGTTGTTTATTTACGTCAGGTAATTTCTCATTTGTTATTGAGTTCTCATATTATTATTTTGGGAAACTGCTCTGAGGTTTAGCCTTAGAAAAAAACGGTTTTTATTTTCAAAATTACAAGCATCCCTTTGAAGTGTTACTAAAACCTCCTTGAGGTTTGATTTAGTTACAAAAAGTCCAGTTCACTTTTCAAATTACAAAATTGCCCCCAGATTTTATTAACAAAATAACAATAGAAAAAACCTTCTCTTTAAAACATAAAATGGTACTAATATTTACCCATTAATTTTACACTGAATCAATCCAATACTTTATTTTTTTCTTTTTAAATTTTGGAAGTGATTGTTTTTGAATTAGGTTAAATTCTCGAAGGTAAAGAAATCTAAAATCTCTTTATACATGTTGTAATTATCCACTCTTTCTTCTAATCACTGCCTCAATGTTTTCATACTTCCTGCAGGGTCATCAGGAGTACATAGGCCACACGAACTCGAGGAATTTGGGTCCGTGGGAAACCATCAAGCGAAACATCCGAGCCGTTGAATTTTGTATAGTTGAAGACCTGGAGTACTCGACTCACGCCGGTTCTGGAGAGAGCTGCTGTAAAATGATCCTTAAATTCGTAGACCCTTCTTCTGATGTTGTCGGCAAATCATTTAAATTGACTCTACCGGAAGTTACTGGCTTCCCAGACTTTCTTGTTGAGAAAAGTAGGTATGATGCATCCATGGAAAGAAATTGGACTTCCCGAGATAAGTGTAAAGTCTGGTGGAAGAGTGAGGGTGACGATGGGGGTTGGTGGGAGTCGTGGGACGGTCGGGTTCTTAGCATGAAGCCTAAGTCACTCGAATTCCCAGACAGCCCTTGGGAAAGATTTGAAGTGAAGTACAAAAGTTACCCCAATGAGATACATTATCACAGTCCCTGGGAGCTACATGATACGGACACGCACTGGGAGAGGCCTCATATTGATGATGATATAAGGGACAGGCTTCTTGTTGCTATTGGCAAGTTGGAGAAGTCTGGATACAAAGCCCAGGTAAGGATAACACTGTCAAGAGGCAATTTCTTATTTTTAAATTACAAATGAACCCCCCTTCACATATTAAAAAACAAGCCCCCCTTGTTTTTTTCTTTCACTTTTCAATTAACCATTTATTGACCCCTCCTTTTGGAATAATTACAAACTACCTTGAGGTTTGGTGTAGTGAACAAAGCTCAGTTATCTTCTGAAATTACAAAAGTGCAAATATTTACATATTAAAAGCAGCCAGCCCCTACCAACGAGGCATTTGTAATTTCGAAAAAGTTTGTTTTTCTGTATTATTCATCCTCGTGTTGAAAACATGAAATTGCTGATTGAATCACATCTACTCATTTTTCCTTGCAGGATTATTATGGCATAAACAAATTGAAACAAGTTTCACAGAAGACAAGATTTGTGAACAGGCATGAGAATCTTGATTTTCTTGTCTGCTTTTCTGTTACACGTTTATCTGTTTAATTCCATCAATTGGTGATTCTTTTTTATCAATGTTTCTGTTCAGGTTTCCTGTCCCGTTGTCTCTCGAAGTTATCAAGTCTAGGTTAGAAAATCATTACTACAGAAGCTTGGAGGCTATGAAGCACGATGTTGAAGTGTTACTGTCGAATGCGGAGTCCTTCTTTGGAAAAGATGCGGAGCTTTCGAAAAAGATTAATCGATTGTCCGACTGGTTCAGAAAGACTTTATCGTCTTTGTAGTTCTTACCGAACCCAATTTTGTAGACAAAATTATCGGGGGTATTAAACTGACTCAGCCCACAGGTCTATCTTGTACATAACCATTTTTTATCTTCTCAGATTTTTTTTTCTTAACCATAGAAAGAATCTTTAGAGGCACATGACTTCACCAATATTACCCGACAATTTTTATAAATGTGTATAGTTTTTGAACGGTTATTAAGGAAATAATCAATTGAAATTATTTTTTTACATTGCCTGTTGTGATCTGGTTTTTGAAATAAGTCATGAAACATTTTGTTTCTAAGTTTATATGAATACATTATTGAATCGTCGAGAAACCGAATTTTCGGCTTCTTGATTTTGAACTACAATGCTGTTGTGTTAAACATAGAGCCGACGAAGCTCAACACAGCACAAAAGCGAATAAAACATCGAATCAAGAGGCGAATAAACCCCTCTCCAGAATCCAGTCTTGGGTCATGATCTGAGTGTTCTTAGGCTGATCAGTTGGAACAAGATGCCCTGCATTCAGAACTACAGCATGACTGAAATGCTTATACTTCTGTACATAGCCAGCTAAGTTCCCTTCAACCCTCCAAACTTTTCTCTCTGCTGTCAAAAACTCTTGCACCTCAACACCCTTCATCTTCTCCACCCAAGACAGAGTCGAAAGCACCCCATCTCTCAAGTCACACTGCCCTTGATACAGCAGCAGCTTAGTCCCTTTCCTAATCAAGAACTCAACCATGTTCCTCACACTCTTCAACACGTCATCGTGCATCGCTTCCCCCACAGCAGGGCTACAAAGCTGGAAAGAGATTGACGGATTTACCCCTAGCGCCTTCTTCACCTCCGGTTTGTTCAAGAACATAGCCACGACTCCGTTCGGGTAAGGGCTCAGCCTCCTGAAATCGTACAACGTGGCTAACCCGGTCATGTTGGTCAAGCTGCCCAAAATCTCGTTTCTTTTACTGGTAGCCTCGTTCCATTTCCGGCTTCTTATGAACTCGACGGCCTCGGACTGAAGCTTCTCCAGAACGTTCGTTTGCTCTCGATTGATCAGCCCCAAGGCGTAGCAGTTCGAGGCGTGAGTCGAGACTTGCGTCTCGGGATCGGTTAGCCCATTCCCGATGGCGATCCCGGCAAGGTTGAATCTTTTTCCGGCAGGGAGAAGTGCATTTTTTCGCACGATGTAGTAGCCGAGAGCCGGGAGGTATTTTCCGGCGTAACTCTCTCCGGTGAGGTAGATTGGCCGGGGTTCGAAGGACTTATCTAGGGCTATAAATTTTTTGATGGCTATGAGGAGGTGATTGGCTACATCTTTTTGGTTTCTTGGAATTTCTTGATTTGAGGCAGCTAAGCTAAACCCTGTGCCTATGGGGTTATCAAGAAAGAGGAGGCCAAAGGCCTTGTTCCAAGAATATGGGTTGGGCTCAAGTGTGAGGTTTTGGTTTAGATGCCATGGGCCGAGCTCGAGGAAGTTGGCGAGCATGGATGAACATCCTGGGCCGCCTTGGAGCCAGATGAGGATTGGGGTGGGAGTGTTTTTGGTTAAAGGGAGAGTTTGAGATTCATAGTATGTGTAGAAAATGGCTGAGCCGGAGGTGGAGTTGACCGTTAGGTAGCCGGATTTCGTGGGCCGGGCTTCCGGCGGATACGGTGGTGTCGAGGCGGAGGAGGGGCGGAGGAGGATGGAGGTGATGATGATGATGGTGGTGGTGGTGAGGAGGGATGGTGATAGTAATGGTGATTTCATTGTGGAGATATTTGGTGTGTTTTGTGTAATTGTGTTTTGAAGTGGTTATGAGTGTCATGACTTGGTGAAATTTATAAGAAGCTAAATTGAGCACTAACTACTTTGGACCTTTTCTTTGTTTTGTTTTTAAAGAGGAAATGTTGACTTTGCTTTTGTTTTCTAGTAATCTTAACACAATTCTTATAATTAAAAAAAAACACAATTCAACTTTTTGCTATGTTTACATACACATGTGTTGCCCCAAGAAGCAATTGTAGAGTACAATACTTTTTATAGAATACTCCTACGTACAAAATTTGTAAGGGCAAAGAAGATTTTTAATAGAAATATATCAAATTAAAATAATAAAGTTATTTTGATTTGGATTTCATCTTTGGGAGAGTCTTCTTCTAGAGATTAGAGAGTCGACAATTGAACCATAAAAGAAAGGTTAATATTAATTTAATCAACTTTGTTTCTTGAGAAATATTACAATGTTGACTTCAAAATTATTGGTATAGAGAAATTTGCTTGTCACATGTGAATGAATATTTTGATAATATCCTTTGCACTTTAAAATTATTATTTAGAAAAGAAAATCACTATCATAAATAATCATTTTGTGTAGTAGGTTGACTTTTCAATAAGTGTTCATTCACGTGGGTATGCATTTACTCCCCTAGTTAGTGAGTAGTGACTCGGTCTTTCATTGATAGTTACTCCATGTATATTTGCATAAAAAAGATGGGTAATTCTGTGTGGGCAGATTCTGCCTATGGGCAGAACGCCCAATTTTATTTATTTTTTATATTTTTTATTTTTATATGACTTAAAATATAATTATTATAATATATATGTAAAAATATAATTTTTATTTGTTATTATTATAGGTTAAAATATATTTTTTCTATTTAATTGATTTTTTTAAATATAAATATAAGAATATGCATTATCTTTAACAAATTATTTTTTTATTTAATTTTTTTGTGCAATATATATTTTATATAGTATAATTAATTATATTACATGTAAAAAATTTATTTAAAATATTATTAGATTTTATAAAATAAGTTTTTAAGTAGTTTCTGCCTATGGGCAGATTCTGCCAATTTAGCACTGTCCAAAAAAGATTTGACACATAATATAAGAAAAAATGCTTTTTTTATTAAATAAAATAAAGTAAGAGATAATACATATATATTGATTTTGAAATAAAATAAAAATATAATATGCATTGGCTTGTAAGTAATAAATTAAATTAATTGAAAAAACAATGGTACAAATAAAAATAAAATTGTAAAAAATACTATTCAAAAAAAATTATAGCTCAAAAAAAAATTATGAGAAAAAAGTAAATATTAAATTAAATTTTATTTTAATTTATATAACCCTTTCAAGGCTTCTATAATATTAAATTGTGTATATAAATTATTAAATTCATATAAATAACAAACTTTAAGCAAGGAAAGGGGTATTTATGCAATTGAAAAGTGAGTAGAAAAAAGTGTGTAGCGTTAAAGCTTATAGGACCACAATACTGAGCGTGGAATGATGACCAAAAGTCGTTGTAAAATTAGAAAATATGAGATGTATAACAATATTTTAATTTTGATAAATTATGAAATTCATAAATACTCTCTTTTATTTTATAAAAAATAATTAATGTAAAAAAATCATAGTGACTAAAATTTAATTATTTTGTTTAAAGTTATAATTAAAAAACAATTTTTTTTATTAAAATAATTAAAACACACATAAAAGATAAGTACAAAATTATTTTTAATTAATAGTAGTAATTAAATTCAAATATAAAAAAAATTAAAAGTGATACTTATTTTATTAATAGTGATACTTATTTTATTGATAGTATATTTATATGTTATTTTTTATTATTTTATTCGATGTAGTTTGATTTTTATCGATTAATCGATTAAAAATCAAAATAATTCGATAAATCGAAACCAAATTAGTTTGATTTATTGGTTTAATCGAATAATTTAATTTTGGTTTGGTTCGGTGATTAAGCCAACTATTTAACACTCCTAATTATATCCATGAAAACTGCATGGTTTTTAAGTTGGGATGATGCAAAACAAGGGCATCATTTTTTAATAAAAATTATTTAATTAATTTTAGTATTTTTAAAATTACAGAAATAAATTATTTTTTAATACATAACTGTATTTAATAAAAATATAGTAATTAAATTTATTTTTATTTTATTAATAAAAATATGATACAATGGTGTATCATGAATCGCCACACTTTGCCATGTTGAACCACATACAATGAACAATCACAAGAATCGCAACACTTTGCAATGTTGAACCAACATACGACGAACAATCACAATGGTTAGTATCATGAATCGCAACACTTTGCCATGTTGAACCAATCACAATGGTTAGTATCATGAACGCAACACTTTTCCATATTGAACCAATATACAACGAACAGGATTGTATGTATCATCACATTATAATTCCAATCTATGGATATGAGCAACAAAAGAGTATCTTCTCCCAGCAGTAAGTATCTACACATTCTGCATCAGCTACTGTACAGTATCTTCTCCCTTTGAGGGCTTCGAAATGGAGAACAATATTTGCCAAGAATCTTCGAAATGGAGAAATTATCAACATCCACTGACAGCCATTTTTGGTGAAGACTTTTGTTGACATGCATCCCTATTCCCCACGCTTGCTGTTATCCTCAGAGTCGTCAATTTTACCAGTAAAACTTCTGGGAACATCAACCTTGTCGGTAGGGTCCACCGCATCTGAATTTTCATTAGGAGTACTGTTGAGTGTTGTGGTTTCTAGTACAACCTCACTTAGGGTAGAGCTTAAGGAAGCAAAAATACCTCCTCCCGATTTTAAGCCTTTCGGAGAGAGTTGTAATCTTTTCGGGCCAGGCTCTTCCTTTGATGCTAGTTCACGTTTCAAACGGAAATCAGTCAGTCCCTTGTCTTCATCGGATACGTCTTTCGTCATTTTAGGAGGGGGCTTCCAGTCCTCGTCATCTTCATCATCATCGTAGTCAACGAGTCTACCAGGCCTTCAATTATAGATGTATGTGATATTTATTTGATTTTTAATGGAAAAAAACAACATTTTATTTATCAAACAAAAAAGAACTTAAATTTACAATACCTAGGTGATGGGGGGTTCACATTATCTGATGCAGGATGCTGAGAATGTTTGTCTCTGGTACTAAGAGCAGATGCTGAATCTTCTTTCTCCAGAGCATGATCATCAAGTCGTTTCCTTTGGTCTAGCAAACTATCGATGATTGTCGTATCCAAGTTTTCTAGCGACTGAAATCATTAAGGATTGTTACATGCACAACAGTGCAAGACAAGGGAATTAAAGTATATAACCAAAATATTAAAAATACCTGCTCATATTTAAGTTTTAGTTCATTAATAGAAGGTAAACTCTCAAACTTGACCAATTGATCCCAGAAAGTATCAACCAGATATCGCACTAACACTTCCAAATTCTCCTGCAGAAGATATGTTTCAAGAAGAACCTTTTAATGCATGACCTTTCATGTGCCTATTGTACGATCCAAGGATGCTGTGGAAAATAATAAATCACCTTCAGAATATATTCAATGAGGTTAAGAACCACCGAATTCAGAAGATTGTTACTAAGTCCATTGGCAACAAATGCGTCTATAACTGGTTTGAGAAGATTATTCTTTACTAAATGGTTCATCAGATGCTCATCCTGCAAAATTTAATCCATGAACAGTTAAATAAGACAAAAGCAGAAAAATAAGGTATTGGATGTCCTTTAGATAGGGAGGTTCTATACAAAACAGTAATATTATATCCTGAAACATCTGTTCTGCTAAAGAGTGTGGTTCATTTATTAATGGATTAAATTATATACATATATATATATATATGTGTGTGTGTGAGTGTGTGTGTGTGTTTGATAAAAATAATGATAATGAGTTAATTTTCCAACATGACAGAAAAATGTTTACTCAAGGATCATAATCACATAACCCTAGCAGGAAGACAATTAGGGAACGATATAAAGATTGAATTAATGTAATGTAATCAACTTACACTGCGAGAAACAACTGCCTTCATGAATCTAATAGCAGCAACTTGAAGATACTTTTCTCTTCTACTCGTCAGATACAAAACTTTATCAATCACATTGTTGTGAAGAAAATTGGATCTGCAGAACAAACAATCGGAAGAACATTCTTGATCCAAAAACATCAAGTTAATTAGTCACAAGGAGAAAAGATGCCTTACTTTATCCTACAAGGGTGTTGCAAAACACAGAACCGCAGCAAATCACAAATATGTAATAATATCTCGGGTTTCGCGCCACTTTGACTCCTGGATCCTCCATCCAAGCTCACAGACTTGTTGTCAATTTTACCAGGACAGTTTGGTTGGCATGATGATGTTAACGTGTCAATTAATTGACCAAAGTGCTTCTCGTAGAAAATTTTCACTATGTGTTCTCTCTGCAATGGAATTTAGCTTTATCAAATAACATGGCAGGGGGTCTAAAGTGTCCTGATCGCTAGACTAAAGAAAACCATTAACATAAGAACGGAAAATTGGTGAGTTAAGATATGGTCCAACATGTTTACATGTGTTTTCTCGTCCTACTTGATCAGAAAAAAAATGGAAAAAGATTATTAACCAGTAGAGAGGGAGTTTGATATCAATGAAATAAGATGTTACACAACCACTGCACAAGTAGTATACCTGTGATCCTGATCCTGATCCTGGTCCTGGAGTTGGTGATGCATCCAAAAGATTGCAGATAATTTCAACAAATTGGCCTTGCATATCATTTCCGAAATCTGTAAGCATATTTTTACCCTGAAAATTTAAAGACATTTATATACCTTAGTAGACTCAAAATGATTCTGATAATATTTTTTTTTAATAACCTTTAATCCACTAAGACCTCTCAGCTTCAGATGTGACAGTAAAGTTTGAGATAACAAGTATGATTATATTAGAGGAAATACATGTTCCATTGGGATAATCGTGACTGAACTGGCTTTCATTAATTCTTAATTGTAGAGAGTCAACCTAGAACTGGCTTTCATCAACTCCCACAACTCAATGTAGCACAAGAAAATAAATGAAGAACACCAAATAAACGTATTCAAACCAATAGTTTCAGGGTCCGATTCGGCTTCCTTGAAAACTGGAGAAGGATTGTTACCTTTATCCTATTTGGTTTAGGAGTTCTAGATATTAATAAAAGAGCTCAACCAAGATTATCTTCAATTTAACCAATAATTCCTCTCATTATTCCTTGAATCCTCATTCCATTACTACTTCATGTTCGGTCGCCCGCCCACCCCAACTTACAAAGAGATCCCTAACAAGCACGCCTATCACCAATTTCAAGCAATTAACCTGACAACTGTATGCAGCAAAAGTATGTATTAAAAGTATGTCGATAGAAATTTCAACTTTGCTCACCAAAAGTCTAAAAAGACTACCATCCGTTCGAGCAACATAAGAACGCAGATTAGTCGAATCCAGACGCTGCAAAAGATCGAGGATGTCTGTCCTGTATCCATAATGACAAATTATCATGGAGAGGTCAGATGTAAACTGAATCACAGCAAATGAAAGGATAATAATTCCATGCTCATTTCCAGATACATTTTTATTTAGTCATGAATTATCTCATTACCCAGTCAAAACAAGCTTCTTGTCTTCACTCTGCAAAATATATGCTATTATGTCAAAGAGGCCTTCATTGACGAGATCCCTGAATTTCAAATAAATATAGTTAATAAACAACATTACGACAGTAAAGTTTCGCACTTTTTAAAGTGAACTGGCGAACTATATTGTATATTACATAGATGTAAAGATTGATAAGAGTAAACAGATGCTGCATCTAGCATACCTAAATAGCCGGTGCTGATGCACTATCTGCAAGCTCTTACTCAAGGTACAGAATTCGTGCAAGAAGTGTACCTGTGTCAAGAAGACAACCAATGCTAGCCTCGGAATTAATTTTTATTTAGATAATACCAAGTGCGCTAAACATTTTTCACTCATTTCTCTAGGATTAAGCAGTGGAAATTTTGGAATTTAAAATCCTCATTCCATGTAGAACTCAAAAACTGGAGGTAACATGATAACATTGTTGGAAAACATCAAGAGAAAACTTGTCCAATTTCTCCAATAATTCACTTTGAAATTTTAAATTGTTGGAAAGCAATGGGCACAAGATCAACTAACTATAGTGTCAAAACACATTTTGACGCTTACGGATAATAACACTTCTATTTGGTGGTGTCCAAAGCACCTGTAACACTTCTATTTTTGTATTTTAATACAAAAGATTTAAATAAGGACCGAAATGTACCAATTTTTTCTTTGATTCTACAGAAGTGGTAGGAGACTTCAACCTAGCAAATAATTCCTTGATAAAAGTGCTATCATCTTTTAGCGAGGAAACGACCTGCAACAAAATAAACTTAAGTCAGTTTAGAACTTAAAAACAAGAAAAGAAGGCTTGAACCAACTGGTTACGGATCTCACAGTCGCATTATTTGAATGAATTATAGAATTCAAATTCGCAACTATGCTCGCATCCAATGCTGTGGGAAAAATGATATCCTGGCATAAGCAATATAAGCATAAGTTTCTTTTTCTTTCATACAGATGATAAAATACATTATTTAGAAGAACTAAAACTCAGACCTTTAGGTAGCCAATTCTGTAAGCTTGATATATCTTCGAACGGACTATGGGATCTTTAATGGGTATGACCTATACAACACCACATAGCAGAATAATATTGGACGTGTATAATATGGGGTTAACCAAATAATTATTGGAAATGTTAGGGAAGACTTACCTCCTTAAAAACCACATGCTCTTCTAAAAACTTACGATGATCTGCTTTAGGTGCCTCAGATTCAACTGCAAACAAATTTGAAACCGTTCCACCATCAACAAAGCAATTAATAATAGAATGATTTCTGTAAAAATTCAAATTATAAATTATAATAATGATCCAGGAAAGCTAGTGGACAACCACAATGAATGAACTTCAATAAATTACCAACGTTTAACATAACAAAAGGTAAATCATCGTGTCAGGAAGAGTATAAAGGGTTGGTTTCAAAGTGAGAGAGAGACTCACATTCCAGGCAACCCATTATATCCATAATAAACTCATCCCCAAATATTTTTTCAAAAATCTTGGGACTATTTAGTAGAACTGCAAGAATACAGAAAGAATGTTTAAATCAATGTGAAGCCATAAACATTATAACAAGTCGAGATAAATGATAAGTCTACTTACTGATCCCCCTAACGATTTTAAAAATCAAGTGCAGACCATCTACGTTCTCCAAATCATCGCATATCCTATACAGCTCCATGAGCTTACGAAAAAAAAGTTCCTACAACACAAACAAGTTATCTTAAATAGCACTAACTAATAAAACAGAAGGGAATGAACAGGACACAACACACAATACTAAGAGAGAATATAAAGTATGATACGACATGAGGCAAAGTAATAATCGGGAAGAAAGTAATATTAATCCAGTTTGGAAGGTATAAAGGAAAATAATAAAAAAAAAATGGCATAATAACTATAAATAGATAAAATATAAAACAGCTCAAGAATAATAGTATAAAATATAAATAAGCAGAAATTCATGGGCACAATAAGGGCCATCTGGAAGCCCTAACTCCAGCACAGCCTCTCATCCTCTCATCCTCTCCTTCCCTCTTGTACAGAGTCACAGACGCTGTTCCAGAACAGTATTTCCCCAGCGTACAAGCAAAGTCAGCACAACGGCGTCAACAAAAACGAAGGTCAATTCGTCTATATATGATTTGGGCACTTTCTAGATTTGGGAAAAAATCTCTAAAACCTAAAAAATACTTTCTACTTCCTAGAAGACTCTTGCGATCCAACGTGCATCGACCCGTCCGCCTAAATCACATGTGGCGGGCGTCTTTAAATTTATGGACGATTGTGCCCCATATACTGTCCCTAACTGAGCACTTTTATGGTATATAAAACACTATTTATCATAGTATGTATCTGGCCAACTTACATCATGCAACATTAGCTCTGTCACCCGCACATGATCTGCAATGCCACTTTCAACAATCTGGAAAACCAGAAACATTCTATAAGTAAAGAATGAAAGGTAACAAGAGAACCCATAAAAGACAGAAGAAACCAGCAGAAACTTCAATGTGCAAGGGAAGTGAACATCATTCCCATCAATAAAAAATTAAAAAATACAGCAAAGAAAATATAAAGAAACAACAATATTAAAATGATCAGCAGCTATAGGGGAAGAAGTTGGTGTATATGAACATGTACCTTAAGTATCAAAGGGAGGGTGGCCAGCTCGACTGGAGGCAACTCCCTCAAATCATTGTTGATGTTGTGGACTGTCTCATCTGAAGGATTTAGAATATGAAAAAAATAGCCACTAGCCTCAAACATCGAAAATTTGCTTCTATACACATTACACAAGGTATCTTCATTTATTTTACCCACTATAAGTGTATAAGATAAGTTACTCTAACTCAAGAGTTTTTCTTTTCCACAGGTTAAACACTATGGATGAAAGCTTCAAGTATAATACCAGAGGGTCAGGTCAACACAGCGAGAAACTGAATTCAACCAATACAATACTTATTGAATGTTGTAGCAGCACTTCAGTTCGAAGGAAACCAAGTCTACACACGACCTCATCAATCTTTAGAGAATGAGAAACCGTATCATATTCAGAGCTATCATCTATCACATGACCATATAGGATAACAAGAAGAGATAAATACAATTTTAAAAATGGCACAAAAATTATTATTTTGTCTTGCTCCCACACTCAGCTCCATTTCCTCTTAAAGATCCTCTCCAAATCACTCGTTACCAAGATGGCAAGAATAAACTTATTTTCTTTCAGATGAACTCTAATTTTCCCATAAAACTTCAGTTTTATGGCATATTTCTCCCGAAGTAGACAAAATTATCAAATTAAGCTGAAGCGTCCAAAATATATAGTTCTCTTGTAATTTTTTTCGTGATTCCATTTTTCATCAACTACCTAAAACTGAGCCATTTTAGTCTAGCCCGAAAACATCTAGACAGTTCATTGGTTTTGCATTACATGAACTTCTAATACTCAAATCAACCGACCAAATCCTGAAATTGACAGAAAAAGTCTACAAATAAGATCCCAAAGATTGTATAACAGATATGCAGAACTAATTACAGAAACGGATCATTCCAGTGAGAACTTACTGGCCAGAGTCCTAACTTGAATAGTTCTCCGCAGACTACATAATTGATCCCTGCATGGAGCACAAATGGAAACCAAAAGTATAAATAAAATAGTGAAAGAAAGGAAAAGAACTTTAAAATCGCAAGAAATCACTCTATATTGATACTAGCCATATGTAGTTGCAACCGATCGTCTCTTGGAAGCTAAGGGCCATGTCTATTGTAAATTCAGGATCCTTCCATGCAATAATTGTTTCTGAAGAAGTAGAAGGAATAAGAAACAAAAGTGCAACAAGTGAAAGTTGTGTAAATTTATTATCCTTCAAGTGCAACAAGTACTTCATTGCAGAATGATACCTTCTTCCTTACGATAGATATCATCTGCACTGATACGATGCAACAATAGAATTTCATTATCCTCCTCTTCATTAACAAACAAAGCCATGTCTTCTGATGATGATCTCTGCACCACAATTCCACAAATAACAATGTTATAAACTTTCAACAGAAACGAAGAAATTATGTTGAAAAAACGAAGAAAGAAGAGTCAAACATCCATATAATCCACAGTGATATGGCCAGTTCCTAGTTCATCCCATCTCCCATCCTCTTTCAGATGGTACAGTTTAACACGCTGAAAGACCGTATAATATGTGAGAGCTTGAAGAAGCCATTAAACAAGATGAGACAGAAACTAAGGATTTCCCTGAATCAAATTCAACAATTAGGCACTGACCTGCATGGTACTGGGCGATTTCTCCTCCGAACCCATGGGAAAATCCGAAGAGATCGGTTCTTCGTCACCGAGTTCACTGCACAAAACCGCAAATGTGTAATTATTTCCTCGAACTCAAATCAACAAACTCCGAAAGCAGAATTAGGGTTTAAAAACAAGGCAGACGAAGGATGAGCTTCTTCTCCGATAAAACCTCCGACTTAAAATTTCGTACGGGTTGGGTTACTATAAAGCTGGATAAATATCAACTAGAAACCCTAACCGCCATTGATACCTTCAGTGTGGAAAAGCTCTGCTCTCCACTCTCTGCTCTCCACTCTCTGCTCTGCTCTCTACTCTCTCTCTCTCTCTCTCTCTCTCTAATCTCTCTCCAGTTCCTTTTCTTTTCCGTTGTGCTTTGGATAGTCTGTTTATAAATACTGGCCGATCTTTGAAAACAGTACGAGTAGTGAAAAGCGAATGACGATATTACCCCTGGGAACTCTGGAATTTTTCCTTCGCTGTCATTTTTTTTTACAGTCTTTAGTCAAAATTCAACCAACTTTTTTCTCGTGTTTTGTTGAAAATTTGTTAGTGTTTTTTCTTGTAACTGTGTGCGGTTATTGTATCACGTGGTTCGTTATACCACTTATCTACAAATAATGCACTTTAAGGAGTATCAACTACCGAAATTACCCTTCGTTTAAAAAACAAAAATTTTTAATTTATAGTAACTTCAAATGTTCGTTGCACTGCTAAAGCTAATTCACGTTCAGAATATCTCCAATTTGTTTTGATAATTTTACTAGGAATTTTTTTGAGATTCAGATGCTTGTTTTCAATAGATCGAGGCAACATTCACCGATCTCCAAAAATGATAGTGGGACAATCTCTTCCGCCTCAACGTCATAACTCTAATCTGTAAATGATAGTAGGACAATCTCTTCGTAGTATATCCAAAGCTATTCAACTTTCTCGACTCTTCCACCTCCAACATTGATTGGGAATTACTCTCTCTATCCCACAAATACTTTTCAATTTCTTTGTAAATTTAAAAAAAAAAACAAGAAAACATTTGTGAGATGGAAGTAATATTAAAATTATATGTTTAAATGTTCACTTGTGAATTATCTCACCTTAAATTTATGTATATAAAAAATCAATCTTATACGCCCAAAAAAAAAAATTGCATTCAAAAATCACACACCCTCCCTCCGGCTTATAATTATGGGAGTATGGGACAACATAAAAATCCAAACGTTGAAGAGTATTTCCCAAAGGAGTAAAAATGATTAGCAACAAACAGCACTCACATTTGCATACAACTTGTACAAAGGGTGTCAAAACACAGGCCTGAAACAAACCACATTATACATAATAATGTACAAGAAAACAAGCCTAAAGTAGCAATCCAATGATCCCAACGAGACACGCGTAGTTGGGGATGGTTCTAATCACTTATCCCATTTCAAAATCGGGGTGCAGAAGTCCATCATATTCCAGCTGCAAATAACAAATAACGATGAATTGGGGCTCTTAATATCGAAGCTACACTTTTTTTTCTTTAAACAGTAGGCACAACTCGTTTTCTACTATTTTCTACTCACTTTTTCCTTTGCCTCGGCTAGTACTTTTGACATGCCTAAAGACAGATAATGAAATATTTTTATGTACCTTTGCTTTATTATGTTCCAATTTCATCCTTCTGTATGCTTCTTGTGCTTGCTTTGAGCGAAACATTGCTTGAACTCTCACAACAGATCTCTCCACACGCTCCTCAGCTTGTTTCCTGCTGGCTTGGAAGAAGTCCTCTTCCACAGCACTCTCTTGATTCGGGTCTTTGAGAGTCTCGTCGTCAGGATGAACCTGAAGGCCTCGGAAGCCTTTCTTCTTCAGACGCCAACGCAGTATGGCTTTCTCAAGCACCCCGACCGACCAAACAATTTTACGGTACTGCCTCCTGGCTTGTAAACCCCTGAACATAGCCTGCAGCAAAAATCAACTTGAGGGTTGACTTAACAATATAAACCCAGTTCTTTCAAATCGCAACTACAGAACCTTATCATTGACTCAAAAATGAAAAGAGAAAAGAGAAGCTTTATCCACTCACTTGAATCCTAATGGCTTGACGTCGCATGTTAAGGAACTCATTCCGTATCTTCCAAGTACGGAACCTGTACTGGATTCTAGCAGCAGCAACCATCTTTTTACGCGTCTCATAGTTTCGGAAAGCGTGTTGGATTTTCATAGCTGCGACTATGTTTCGTGCTTCAAGCTCCGGACTAAATGACTCGACAGCGTTCGTCTGCACATTCAATGCACGCTCTCTGAAAGCAGCTTGAATACGTGTAGCGGCATCAGCGGCTGTCCTGTAAGCTGCAAGTGTATCCTTTAGATACAATTCTTCCTCGGTGAAGTTTCCAGGGTTAATTGAGGTGTCATTTGAAGTAGCTTGCAGTGATCCACTAACATTCCCAGCCAATGTCATGTCATTGAATTGGGCAACCAAGCCTTTCTCAGCTAGATAGGCGGCTAAACCATCGAAACCTTGTTTAGAAGCCAGGTCAGCTGCAGTGCATCCACCGGGGTTTTGTGGGGTTGGGTCCGTGACTAAATTTGGCTTTGCCCCAGCAGATAAAAGGGTTGCCACCATTTTCTCTCTGAAATATAAGATAATTTCACGTTGTAAGACAATATTTCACAGATTTCACCCTTATAAAAACAAAAGTAACATAAAACGAAGCATAGAAAATTCAGCATCACTGGTGATCTGTGAACAATTACTGAAGGTACCTTCCATAATATGCAGCCCAATGTAGAGCAGTCCATCCAAATTTGTCTCGATAGTTCAATGATAAACCAGACCACGAGAATGGGTAAACTACCCATGTATAACCTAGGATGGCACACAGATGAATCACACCTCGACCTTGTTCATCTCGTTCAGAAACTTTACACCCTGATAGCACCTTTTCGAGCAACCATTCATGTAGTCTATTCTGTAAAGTCAATTCGAATAACTTATCCTTTGCCTGGGGATAAGGCATTTCGGTAACTTCAATTATTTTGCTTAAATGCGCCCAACCTTCAGTGATGTGTGAAGTCTTCCGAGCAAAGTCTTTGGCTTCCCTTAAAGCCGTTTGGGATGGTTTAGTGGAATAAAGATTCAGGCCTTTGGATGACGAAAATAATAAATGAGCAAGACTCATCTGAAGTTGAAATCCTTCCCAATCATTTTTATTCTCATTTAAAATTGTACCATTGGGCTTTGCTGGAGCACGAAACTCAAAAGTTAAGACCTGACTGATAGGTTTATGCCCATCAAAAGTCAAATACAGATTCACAAATCCAGGAGATCGACAAGAAACTACACAACGAAAAACTCCTGCTTGGACAGCTTCTACGGCAAGAATAGAATCTCCACAAGCAAGATACAAGTTGCACTCGGCGTGGGGTAGAAGTCCTTCGTTAAAAGATCCAACTATCAAGATCTGAATTAAAAAAAATCTAGAACAATTATCAATGAAAACCTAGACAACAGTAAAATATGAACACATGAACATTAGATCAAAATCAATGTAAATCAACTTTTTCCCCTTTAAATGTAACAGGGGCAAACGTTATGACAAATTTAATTCATTTTCATTTCTTTTAAAATTTCATTCATTATAAATTAGTGTCATGATTGTTGCTTTAAAAAAAACTGGCGGGGTTATTAATGTGAGGTGCATCCAGAAAAAGAGGTTTTAATTATAAGCCAGAAACGATTCGTCTATATATTTCACAAAGACGTCAAATCAAAGTAGGTGAAGTTTCATGTTCAGTTTTGAATTCGATTCATCAATTTGTATTCCTGAATAATCTAATTTTTCAATATCCCTTTTTTCAGTTTCTGAATCTTTGTCCTTTTTGTCCTTCCATATATAATATTGGTGAACTGTGAGTGAGTTGTATGACGTATACCAACAAAAGAGAGTAAAAGGCGCATATGGCAGTGAAAAGAACCTTTGTTTCTTCGTTTGAAAGAGCCCATGCGGGTGAGATATCCATAATGTTGAATATCTTCTCCAGTGAAGGTTCCATGTGATGATTGATCACTGGTAGTGTGAAAGATTCATGTCTGTTTAAAATCGAGGATTGCATAGCCTGATGATCACCAACTGAATCTGGAGAATCAGCAATGGCAGTAGTGACCCACGTTCCAAAACAATCTTGTGCCTGGGAACCATCTCCATCTAATTGCCCCAATCCCGAAATTATAGTATCTGAATTTACTACCGTCTCACATCCCACTGTCGGGTAGGGCATATTTTTGGGATGATGAACGGAATTAATCCCGGCAACTTGTCCAGAATAACAGTTAGCAGAAGTTTCTGGGGTAACCTTGGCATTATCCTGTCATCAAAAAGTTGATTATTACTTCTTAACTAACAACAGGTCAATAGTAGAGAATAGAGTTCACTGTTGCCATTTCTTGTCTTGTTTTGTTATAAGAATCTGGAATAACAATCTAAACAAGAATGCCAGCCTTCCCAGGTCCACTTACAGTAATTTTGTAATTGTTTGAATTCGTCTGATATGGATTTGTAAACTCAAAGCCAGTAGTTTTTCCTGCGAAAAGAAACCCGCATGAATCAGTTAGTTGCAATAAGTAATGTAACGAGAGTGTAAATTTGACGAGCGTACCTTCTTGTGATGAATTCAGAGTTTGGGGGTCGTCCAGAAGCTCATCCCATTCAAGTGTATTTATCTCAAGAAGTCTCTGTTCATGATTTTTAATGGTCATACTGTCATTACGCACTGGAAAATCATAGAGAAGATGACTCAAAAACAAAAACATAATAGACTATTAAATCCATTTGGGTTATACAATAACCAACTTTGAAAAATATTCAATTCACCTAAAAGTGATACAGTGCCACCATTATATGCAGAATCGGATTCTTCAGACAATGGCCATGATACAGGTGGGTCTGAGAGTTCCGAATTAGAGTTAGAATTTACAGGTGTGGCTGGGGAACCCTGCACCTGCATCCAAAATTAAAACAAAACTCACGTTTCAAAAGCATAAGATGTTATCATGAATATGATGCAAGTCTGATTTCATGAACACGAGGTTTTGTTACTAACACAAAATACGAAGAGGAATAATAGAAAAAAAAAACATTATTGGGAAGTGAGGTTAAACAAGCAAATTGTTCTGTTTCGCCAAGAGAAGTGATTATTATACAGTATATTGTAATAATATTTTAAATGAATAACAATGTTGCACCTTTCGAAAAGTACTATCAACTGAAACTATATTAGCTTCCCCAGACTAAAGACGTTAATATACACTAGGATAACTGATGAAAGACAAACCTCTTGAGTTTCACGATAGTGCACAAGGACTATATGTTCTAGAGACCTGCAATAGATGTAACAATGATAAAAACTCACACTTTCATAAGCATCTTTCCCTGTATAGTGTATACTCACAGGGACTTATGAACTATCATTCCAATGAATAAAAAATACAGGATTAAAATTATCACAGGGTTTAATGGGCTCATACTTATCAAGTAGCCAGTAACATCTGCGAACAAAAGTTGAGTTTTCTTCTCCATGTGCATAGTAAACATGAATTCTTTCCTCGTTACCGACCTGTATCACAAGAAATATAATGATTGC
Organism: Euphrasia confusa; assembly: GCA_954870475.1. Classification (NCBI taxonomy): domain Eukaryota; kingdom Viridiplantae; phylum Streptophyta; class Magnoliopsida; order Lamiales; family Orobanchaceae; genus Euphrasia; species Euphrasia confusa. The sequence goes on along the minus strand of OX940969.1, from coordinate 2,705,837 downwards.
ATTGTCAATACAGAATCTATAATAACTGAATTCAAGTTACCAAGAAGTAAACTAATCAAAATTTTAAGAGTGTAACCAAATTTAATCATGGACGAATAAGGAAATATAAATTGGCAGTAATGTAGAAAGCTCAAAAAGAGAGAAGCAAAAAAAACCTAAAGCTAAAACTTCTGCATGATATACAATATACTAGAAAGAATGCAATTGATACAGCTCCCTCTTTCTGCGATTCACACTGATCCCATCTCAAAACAATGGCGAGCAATGAAGTAAAATCTCATGATGCTAACTCCATAAGTTCACAGACAGATATTGAGGACCAGAAATCCATTTACCCCCAACACGAGATGTAAATTTTCGGCTTTCAACAACATACTAAAGAAAAGATACCATACTTTTAAGTGTTCGTGAGCTTCCTTAATAGTTTTTCCGTCTTTCTTCTTCTTCCACTTATGCCCATCTTTTCGGAAATTCCGGAGCTTCTTACGGTCAAACAACACAACGGTGCCACCTATTTAACCACAGTTAGTCAGCCAAACCATATCTCACACACACTCTGATTACATGTGTAAATGGGACGATTCAGATATTTAATTTAAACTAATTTAAACGTAAAAATGTACTATTACTTTTTGGCAAATTCATGGGTTTCACGTAAACGGTGAAATACTTGTAGTTAGAGAGTACGGCATGAATCTCGTTCGGTCGGAGCCATCTCGTCCGGGCTTCCTCCATCATAGTGGCGAAATCCAAATCTGTGCATGCAAAACAAGATATAACAATTTTCAAAAACCATTTTCGCTACATACAAAAAAAAACCCCAAATTGCCAGTCTCAGTAGAGAGTGAAACCCTAGAGAAAATAATCCCACCTCGCAACCACCACCAAAAATGACAAAAAAAATCATCAAATATTTGCAAGCCGAATTGCACAACGTACAAGCGCCCGAAGCGTGGGCATAGATACACACATATATGTATATGTATATATGAGCTTCTGCGTGCGTACCTTCCATGGTGTGGAAGCCATGAATTTCCGACGCGACAAGTAGACTGTTGTTTTTCTCCATCATACAATCATCTCCGCGCGCGCGCACAAACACTGTGTGTTTTCTGAGGTGACGAATCGAGAATCAGATACTGTGACTATGAATTGCGTTTAAGTGAGAACGGGAGGAAATGGGAAAGGATGAAATGTGATGTCTGAACAATGAATTAAATTATGAGCCCACTTTCTGAGAGTGACAGATGGATCATTCAATTTATATTATAAAAAAAATGCGTTGAATTTTGGTAAATGGTAACTGCAGATAGCTTCTTCACTCCCTTCGTCCCTGTCCACGATCCATTATCCGTCTGTAATTATGCACATTTTTTTTAAAGATTACCGAGTATTTGAGTATTTGACTTTAAAGTTGAAAAAAATCAATTCAATTTTTAATTTTTTTTAACAAATTTAAGAAATACGCTATTTAAGTATTTAACTATTCAAAAGTCAATTGGATTTTGTTTTGATTATATTCCAAAAAAAAATCATATAAATACATAAATTTCTACTAATAATGTTTGAACTACTGAATTACTAATTTATTATTAAAAAATATAGTAAATTTTAAAAAATATATAAATAAATATAATAGACTTAAAATATATTAAAAAAAATCAATTTTTTTTTATATTTTTGATATATATAGGGAAATTATAAAGTATATTTTACATTTTCAAATGTATCACATAGTACTTATTTTTATTAACAATAAAATTCTTTTATATGCTATTGACATTTACAAAAAAAGAAAACAATTAAATGATTCGTAGCTATTGATTTTTACAAAAAAAAAAAAAAAAACAATTAAATGATTCACCATCGTTTAAAAGTTTGCATTTGAATGTGTAATTAATTTATTTCAAACTCAAATCAATAATTACTCTTTATTTATAAAAAAAATCTTTTACGAGTTAATGAAAATTGTCTATCAAATTAATATTTTTTAAGTTTCTAATTTAATTATTTTTTAATAATTACTATATCATTAATAATTAAAATAAATTTTAATAAAATATATTTAATAATAAAATAAAAATACATATGATTAATGTAATCTTTTTTTCTTATTTAGTTAATTTTTAATTAGTATTTATTATGTTTGAAACTTTAAATTGAAAATAATATTTATTAAAATATATACTTTAATGTCAAAATTAAGGAATTAAATTATAAATTTGTAAATATGTTGGTTATTAATAAAAATTGGTAAAAGAAAAATATTTCGAGAATTTTTTTTTAAGTTGGATAATGTAAATTTTGGACTTTCTCTTTTGGACTTATTTTCAGTTCAATTTAGTTCAGTCCAAACTCATTAAGTTCAGTTCACTTCAAAACATTAACTTCAGTTTTAGACCAGGTGCAGTCATTTAATTTTTTATTTTTTCATTTATTTATTTATTTTTATTATGTTTATTTCAAAAAATAGTACAGTCCAGTTCAGTTTAGACCTATTAAGTTCAATTCAATTCATCATGTTTCAGTCCAAAAGAACAAATTTTTAAAAATAAACTTATTTTGAGTTTATGTATTTTATTTTAACTAGTAATACCTGCCCGCGCAGATGCGCGGGATATATAAACTTTAATAAAAAAATATAACATCATTTGTATAACAATCCTAATTAATTGTTCATTTAATTTTTTTTAGATTGAATTCAGAAATGTGATTGATTAAGATTATAATATAATTTTTTTTTTTTAATATGGTTAAGATATTTTGTAATATTATAATTGTCACGTGACATATTTCTAAAATTTTATCTATTTGAGATAATTACAATTTTATAAAATTAATTTTATATTTCTTAATTATTATTAAATTATTTAATGAATTAACAAATATGAATAAAATAAATAAATTTAAACTTATAGTTTATCCTGTAAGAAACACAAATATTTAGTACAATTTAATAATGAATCAATACAAAAATATAAACATAATTATAATATAACAAATAAATTTAAACTTATCGTGTACCTTAAAAAAACACTAAGAATAATTATTTATAATAATAATTCAAAACAATAAGAAATATTATTCATAATAATAATGCAAAAAAAAAAATAGACGTAATACAAAAAAAAAGAACTGAACGTGTGACAGTAGAGAATGAGTAAATAGGATTTGTTAAATTTTTAAATAAATATTTAATAAAATTCCGTAAATATTTCATCAAATCCGGATTTATGTGAGTTAAATAATTAGTCAATTAATGATTCAACTAAAATTTTGATAATTTAATTTAAAATCAATTTTGAATTAAGGAAATATATCAATTTTAAATATTAGAATAAATAAAAGATTGATTGAATATTAAACAACAAAATAATTTTGAATATTGGAATAGATAAACGCATGATTTCATTCCATTGTGAATTGATTGACTACTATAATTAAAGATGATCATTATGTATTCTATAAAATCAATAATCAATACTTAAGTAATTGATTAGAGAATAAATATTAGATTTTAATAAATATTATGATTATTTTTAATATAGTAGTTGAAATTTAAACATATTAATATTTATATTTATCTACTAATCCGAATGTCCTATTTCATAATTCATAATTAATAATGAAAAATCAACGTCAATAAGAATGGGAGCTTTAAAAATGTCACGTAGACATATATGTATGCTTTATATTTGTATGTGAATGTGAAAATACTCCTTTTTTGTAGTGTAATTGTTTGTGTTCACGTCGGATCAATAAAATCTAAATTTATATATTAAATAGATTATAATTGAAATCATTAAAATTACTAATTAATTGTTTAAGTAATAATTTAAATTTTAATAAACAAATTGATGAAAGTATATTTACCAAAATGTCAAATTATATAATAATATAAGTATATTAAAATACTGATAAAGGAGTGTACATTTTACATTCACATGGGACATGATCTTCGAACCATAATCGGTCGTTGACCTCCACGGCCAATAGAGAACCGTCGAAATCCATTATCCAAGCAATTCCAACTGCATTAATAGATAACAGTTAAGTATAAAATCCAGAAAATTATGAAACACGTTAAGTAAAAGTGTTCAATTTTGGTTTCTCCACTTCCACCATAAAAAATAGTTGGATGCGATTCTGGGAGTGTTCACGCTATTAAAATGAAGAAAACATATTTGATGTGATGCAAAACAAACAATAAAAAATAATTTAATTTCAAAATCAATTAAACATAAAATACTTTTTATTATAAAATAGCAAACATTTATAAATAGATTTAGAACTCCAACAAAAGAAAAATTAAACAATAAGAATACAAACAATAAAGATAAATTAATTATTAACCAAAATAAAAACAAATACAATAAACAAATAGATACATTGTATCCTAAAAATCATTCAAACACTTAATAACATTACAAAAGGAATACAAAATATGTAGATAAGAAATAAGAACACAACACATGAATATAATATGTATAAAATAAATAAAAATAAAAATTAAATTATACCTTTACGGATTTATTCGGGAAGAAAGTTCGTCGAGAAATATAAACTTGGACACCTACAAAAAAAATGATTCAACAAAAAAAAGTAAAAAATAAAACAATTAATTTTATAATGTTGAATAATTAATGTTCACGTTTGCATCAAGATATTGGAAAAGTAGTCAATAAATCAACCCTGTGTACAACATCAAAAGGAAAATTAGAATATTTTAATACATAAAGTTGACATACAAATAACTTAATTTATAATCTTGTGTACATTATGAATTTTTTTTGTCCCAAATGTAAGAAGAACAACCATAAATGCACCGGCATGCAAACAAATTGCTTGTTGGTCCTGAAATATAATGTCCAGAGACAAATAAATAAAACATAATACAAAAAAAAAGATTTATAGATAAAAATCATGTAAAAAACTAATACTAATATATTAATATTTCTTCAAAATTCACATTAGAAAACTTGCTCCCATAGATAAAACACTCTCTACAATATGATTTTTAAGAAAATACTTGATGACCGAGCATGATAAATTCCAAAGTATAAAATATACTGTCTCCTGTTGTTGCAGTTCAATTATTAATAATTAAAATCCATTATTACTGCAAAAAAAATAAAAATTATTAAAACTATGTCTGACCAGAACTGAGGCAAGATGGAGATCCCATTTCTCGGGTTGTTGTACATGAATTGTCCGACGTAGGGCGAGTGGCGAGCCACATGATTCCACTCAGAAGCAAGAGTTGCGGGTTCCGAGGGCACCTACGCACATACCTTGAACCTAGTGGTATTTTGAATTGTTAAAAAACCAAAATCAAAAATCAAAATTAAGAGAAGTAGAAAGAAATTGAAACCTTAAAGAGAATATTCAGTCGTTCAAGCGGAGCTTGATGACGGATCCGACGACTCCTCTGGCGAGAAGTTGCGACGCGGTGCTGATATACAAAACATGGGGCGACTGTGAATGAAGAAAAATATTACACACTATAAGAAATAAGCATCGAACAATTTAATGGATATATATACTCACACAATTAGAAAAATATATAATTACTTACGGTAGTGGCTGCAAAAAATACAAATACATCAACCTAAGAACATAAACAATAATTAAATTAAAATTTTACGGGCACAAATAATTTAATTATGCAAAACGAAAAAAAAAATGCTTTTGCACAATATGAATAAAAATGAATGAATCCAGAAAAGCATCATTTTATATATGTTTGTGTATGGTAAAAAAAAAGATTTAGTGATATAATATAAATTAGACAGATATCGATGTAGTGAATAAAGGAAAAACCGTGTGGAAAAATATGATATATATATATATATATATATATATTTGAATATATTTAAGAGAATCTTTACTATAATTAATAAGTCGTAAGATTATACCATAAATCCGCACAATAAAATTGTATGGAAATCACTAATTTTATGGAAATCAGTCGAATTTGAAATTTAAAAGTACAAAATAAATGCTACGTGAGATTACCTATTCATATTTAGTTATTTTTAATTTGAATTGTCCATAATTAACAAATTAATTAGAAAATAAACTGAATAAAAGCCTAATGTTAACCATAATATAAATTAATTATATGGGAAATATATATATAATTAAAAATCAATACATATATATATATATATATATATATATATATATATATATATTGAATTTATTTATGTATTATAATATTTATATAATTAATATTTATTTATATATAAATCTTGGTTAATTGACAATTTTTTTAATACGTATTAATTGATTTATTTATTACCTTAATTGACAATTAATTCTTTTATTGAATACATATTAATTGATTTGTGTATTACCCGTATAATTGAGTTTTTCTATATTGTTATTTTGATATATATGGTAAAAGATATAATAGAATTGATAAATTAAGTAACAAATGAATTAGATTAATTATTTATGGAAATCAGTAGTATTATAATTTTGATTATTATTATATATGGAATTTGAACAATTTACTGTAATTATTATTTAACTAATTGAATTAAAAGTCACGTCATAATTAATAATATTAAGGAAAAGCCACCTAAAAAAATTTTGACCAATAAAAGCTGTTTGTGCCACGTAGTGTGAACATGTTCATTTTTTTGTAGTGTAATTTTTTGTGTTCACATTGTCCACGTGTGATTAGCAAAGTCTGAATTTATATATTAAATAGATTTGAATTACAAATTAATATTTATTTATGGTATAATAGCAGTATAGCACTTAAAATAGCAGTATAGCACTTAAAAATGTTTACACATTAATTTATGGTAATTTAGGTATTAAAATATTATATGTAATCATTAATTAATTACATATAATTTTATATATGAATATAATATTTTATTGAAAATTTATTGCATACCTAAATAAAATAAAGATGCAATATTTTTTTTGTAAATTAACGATGAGTACTATTCACGAAAACAATCAAAAGCATAAAATTAATATTTTAATTAAGAAAAAAGAGGGGATGCTTTATTTCTAATTCTAATCACCACTCTCACATGGGAATGTCTGAGATTTATCAGCATCCAGAATCAATAGACAATAAGAAGTTCTTATTAAGAACGTCCGGAAAAACAATGTTGGAAAATCAATAAACAATAACAATGTTCTTATTAAAATAAAGATGCAATATTTTTTTTGCTTGATGGCATTTTGAAAAATATTGTGTTGTTTTAAGGGTATAGAAGGTAATAATAGTTTTCTTTTTTCACAACAAGTATGAGACCGCCTAAAAAGAAGAGTGAGACAATTTATACGGAACCGAAAGAGTACATCTGTCTCGTAAAATTATGAAGACTTTTCTTTTATTTGCAGGAGGGAAGTTGCCGATGACATGGTACCTCAAGAATATCTAGCGAAAGTGCCCATGACCGATATGAGAATGCACGCCGATCAAGCAAAAAACTACCCGGGTCGAACCTATAGATTTTACACGGGTGACGCCGTGTACAACTTTGGGGACGGGCTACATTATGGTCACTACAGGCACACGTTAGCGAAGGGCCCGAGAAAACTTATTATTGTCCCTGTTAATTACAAACTCTAAAGCTTTCAAGAACACGACGACTAGTGGAATTAGGGTTTCGCACACGAGTTGTGAGGCTTTGCGTTTGAGAGTTCACGTCGATGTGTAGATTGTTGGAAAAATGGAGGGAGCGCACACGGTGATGGCTTTCGTCACCACCCCCGCGTTGAAGGAGAAACGACTGGTGGGATTTGAGAAAATTCGTTTGGCGGTTGGAGCGAAAGAACGAGTCCAATTTAAAATCGATACGTGTGATCATATGGGCGTTGTCGACAAATATGGAATTCGAAGGATCGAAAGAAGTGAGTACAAGATTAAGTTCAGTGAAGATCTTACACACATTGTTACACTTGATATATAGTGATTAGTGAGGTTTAAAAAAGAAGTGTAAGGTTTAAATGTTATATTGAATACTTATATAGGAGTATGGTTTTTCAATCAAATATATATGGTTTGCCTAAACGCAGAGTCGGTCCATCCGGTTGAGTACGTCTATCTGGAAAAGTGAATAAATAAATAATCAAATAGATAAGGAGATCCCATTTTACTTAAAAACAATCTTGAAAATAATTTGTTAATGTCAAGAAAGACCTAACAATCTAGAAAATAACTTGTTTATGTCAAGAGAAAGACCTAACTTAATCATAATAAGTTTGAAAAACAAAATGAAAATTATTTTACTTTAAAAAAATCAATCTTTTAAAAAAGATTTTTCTAAATGTTCTAAATATTTTTTTGTATTATTAGTAATAAATAATCTTACCAAATACCAAGTGGTATATTAGTAATACACGTTTACATTTACATTTTCATCTAATTTTTAAATTTAATTTATTTACTTTTAAATTTACAATTTACAATAAACGAATAAATAAATAATTTAATGGACAAAGAAATCCTACTTTTCACTTATAAGCAATCTTGAAAATCGTCTGTTAATACACTAAAAACTCTATATAGCAATAAATTCTTAATAAAAAATTCAAGTAACAACTTGGGACCAATTATAAATAAAAATAAACTCCATATTATAATAAGGCATACATTTTTTAAATCTGTTATACCTCTATATAAGATGATTAATATATAATAAAAATATTTATTTATTAATATTTTATTTAATTTTTATGTTAAACATAATTTTTACACATATATAGTCAAATTTTATTAATCAAAATTATTAAATTGATTTTGTGAATTTAAAGATAAATAATATTGTATGTATATTATTTTTATATTTATATTATTTTTTATACTTCAAAATTATTTTTATTATGTACACTTTTAACAATAAAATAATTTTTTTATTTTTTTATTTTAAAATATTATTTTATTTCTACCTTTTCCATATATTTTTTAAGCTCTACTAACAACTGCGGAATATTTTATTTTTTAACTTAAAAATACATTTTTACCCCTTAATTTTACTAATTTAATTAACAAATCAAAAAATAACATTTTTATTCCTACATGATCATCATATTTAGTTGTAACAGACATAGTACTTTAATAATATTAAAAAGTGACCTACCCAATTAAAAACAATAAAAATGTGAAATCAACTAAAATTGGGCAAAGTAATAATATGCACGTGTCTTGCAAATACTGGAGTAGTTTTTATTTTTGTGCGAACACCAAGTTAAAATGAAATATTTTACATCTTCATTTTATCAAGATCAAATTAAAACATGTTTCCATGAATAGTTTCATGCAAGCTAATTTTGATATAATATTGAAATTGTATTTATCTATAAAAATATAGAGTATCTTTTCTGACTCGTCGTTAGCTAGAGTTCCTCTTTTATTTCTTAAATTCCTCTTTTATTCCTTAGTAAATGAGGGACATAGAGAATATAATTGAAGTAAAATTCACAAGAAGATCACATTTCACTTAAAAACAATCTTGAAAATCATTTTTAAATCTCAATAAGAGCCTAACACGCTCTTAATCATAATACATCTGAAAAAACATAAAATATATTTTACCATATATATTTATCACCTACTTAAAACACATCTTGAAAAAGAAAAAGAAAAATACCTTTGTCTCTAAAACATACATATGTAATGTAACATACCTTAATACTCTATTTAATTAAACACACACAAATTCCATTCTCTTCTAAGTTCTACCCCCATATCGATCACAATGAGGCTTCACAAGATCATTTCGTCTTTTCGTTCATCGATTATTGTCGTCGTTCTTATGTTTTCATGCACCATGCACTGCGAAGCCCGACCACCGTTCGCCTGCGACCCGTCCGATCCCAGAACGGGAAGATTCCCGTTTTGCAATATGAAGACGAGTACGAGTAATAGGGTCCGGGACTTGATCAAGAGACTGAATCTGACGGAGAAAATCCGGCTGATCGTGAACAACGCCATTCCGATCCAACGGCTGGGGATCAAAGGGTACGAGTGGTGGTCGGAGGCTCTTCACGGCGTCTCCAACACGGGGCCCGGCGTGCACTTCGGGGGCGAGTTCCCCGGGGCCACCGCCTTCCCCCAAGTCATCACAACCGCGGCTTCGCTTAATGCCTCGCTCTGGAAGGCGATTGGCGAGGTGATTTTTATTTTTATTTTTAAATAAAGTTGACCTGTTTTTCTGGGACAGGGGTATTATTGTCCGATGAAAATACTCTCTCCGTCTCGTGATAATAGTATTTTATTGATTTTTTGAATAAAACGAGGAAGGAAAAAATGTATCTGAAAAAGTAAGGGTATATATGTCTTTTTACATGAAAAATTAGGAATAATTATTTTTTTAAATAAATTAGTTGTGACTATTGATACCAGACAATTGGAAATGAAAATTATTACTATTAATATGAGACATACTATAGTATAATTTTAATTTGTCTCATAATAATATGATAGGGTGTTTTTTGATTAGGTTGTATCCGATGAGGCGAGGGCGATGTACAACTGGGGGCTGGCGGGGCTCACGTTTTGGAGCCCCAACGTGAACGTTTTCCGGGACCCGCGGTGGGGGCGGGGCCAAGAGACCCCCGGCGAGGACCCTTTCATAGTCTCGAAATACGCCGTGAACTACGTGAAAGGGTTGCAGGGCGAAGATCGCAACAATAGGTTGAAGGTCGCGGCGTGCTGCAAACACTATACCGCCTATGATCTCGATTCTTGGAACGGAAATAATCGTTTTCTTTTCAATGCCGTGGTAATTAATCTGATCTCATAAAAAATGACTCACTTACAAATTACAAAATTTTATTTATAAACGATGTGACATATTTAATAGGATTATTAAATATTATAAATTTTTTTTCCATTCAAATGCAATGTGTTCTAAACCTAAAGTTTTGTTTGAAGGTAAGCAAGCAAGATTTAGAGGAAACATACAACGTTCCTTTTAAGGATTGTGTGACTAAAGCGAACGTTGCATCTGTGATGTGTTCGTACAATCAAGTCAACGGCAAGCCGACTTGTGCCGACCCCGTTCTCCTTCGCGACACCATTCGTGGTCACTGGAATCTCAATGGGTTCGGTTTTACCTTGGTCAATATATATGAATAGTTACTTAAATAAACTTGGTCATACTTGCAACTTATATACACTTCATTTTATATTTTAATTTTGAGTTTAATATAACATAGGTACATTGTTTCGGATTGTGACTCGGTTGATGTGTTCTATAATAAACAACATTATACATCCACAGCGGAAGAAGCTGCCGCAATTGCCATTAAAGCAGGTTTCGAATAATTTATTCACTTTACAAAAGAAGAAGTATAATTAAAAAAATATATATAGTATAGATATCTTTGGCACAATTAGTGTTCAGAAAAAGTATGATTAGTTCTATGAAATGGAGAAAGTATTACGTACTTTGAGCCTAATTATTATTCTTGTTTAATACTCTTATCTGTTTTAGAGAAATTGTTGCATATAATTTTTGTAAAAATTGGAACGTTGATTATGATTTGATGTAGGTTTGGATTTGGATTGTGGGCCATTCCTTGCTCTCCACACCGAGAAAGCCATTCAAACTCACAAACTAAACGTGTCAGATGTGGACCAGGCCTTGACGAATTTGATCACAGTCCAAATGCGCTTGGGTATGTACGACGACCCAACAACACAGCTCTACAATCAGTTGGGCCCAAGTAATGTGTGCACTCCAGCCCATCAACAGCTGGCCCTTGAAGCGGCCCAACAAGGCATTGTTCTCCTAAAAAATCCAAATCGGGCTTTACCGTTGCCCAATACTAAATTCTCAACTATCGCCGTTATCGGGCCCAACGCCAATGCTAGCCTCACAATGATAGGCAACTATGCTGGTAAGTATTTCATATTTTCGTCTCAACTATTTACTCACTAGTTATTTACGAATTTTATTTTAATTTTTTTATTAAAATCAACGTAGGGATTCCATGTCACTACACTACGCCCTTGCAAGGTATATCAAAATATGGTAAAATGACAACTTATGAAATCGGATGCACGACGATACAATGTGACCGTTACACTCGTTATAAGGAGGCCGAGAGGGCCGCTCGTAGGGCTAGTGCGACGGTTCTCGTCATGGGCCTCGACCAATCCATCGAATGCGAAGGCCTCGATAGAGTTGACCTATTTTTGCCGGGCAACCAACAAAAACTCGTGACGAGAGTGGCTCTTGCCTCTGCGGGCCCCGTCGTGTTGGTCATAATGTCCGGTGGCCCAATTGATGTTACATTCGCCAAAAACGACCCGAACATCGATGCCATTTTGTGGGTAGGGTATCCGGGACAAGCCGGAGGAGCCGCCATCGCGGATGTAATATTCGGAAAATTCAATCCAGGTATGTAAACTTCACCTTCAATCTCATACTAGTTGTCACACTATTGTTGTTGATCAAATTAAGTAAAGGGGTATTGTTGTCTTTTTTAATGGGAAATTAACTTTTGTTGAGTAAAACTGATGGCACTTTGAAAATATTGTGTTGTTATAAGGGTATATAAGGTAATAATAGTTTCCTTTTTTCACAACAAGTATGAGACGACTTAAAAAGGAGAGTGAGATCGACAACTTCTACGGAACGGAAAGAATATATGTCTCGTAAAATTATGCAGACTTTCTTTTATTTGCAGGAGGGAAGTTGCCGATGACATGGTACCCTCAAGAATATCTAGCGAAAGTGCCCATGACCGATATGAGAATGCACGCCGATCAAGCAAAAAACTATCCGGGTCGAACCCATAGATTTTACACGGGTAACGCCGTGTACAACTTTGGGGACGGGCTACATTATGGTTACTACAGGCACACGTTAGCGAAGGGCCCGAGGAAACTTCTTGTCCCTATCTTCACAAACTCGAAAGCTTTCAAGAACACGACGAGTGGCGGGATTAGGGTTTCGCACACGAGTTGTGAGGCTTTGATTTTGAGAGTGCACGTAGATGTGGAGAATGTGGGAGGAATGGATGGGGCCCACACGGTGATGGCTTTCGTCACCACCCCGTCGAAGGAGAAACGACTGGTGGGATTCGAGAAAATTCATTTAGCGGTTGGAGCGAAAGAACGAGTCGAATTTAAAATCGATACGTGTGATCATATGGGCGTTGTCGATAAATATGGAATTCGAAGGATCGAAAGAGGTGAGTACAAGATCAAGTTCAGCGAGGATCTTACGCACACTGTTACACTTTATACACTACTGTAAGGTTTTAAATGTTATATTGAATACTTATAAGAGTAAGGTTTTTCATGTTACAGTATAAATAAGTTGTATAATATTTGCATGGACTCGTTTTTTTCAAATATACCCCACAAAAAATAAAAATAAAAATAAAAATAAAGGGGTCGTCTCACCCGGTGTTCGGGCGGCTGGCCAATCGATGGTTCTTCCAACGGCCAAATAAATAATCAAATGGACAAGGAGAGATCTCATTTTACTTAAAAACAATCTTGAAAAAGATTTTTTTTAATGTCAAGAAATACCTAACAATTTTGAAAAAAAATAATGTTTTATGTCAAGAAAGACCTAACATACACTCATAATAAATTTGAAAACCAAAAATGAAATTTATTTTACATAAAACCAATCTTGATACAAAAAAATTAGATCTACTTGCATATCTAGATCTTTTAAATTTATTTATTTATTAATTTTGGTAAAAAAAAATTGATAAAGAGGAGAGACGAGAAACTCCATCCCATTCGATTGGAGGTCCCTCGATCGGGTATGATGTAAATCGAGGGATGTGCCCGATGTTTTAGCACGTTTTAGTCGGGTAGTATTATATGGGGTTGGGCTGTGTATGGAGGGTTGGAGAACGATACTAATACATGTAAATTTATATTTGGAGAAAAGGTTGAGCTAGATCTTGAAAATAACAGAGGTTTGAGCTCGAAGCTTTTTTTGAAGGATTTCTATTATCCAAACTTTTAATATCGAGTTTATTCACTAATTAGTGTCGCCCTTTAATCTGAACGGAGCTTCCCAAAATTGATTCGCTCTTCACTGACCGCGGCCCATCAGCAGGCCCGAGACCTAGAGCCCGAGCCGGGGGTGCCTCGCGGTGTCCTCCGGTATGGCTTTTTGTGCAGGCCCGTGACCCGAGCCGTGAGCCGGGTATGCGCCTCGCGTCGTCTCTCTTTGCCCAGGTGTCTAAACTCCGGATATTCGTTTTTTGTATTTGATTTCCCACCCCCAACACCCGAATAGCAAACACCTGTGCGTAAGAGCCAACATATCTCACCTCATGACAAACCTTCATAATATTTTAATGAAAATTTGTCTCACCCGAGATTCGAACTCTGCGTCACTGAGGAATTTCACCCAAATCATCAAAGGCCTTACCACTCGCCACTCGGCTATGACCTGTAAACAATTTTGGTCAAAAAAATTTAAAAATCATACATGTCACATATTAAATACAAAATATTCACATTGATCATAAAATAACTAAGAGTAAACTAGTCTCGATTTGATACCTCAACAAAATTAATTATATTTTAATATTTAAAATCATAAAATTGTCGTCAATTTAATTTAAATTTAAATTTAAATTGATCATATATTGATAAATTCAATATAATATTAGTCGGAGTTTGACCCCCTCTGAAGTTATTGTCGTTGATCTTCTATTTAAGAATATATGAAATTCAAAAAAATAATATTTTTTGTCGTCGCAATTATTTATATTTTCTTTTATGAAACGTCAAACAATGATATGAAATTTTTTTTTTTAATTTTTTTTAATTAAACTTTTATATTTACATTTTTGTCTTATTTTTAAATTTAATTTACAAATAATTTACTTTTTAATTAAAATATAATTTTTTACTCTACTTATTTCCTTTTAAAATTACAATGAATAAATACAATTAATGGACAAAGAAATCCTACTTCACTTGTAAACAATCTTGAAAATCATTTGTTAATACCATAAAGGACCTTATCCACTCATAATAAACATCAAGAAAAACCATTTTACTTAAACCCAATCTTGAAAGAAAGATATACTACTATTTCCAAAAACAATTAAATAATACCCCCTATTCAACTCCAAAATAATTGCATTGTGTGACGTCCTTATGTTCATCCTTAACTCTTTTAATTTGGATCCCTTTTTTATTTTTGACATCACACAACAATAACATGAATAACTCTATTTAACACAAACACATTTAATTTCTTTCTCTTCATCTACTACAACACAATGAGGGTTAATACAACATCTTTTCAGTTTTCGATTATCGTACTTATTCTGTTTTCATCCCCCATGCACTGCGAGCCGCGTCCACCGTTCGCCTGCGACCCATCCGATCCCAAAACGGGAGGATTCCCGTTTTGCAACACGAAGACAAACATGAGTATTAGGGTTCAAGATTTGATTGTGAGACTGACTTTGCCGGAGAAAATCAGCTTGCTCGTCGATAAAGCCAAACCGGTCGATCGACTAGGAATTCAGGGGTACGAGTGGTGGTCGGAGGCTCTTCACGGCGTCTCGAACACGGGGTCCGGCGTGCAGTTCGGTGGAAAATTTCCCGGGGCCACGAGCTTCCCACAAGTCATCACAACCGCGGCGTCGCTTAATGCCTCGTTATGGGAAGCGATTGGCCAGGTAATTAAACATGTACTCTCTCTGTCTCATAAAAGACGATTGAACTCATTTGTAATTTACATAGAAAGTGAGTTATTTTTCTTGAGACAGAAAGATTATTTTTTATTAGGTAATTACATTTATTTCGTATTTTTTTGAAGAAAGTTGACCTGTTTTTCTAGGATAGGGGTAGTATTGTCCAATGAAAATATAATTTTAATTTGTCTAGCTCATATTGATAGGAGGGTTGTTTTTTGATTAGGTAGTATCCGATGAGGCAAGAGCTATGTACAATTGGGGGCAAGCGGGGCTCACGTTTTGGAGCCCGAACGTGAACATCTTCCGGGACCCACGGTGGGGGCGGGGCCAAGAAACGCCCGGCGAGGACCCTCTTATAGTCTCGACATACGCCGTGAACTACGTGAAAGGGCTTCAAGGCGATGAAGATCGCAAAAATATGTTGAAGGTTGCAGCGTGTTGCAAACACTATACTGCATATGATCTTGATGCTTGGAACGGGACTGATCGATTTCGTTTCAATGCCGTGGTACGTATATATAAACATGTCAATCCGATGTCGAACTTTAAACTTTATTTATTTGAATTTTGATTGTTTAGAATTCGATAATACTTTTCATATATTCGGGGCGGGACAAGATTTTCCTAATCTCGACCTTTTCCGTCCCATATACACATTTTTCTGCATTTTATTAACATACGCATAGAAAAACAAATTTTTGTTTAAAATTAATATGTATAATATAATGTTTTAAGAAAGTAGATTTTGTTGGATTTTATTGAATATAAGCAAATTAATATGACTTAAATCTCTCTAGATTTAGAGATGAAAAGGAATCGTAAAAGTAAAATTGGGCCCGGAAAGGAACAGCGCGCGTCATGCACGTTGCAAAAACTCGAAATTAAGTTGCTAGTAGTCATTTTTAGAGTGCCTAAACCACCTATTAGAAAAATAATTTTATTATGAACTTTCTACCTCTCTAAATTAATATCTCCTAGACACAATAAAATCTTGTCTTGTCTTTATTTTTGCTTTCTTTTGGTTGGTGTTTTTGTACGATTTGTTATCGCAAGAATTCTTATGTTTTTAACAGGTAAGCGAACAAGATTTAGAGGAAACATACAATGTTCCTTTTAAAGCTTGTGTGTCCGAAGGGAACGTTGCATCGATAATGTGTTCGTACAATCAAGTCAATGGCAAGCCAACTTGTGCCGACCCCATTCTTCTCCGCGACACCATTCGTCGTCAATGGAAGCTCAATGGGTTCGTTTAAATGTTTCCTAGTACATATAAAAAGGAAGTTGTCTTATTTATTTATTTATTTATTTATTTTATAATTATGTATTTATATTTTAAATTTTATATCTTAATTTTGACTTTAATATAAAATAGGTACATTGTTTCCGATTGTGATTCAGTTGACGTGTTCTTTCGTAGACAACATTATACCTCCACGCCCGAAGATGCGGCGGCAATTGCCATTAAAGCAGGTTTTGATTAAAAATGTGTTTATTGCTCTCGTAAACAGAAATAAATAAATAAATTTTTTTACATGTTTAATTATTATTTTATAAATAAAACGTGGAACACGTAGGTTTGGATTTGGATTGTGGGTCATTCCTCGGTATCCACACCATGAAAGCCATTCAAACTCGGAAGCTAAACGTGTCGGATGTGGACCAGGCCTTGTCGAATTTGATCACAGTCCAAATGCGCTTGGGCATGTACGATGGCCCAACAACACAACCTTACAGTAATTTAGGCCCAAATAACGTATGCACTCCGGCCCATCAACAACTGGCCCTCGAGGCAGCCCAACAAGGAATTGTTCTCCTAAAAAATCTAGAATGGACTCTACCGTTGTGCTCCAAGTGGAGCCCAACCATCGCCGTTATCGGGCCCAACGCCGACGCCACCCGCACTATGATCGGAAACTACGCCGGAGTTCCATGCAGCTACACTTCTCCCTTGAAGGGCATATCGGAGTACGTCAATACAACCTACGAAATCGGATGCACGACTTTGAAATGCTTCGGCAATCCTCACTATAGGGAGGCCGAACGGGCCGCTCGTACGGCCCGTGCTACGGTCCTCGTCATGGGCCTCGACCAATCCATCGAGCGCGAAGGCCTCGATCGAGTCGGGCTACTTTTGCCGGGCAACCAGCAAAATCTCGTGTCGAGAGTGGCCCAAGCCTCTGCGGGCCCCGTCGTGTTGGTCATAATGTCCGGTGGCCCAGTCGATATTACATTCGCGAAAAATGACCCGAATATCGATGCCATTTTGTGGGTCGGGTATCCGGGCCAAGCCGGAGGAACTGCAATCGCTGATGTCATATTCGGAAAAATCAATCCAGGTAACATAAGTTCATTACTAGAACGGTTCTGCTTTTTGGACTGAAACTTGATAAACTGAACTGAATGGATCAAGTTGAGACGATCTGAATTGAAATAGACTGAAATTAAGTTCAAAATATCAGAGTCTACATTTGTCTCTTAAAAATATTATGCAGACTTTTCTTTTATTTGCAGGAGGGAAGTTGCCGATGACATGGTATCCCGAAGAATATCTAGCGAAAGTGCCCATGACCGATATGAACATGCGCTCCGATCCAACAAGAGACTACCCGGGTCGAACCTATAAGTTTTACAATGGTAGTGTTGTGTACAGCTTTGGAGATGGGCTAAGTTACACTCATTTCAAGCACACTTTAGCGAATGGCCCGAAAGAACTTCTGATACCTAGTAAAAACACGACGACTCTGTCGAGTAAAGGCGACATTAGGGTTTCAGACACAGCTTGTGAGGCTTTGAGGTTGGAAGTGCTGATTGATGTGGAGAATGTTGGAGAACTGGATGGGGCGGAGACAGTGATGGCTTTCGTCACCACCCCATCGAAGGAGAAGAGTCTGGTGGGATTTAAAAAAAGTTATTTGGCTGTCAAAGCGAAAGTACGAGTCGAATTCAAAATCGACCCGTGTCAACAGATGAGCGTTGTTGATCAATATGGGATTCGAAGAATCGAAATAGGTGAATACCAGATTAAGTTCGGTGAAGATCTTACATACAATGTTACATTGTACACTAACAAAAAAAAAGTGTAATGTTTTAAATGTACGTTTACAACGTACATGTCGCCTATACAAGTATAACAAAGTACATTTAAACCATAAACTAATAAACACCCACATCCGTATTTCAACAATTCTCTAGTTATCGACGCTTTTGGTGCTGTACGAAAAGGAGTTTACCGTTTCTTCATCAGATGATGGTTCATGACAGTTGCTTCTAGCACCACCGATCGTGATTTTTTAGCTGATGCACAACTAGGCAACGAACAAAAGATCTCGGGTACCTCGATATCTTCCAGCAAGCCCATCAATAATTTGCCACTCTGTAAAAAAAATTCTTATTCAAATCAACAAGTTAAGATACCAAATGGAATAAGGCCATATGATACATTAGATGGATTTCTGGAGATCATAAATATAAATTATATAATGTGAGAAAGTCCTATTGCTGTGCGAACAACAGCTTATGTATGGATTATGCTCCGTTCATTCTCTTGTTTTCATTAATAAAATAAAATGAACTCAATGTTTTTCCGTCAGTACGTAGTCCAGAAAATATTGAATGTAAATGGCTAAATGCCAACAAAACTCAAAATAGATACATTGGAAATATTATCTAAATCACTCCACTCTTATAATTGTGACTTTTTACATGAAAAATGGGTCGTTTTACACTAGAAAAAATATTCTATAACAAAACAATTAATTAACTTATAATATTGATTTTTAAAAATACCTCTAAAATTTGGAAATATGAATTAAGGTGTGTTGTTTGGTATTAAGGTGGTTTTTGCGATTTAACCTGAAATTTTTACTTGCATATTTGTCACTAAAACATCCGAGAGCTGGGCTGGTGACATTGAGGTAAGGTTTACCTTCAAGTTCTGCTTTGGCCTAAAATATTCGGCTGCAACTACACTTGCACGGAGATAATCATATGCGCTTCCCTGTGTCAGGGAAAAAATAAACTCAACATCAGTATATAACTAAAAGTGGGTAAAAAAAAAGATCTTTAATTTGCAGGTAATTTGGACCAGCATACGAGATTTGCACATGGAAGCAAAGATGCAAAAACGACTGGAAGTAGCAAACAATGGCCTACGGATGTTGAGCAACCCATTTTACTCACGTTTAAAATTAAGCACATAAGTATAAATAGATACTTAATCAGAGACATCAGACAAGTATTTCACAAACGTATCTCCAATTTTAGATCAGAGTGATACACATTTTCCGAGCATTAATAGACAAATAAAGGTGCCTATGAGGAGGGGCTGAAAAGACTTGCTCAAGCATGTATTGAGTTAATACACTGTAATTACTCGGGTCTAGATCATTCATCGTCTCAATATCTAAAAAGCAAATTGTACGTCGTAAAGGCCCTGTTGAACATCTTAAAAAACTGAAATTAACACTAGTTTTTTCAAGATAGAAAATTGCGTACCTAATGTCCCACGCGAACTATTCGCCTGAGTCCCTACCAGTAGCTGTTTAATATACAATTAACCAACTGAAGCAACATACCAAAGAGATCAAATTAACTTTCATGCCCTTCTCAATAAACTTGCTCAACCGACATGAATATGTGAATCTCTTTGATGCACAACAATCAAACAACGAAAGCACTAGATTTTACAGCCATCGGTTTCAATGGAATTCCCTTCTCTTCATATTTCAACCATACATCCTGAGCTTCTTGAAACCTCCCCGACTTCATTAAGGCATCAATGAACGAATTGCACGTAAAAGCATCGGGCCCACAGCCGTTCTCCTCCATCGAATTAAACAAATCTTTGGCCTCAACAAACCTCCCGGACTCGCACAGAGAATTAATAAAAGCAACGTAAGTAAAATTATCCGGACGCAAGTTCAATGACAACATGCTTACGAGAAGCCTCTGCGCCTTGTCAATTTTATTAGTCTTACAATAGGTCTGTATTATAGCATTAAATGTATAAACATCAGGCTGAATTCCATCAGCTTGCATTTTTCTTAGTAGTTCCATGGCTTTAAAAACATCCCCCGAGACACACAGTGCACGAATTAAGCTATTATATGCGAAAGCATTAGGCTTTATTTCCCACTCCACCATTTCCAAGAAACAATCGAAAGCATCACTAATCTGATTAGACTGGCAAAGAACATCAATAATTGAACTGAAAGTGAATATATCCGGTTTAAAGCCATGATCAAGTAGCATAAGCACCGTCTCCCGCGCTCTAATTACGTTCCTATCCTTGCAATACCCAGCGAGAAGTATATTAAAAGTAACAAGATTAGGTAAAATACCCCTTTTAGACATCACTCTAAAAGTTTCCAGAGCTCTCTCCATCATTCTAGCTTTGCAAAAGCAATCAACCACCATATTATACGAGAAGACATTTGTAACAAGTCCTTCTCGGGTCACCCAGCCTAAATACTGATTGCCCTTCTCATCTCTTCTCGATTTATACAAAGCCTCAATAAGTGCCAAACAAGTACTTAAATCCACCTTCACCCCCCGCTCGATAAAATTCTCAAATATCCGACAAGTTTCATCGAGATCCAATCCTTTTACCAAACAAGACATTGCAATATTAGATATTGAACTATCCGGAACATAACCTCGTCCATAAGCCGTCTTCAAAAACCCTGCCGTCTCCTTAAATAAGGCATTATTACAGAGGCAATATATTATACCATCATAAACCACTTTAGGAAGATTGGGTTCCTTATTCACCCATCTAGACAAGAACTCAAACGCTTCAACAGGGTCCAAGGTACGAAAAAATCCATTGATTAATGATCTATAAGTCGCCTCATTCGGCCTTACATTTCTATCCTTCATTTTCTCAAGAACCCTAAACGCCTCATCAGTTTTTCTAGCGTTAAAATACCCATCTAGTAAAATAGTGTACGTAAACACATTAGGCGAGTATCCTAGTCCCTCCATCTGTTTCACTAGACGAAGGGCCTCGTCCACTACACCAGCTTTGCAAACACCGTGAATGAGTATATTATAGGTATACCTATCCCTTCGACAGTTATCCACTTCCATTTGGTGAAACTTCAGGTATGCCAAGTCGAGCGAACCGGACTTCACTAGCCCGTCTATCACGGCATTATACAACCTCGTACTGGGAGTGATCCCTAAATATGAAACCTGCTCGAAAACCTCGGAACAGTACTTTGCCAGCCCTAATCTCCCCCAGCTAAGGATTAAAGCGCAGAGCAGATCTTCGTTTAATTGGCAACCGGAGGTTTTGATTTCATGTATCAAATCAGCAGACAACAAGACAGGGCCTTTTCTATAAAGGGCGTTGCTCAAAGCACTGTGAATCGGCTTGCTCTTAGCGAGCAAAGGGTCGAAACCGGAAAGCCAAACGTAAAATCGCAAGGGGAACAATGCATTTTCTTGGTTCTGAAATATGCTGACCACGATTTGAGCATTCAAATGGACCGTACGAGGATTGAATTCGTGGTTTAGGAGCGAATTCCAGTCTTTTCTCGACAGAATTTCAGCTATGTGAGTGTGATCGATGATGGGTTTTGAGTAAGAAATTTGAGGTTTAGCAGTTGAAATTGAATCGAAAATTGAGGTTTTGAATTCAAGCTTACCCGGAGTAAAAGAAGAAGCTTTAGGGCTGTTAATTTTGCCTGCGAGGTTTTGTGTTTGAGGTGAAACCCTATAAGCCAAAAAGGAAAGGTTTCTCATAGGGATAAAAATCGGCAATGGAGAATCTCTCTCTTCTTGAAAAGGGTAGTGTTGGGTTGGGTTGGGTTGGCAAGGCACTCTTCTGGAGTTCTTCTGCTCGCTTCTAATTAAAAATTAAAATAATTTTTTTTAATTATAAATTTGGCTAAAATTGATGTGTAAGCTTATTATAATTTATAATGAGTAAAAGACTTATTAATAAAATTAAGAAAGTAATTGAAAATCAAGGATGTAATTGTCATTTGAAAAATCTAATACTACTAAAATAAATATTTAAACGTTAATTTAGTATTTAATTATTTTATAAATAAAGTGGAGTAATAAATTAGATCGAGTCCACAAATATTATAATAAAAATAAAATGTTACTTTTATCATTTAAGAAAATATTTTATTTTTAATGATATGATTCAAAATAAATGTGCGTTATTTTTAACGAGATATATTGAATAATAATCATTTTATTATGAAGAGTATGATAATTATATATTGGATAAATAAAAAGGAAAATATAACATGTTGTGTGGGTGATATCTATTATTTATTACAATTATATACAAAATAATAATTTAAATTATGAAAATAGATAATATGACTAAATGTTTTGTAGCAATTTTCATCTCATTCTCATCCCAATACTCATTTTATTTGATGAGTTTTTTATCAAATTTTGCACGCACTTGAAGTCTAGATGAGCTTTATCAAATTTTCCACGCACTTGAAAAAATACAAAATCCATTTTTTTTAACTATATTTTCGGCTCTCATGCGAAGGAGTTATGAAACTCTAATAATCCATCGTTTCATACTTAATCTTCACACTAACAACAAACTTAACCGCCATCACCCCTCCTAATCAAGAAAACGAGAAAATCTTCTCTCTTCTTCTTCTTCATTCAGCAATGGAGTTTTTCAAGAACCTCCAGAAAACCCTCCAAGGCCCCTCGCCGAAATCAATTTCGGCACGACGCTACATCTTCACATCCCTCCTCACTCTAATCCTCCTCGCCTTATTCATCTTCTCCGCCCCCTATCGAAACGCCTCGCCGGCAATTTCCTATAATGCCCTCGCGACCAAGCACCCAAACAGGCCCTTGCTGCCGTCGCCCTCATCGCCGTCCCCTTTGACGGGGGCCCGCCACGAAAGCTGCGCCCTTTCCGAGGATTCGCCGCCGCCGGGCCCGGAGGAGAAGAAATGCGGCGATCGCCACCAGGTTTCGAGAAACGTCGTCGTTTCCGTCGGGGAGAAAATCACGGGTGGTTCGTGCGACGTGTTTGACGGCCACTGGGTCGTGGACGAGGGT
The DNA here is from genome assembly GCA_954870475.1 of Euphrasia confusa. NCBI lineage: Eukaryota > Viridiplantae > Streptophyta > Magnoliopsida > Lamiales > Orobanchaceae > Euphrasia > Euphrasia confusa. The sequence continues at coordinate 2,682,131 of OX940969.1, read as the reverse complement.
TTCGGGCCCGTTTACGAACCGGGCTCTTGCCCGTTTGTCGACGACTCGTTCAACTGTTTCAAGAACGGACGGCCCGATTCCGATTACACCAGGCTGAAGTGGAAGCCTCGCGCTTGTGAAATTCCAAGGTTATTTTTGGGGCTATTCTGTAATTTGATAAAACTTAAAGGGTGGTTTTTGTAATTATCCATGAATATTCATCCTGTTTTCTTGAGTGTTTGGATTTCAGCTTCTTGACTTGTTGTTTTGGGGGTGAAATATATAGGTTTGATGGGCTGAATATGCTGGAGCTGCTAAGGGGAAAACGGATGGTTTTTGTCGGCGACTCGTTGAACAGAAACATGTGGGAATCATTAGTTTGTGCACTGAGAGAATCGTTAATCGATAAGAGGAAAGTGTATGAAGTTTTCGGCAGGGGCCAATTCAGGAGCCAGGGATTCTATTCTTTCAAATTTAAGGTCAGCTCCCGTGACGATAAAAACTGTTGACGAAATTGTTTCAAGACAATGGGCCTTTTGTGTAATTCCTTCAAAATTCTTCGTTTTGATGTGCACAGGACTTCAACTGCTCGATCGACTTCGTCAAGTCACCATTCCTTGTTAAAGAATGGAAGTTTTCAGACATGGCGGGAACGAGAAGAGAAACATTGAGACTGGACATTATGGAAAGCTCTTACAAGAAATACTACGATGCTGATATGATTGTTTTCAACACAGGTCACTGGTGGACTCACCAAAAGACCTTCAAGGGGTAGTGATATTAGTTACTTGTATGATTCCTAGCGACGTGTCCTTTTTTTTACTAACTTTTTTATTGTTTTTTTTCAGGAAAAACTACTTTCAGGAAGGCGATTTCATTTACAGAAAACTTGAAGTACCTGATGCTTATAAGAAGGCGTTGAGAACATGGGCCGAATGGGTCGATGCGAAAGTCGACAGTAGCCGAACCAGAGTCTTCTTCGCCGGATATTCAGCTTCTCATTTCAAGTATGTAATTTCTTTTGGATAAGTTACAAATCACCCCCCGAAGTATAGCCTAATTACGCAAATAATCCATTTAGTACGGAGTATTTGTTATTCTAAAGATAATATGATTCTTTTTGTAATTAGGCTAAACCTCTGGGGTTTTCATTCAAGGCTCAACCTTTTTGGATACCTGAGTTTAAATGTTATGGAAGGGGGTACCTGCAATTTTGGAAGATATCTGTTTTGTTCTATAATTAGGCTACTCAGGGGTTAATTTGTAATTTCCCATAAATTTCAATTCAAGGCTCCTAACTTTTCTTGAAGCAGTGATAGTTCAAACATATTGGATTCTGTGGTTCAATGATTTGTCTTGTGGGGAGGGTAAAAATTGTAATTTGTAAAGTTCTGTTTTTTGTTTTTTTGTAAATTAGCTAAATCTGAAGGGTCATTTATAATATCCCATAATATTTCATTCAAATTTCTTAATTGTTTTTCTCACACAAGATATGAAACTCCTCACCTTATACTAGATACTGATTTCTGTTTAATCATATGGGAGAATGGGAGTATTTGTAATTTGAAAATATTATAAGGGGATGTTTTGTAATTAGGCCCAACCCCAGGGGTCATTTTGCAATTTCCCACAACTTTTCGAACTTGGCTACTTATATAATATCTTTCTTCTGCTAAAACTTGACATCTCATTCAAATGTCTGATTTACAGAGGTGGGCAGTGGAACTCTGGAGGCAGCTGTGATGGAGAGACGAAGCCGATCACAAACGACTCTCATCTCGGCCCGTATCCATGGATGATGCGGGCCCTGGAAACCGAAATATCAAGGATGAAAACACCCGTTTTCTATCTCAACATAACCAAAATGACAGACTACAGAAAAGACGGGCACCCTTCGATTTTCAGGCAATCGGCCTCTGCCAGGAAACGAGGCTCGCTTTTCCAAGACTGCAGCCATTGGTGCCTTCCTGGGGTGCCTGATTCCTGGAATGAGCTTCTTTACGCGGTTTTAGTTCAACCCGACAGAAAGAACCTTGTTAGCAGCCATTGAGTTTTTTTATGGATGATAACAATAGGAACTTGATATATGTGATCTTCTGTTTTTTCTATTGATATTTTGCATCTTTTCAGTATATTTTTCATCAAGGGAAACGGGATTACTACTACAAGCACCTTTGAAATTCAAATAATTACAAGATAAAAATGTTTAATTGAATTACTCTCCCCTACCTCACAATAATTTTCATACTTTTGGGTTTTAAAAAAACATTTTTATATATGATCACTCAAGATGTTTAAAATCAGTGTTTATTTTTTATAATTTTAAAAATCAATCTGTTTACTACTATCCTAATAACTCTTTAAAAAAAATTCAACAATAATATTCAAAGCCTTTGAAATAATAGTTGTATAAGTTAAATAATTTATAAAATTGATTAAAAATCAAATATAATAAAATAAAAATGAAAATGAAAATGAAAATTTCATTTAATATATTTTTTAATTTTAATTTATGATTATTTACATAAAATACATTTTTTACGGAAATAATTAATATTTTTAAGCATTAATAATAATAAAATTCGAATAAATTGTAATTTTTATTAAAATTTTAAGTATCTAATGAATTTTATAAAAAAAATTGGAGATAAAATGCAAATTATCCGATTTTTTTAAAAAAATTAAATATTTTTACCCTAAATTTTATTCATAAACAATTTTATTTCAAATTTACGGTGAAATTATACGTGTGAATTAAGATTTCAGAATTTCCAACATTGACTAAACAATCCAAATTGACAGCATGTCGACATTATATACAAATACAAGCACTTTCAGCCTCAAAACGACACAGTTTTACCTTTCGAAATAAACCTCTCCGTTTGCTTTCCTCTGTGTATCATCGGAGAATCAATTTTATATTTTTCGTTGCGGCAATTCTAAAGCTTTTTCTTTCTCGCCGGAAACAAAATGAGGCGGCCGGCGTACTCATCGCCTTCGATCAATTTCAGTGCCGTGACGCGGAAAGTCGATGTCGATAACCGGATCTCCCTCCGCAACTACTACCGAATCGCCGATAATCTCCTCAAACAGGTCCGCACTCAAAAGCGTTCACTCATCTGTTGTGATTGATCGAAAGGATTGAAATCGAAAACACTTCAATCGATTTTGTTGATTATTCGTTTTATTTTAATCTGCGAGTACTTAATCTTTTTCAGAGCTGAATCTATTTGGGTGTATTTCGAATTATGTTTATGTGATGATTGATTCTGAGTTCATTCTTTCTGCAGGCAAATATATATAGGGAGGAGAAAAACTTAATAAACTTGTATGTTATACTGCTAAGATACTCGAGGTAATCGCTCGAGATTGCTGATGCATCTAGATTCATAGTTCGATTAATTTCTGAATTTATAACCGGTTACTGATGCTCTGAGACTGTGTTCTGAATTTGAACAGTTTGGTGTCTGAAACTATACCATTCCATAGAGATTACCAGACTTTGTATCCCAAAGAAAGGGTTTTTTACAAGAAGGTATGATTGGTGTTCCGTTAATTTCACATCATGATCCCATGGTTCATATGATGAAATACCATGTAATTTTGCTTCATTGTCATGATACTGTAGAAATTGCTTGCCGTACTAGATGAGCTAGAGACCTTGAAACCAAAAGTGCGCCGACAGCTAGATCAAATGGAAGAAGTCAACACCACAACTCAAAATCGTCAGTTTGATGGACCAAAACAATTTTCCTATGCGTCGTCTTTGAATAACAAACATTCCTTAACCGGCAGTAACCAGCAGGTATTAACTAAGATGATCATTTGCTTATGTGATGGGTTAGTAAAGTAACAATGATAGACATATACAAGATCTTCATATGTTCTGTTTTTGGTAAAGTCTTTGTGTAGAAGTTGAGATTTTTTAAAATTGATCCTGAGGGCAGTGATAGTATCTGGCTAATAAGGTAGTTATAATCTGGACGTTTTAGATATTTGCAAATTAATTACTTAAAAAATCTTACTTCCTTAACAGTCAAAATACACGTGGGCATTTTTATGGAGGAAATGAATAACTTGGGCAAGATGTTTAGGAGATTACATTTTCTGTTTTTAAAATATTAAAATATTTTTTAATAATGCAATTATGAGAACCTTTTCCAGCACTAGCTTGATAACTGGTTGTTTGACTGATCTTCTCTAGGGCACCACCTAAGTTCCTGTCTTGTCTTCTTACTAGAGCAATTTGTCTCTTGTTTGGATATATATGATATCTTATCGTGCCACTGTCATCCTTTCGTCTTCCAAATATATGTTCAGACATGACAATGCTATCCTCTGCTACTCTTATTTTCTCTCCCATTGGATAAAATGTATGATTTTTTCTCGGTTCTTTCTAACATGTTTTCGTGGTTACTCAGATGCATCAACCCATTACAGCACCTTCATCTTCAATGAAACAGATTAGTGAGAGTACTCGGTTTTCATCACCAAGCCCCATTGAATCTCAGTTCCAGAAGCTGTGAGTGCACAATGTAGAAACCCATATTAATTTTTAAATATATGAAGTTATCGATTTAGTTTCTATGTTAAAATTTATCCTTCATTATATGCCGAAAGTTAGCCGACAATGTTTGCTACTCTGATAATGCTTGTCAGGGCATACCATAAATTATTGTCCGTGGACTTTAAAACCTAATTGTTAAATCTCCTCCTGAATCATTGGGGGTTGTTTTATACTTATATGTGTAGTGCATGATTTGGTTTAATCAATAAAATCCACCCCGTATTGACAGATACACTTGCGCCAGCAATACTGTTGACTTCCTTAGTTATCTTCATTCAATGTAGATTATGCTTCCGGCATTTGATATCGAATAACTTAAGTTAAGGAGGAAACATATTCATTATTGCCTTAAATTGTAAGCAAAATAGAATTTATTCATGATATTAGATTGTCAAATTAGTACATATTCATAGACATACTAAATAGAAAAATTGGGCAATTGGTTTTTAGAATGTTGTTTTTATGACAACAGTGTTGTGTTCTTGGGTCTTTTAGTTTAAACAAAAGATTAAAGTAGTTGGAGTTATATAAATGTCTTGTGGAATGTGGACATTATAGCTAATTACGTGAATGAAATGAATATATTTACATTCAACTTGTACACGTGTTATCTGAACACACATTTCATACTGTGTTTTTAGAAAAAATATATTGTGGTTACTTCGTCACAGTTTCCTTTGTGGACCGACACACCCTTTGCAAATGTTGGTGCTTTAATGCTTCAAACGCTGTAACCAGTTATAAATCGAGATGTTTTATTATCTTTCTGCAAGTTATACCTAAGGTTTCGTGCGAAGTTCGTTGAAAAGAGAAGATTGAATGATAAATCTTATTAATTTTCAGGAAGTTACATCTGCTGATCATTTTTCGAATTTTGCAGATCTCTTAGCTTTCCACATCCAAAGCAGGAAACTCTGTCCAGGCATTCATTATTGGGACCAAATGGTCTTCGTGGTCAGTGGCTTGGGCCCAGTGCTGAGATTAAGGTGAGCTTCTTGAAGATTATTTGAGTTTTATTTTTCATCTTTTAGCTTGTGTTGGCCTCTGTGTTTAGTTAGTTTAATTATTTTATATGTACCCAGGTTAACTATCCAACGAATATTGTTGTGGAATCAAGTGATTTTTCAAGGTATGATGTCTCTTTTGATTTGATAAATGATTCTTTTTCCTTTTTCAAGGTTAATTAATCTAAACAATTGTTTTCCATTGCATATTTAATTGACATTAGTTTCCAGATTCATGCAACAAATGTAATATATGTTACTGAAAAAATTAACTGCTTTCGATCTTGTGTCACTATTATTATAGTCTGAATCAGGTTGGCCAAACAGACCTCGTGGCAAGACCTGATAATGATTCCAATGTGGACAAGTCAGACATGGAGTCTGTTTTATCGTTAGATGATGGTAGATGGCTTGATGAGGAATCCAGTCTTCTCCAAGGTAATGGCATTGAGAACAACAATTTCCAGTTGGGTAATATCAGGCAACCTTCTCCACCTCCTGTCCTGGCACAAGTGCATCCAGAGGGGCGTCCTATCCCTCCATCAAGTGTTGCTGACCCGAGGCCTGGCCCGCCAAAATTCTCTGAGGATGGACTTCCCGGTTCCAATTCTTACCAAGATCTTCATATTGTGAGTCTGTTGTCTTGAAGCTTAAGTTGTGATTGTATGGGGACAGTTTTAACCATTATTGTTGTGTTTTAATTTAATATGTTTTTCTTATGTTGTAGCCAGTTAAGATAATGGATGAGTTTCTGAAATTGGCTCGACAAAATACTACAAAGAATTTGGAAACTTGTGGTGTTCTTGCTGGTTCACTTGTAAGTTTTTGAATTTCACTAGTTGCATTTTTTTAATACTATAAAAAATGACAGCTTACTGAGTGGTTTTGTTTTGTACGATTTGCAGCGGAATAAAGTATTTTATATTACTACACTCATAATCCCGAAGCAGGAGTCTACTTCAGATTCGGTAGTACAGACCTTTGCATCTGAATTTATTTTGTGACCATTTACTTTTAAATGCTACCCTATGTTCATACAAAATCATACCCTTATATTGTACAGTAAAACTTTTATTGGTGAATTATGCACACAAGAAAACTTCATTCTTTAAAGAGAGAAATGGGTTCTTTCGTTTTACATTAATTTATATAAACACCCAGTTTCTAATTATAGAAACTATGATAAGTATGCATTTCCTATTGCATCGTAGTTTAAAAATGCCCTATTTATGTGTCCTTTCTGTTTTATTGTTAGTGCCAAACGCTGAATGAAGAGGAAATCTTTGATGTTCAAGACAAGCGTTCGCTTTTTCCTCTTGGGTGGATTCATGTAAGTATTGTACTAAATCAGATGACACTTTGCTATTTCATCTCATTACTTTTGTGAATATTTAGTTATGGATAACACACCAATGTATGTGGAAATAACTCTGTAATTGCTTGTTTGGATAACATTTAAATATTTAGTTTCTATATTCACAAAATTATTTCTTGATTTGCAGACACATCCGACACAAACGTGTTTCATGTCTTCTGTTGATCTGCACACTCATTATTCATATCAGGTACTGTATGTTATTTTGTGGTGTTTGATTTAAATTTGATATCTCCTAATGGGGCAGTTAAGGAAAAAGATGGACAATTATTTTATTTCTGTATGACCTGCAAAGGAAATGTAGAATACATAAAGAGAGGGCAGTTATAACTTTAACTCGAGAGAACTATCATCTTTATATAATTATAATTTTAACTCAAAGATTTCTATGTGATGTACTCGTTTTAGTTGAATTTGTTTGGTTGTTTCTAGGTTATGTTGCCAGAATCAGTAGCAATTGTCATGGCTCCAACCGACACGTCAAGGTAAAAAAAATACTTACTACTTGAAGAAACAAAAAAAAAAAACAAAGGTTGTCTTTGAACTTACACATCTCTTCTGCAGTCCTCATGGCATATTTCACCTTTCCGATCCTGGGGGCATTTCTGCCATTCGACATTGTCAACAGCGAGGTTTTCATCCTCACGAAGAGCCCGAGGATGGGAGTCCCATTTACGAGCATTGTTCTCATGTTTATATGAATGTCAATCTTAAGTTTGATGTGGTGGATCTTAGGTGATAAAGCAATTGCTTGAATGTACAGATCAAGTTCTATTTTTTTTATATTTCTCGTGATGGCTGAGTTTTTACGAGGGAAAACCTAGAATGAATCACCTGGCCTGTGGAATGTAATCCCCCATTAGACTTCAAATAGAAACTGAGTACTGTGTAATTATGACGAATTTTTATTGTATTTATGTGTACAATGTTCAGATATTTTTTCTCAATAACAGATAATTCAAATAGGTAAGTGCAAAATTTTAGACGGATTCCGGTTAAATTAATAGGTAAGTGCAAAATTCAGTCACTAAAGTTCGGTTATGTTCAAAAGTGTTTTAAGTTCAGCTAAAGTATATTTTTTCCTTAAATTATTTTGAGAATTAACTTCAAAACGGTACTAGTAATACAGTAATTTTTATTAATTTTAATAAAATATTCAAAACAAAATTGTGAAAAATATTTTGGAGGTAAGCCATTCCAACCGACAAACCAAAACTTAAACTCAAAATTTAGGTTTACAGTAATTTGACTCCAACCGAAAAACCAATATTAAAACTTAAAAAAAATATTCTTTAAATATTCTTTTTATACAATTATTTATACTATATTTATAAATAACCAATATCTTTATAAATTTACTATTTAACCACATAACTTTGACATTAAAAAAATTTAATAAATATTATTTTCAATTTACCTATTTATCAATCAATTTTGTTGTTGTGATTCATAGTTTATTTATTTTTGTAATTATAGCATTTTATTTTGAGTATCTTATTTTTATTTTAATGTTATTTTATTTTAAATATCAATTAAATATTAAATATTTAATTATATTTTATATTGTGATATTTATTTTTTTATAAAATAATTTGTTTTAATTATTAATGATATGATTATTTAAAAATATTACGTTACAAAAAATATTAAATATGTCATTTTTATTAATTTGTAAATAAAATGATCATTTTATAAATAATAATTAAACGTAAATTTAAGTATTTTTTTAGTGGGTCCCACCATAAAACCTATAATAGGTTTATGTTTTGGTATCGGCTGGAGCATCTCTCTTACTCCACAATAGGTTTTTGGTATCGATTAGAGATGCTATAAGTAATGGGTATTTTTCATTTCTAATTACAGTGTATATCTAACTCTACTTATCTATTTAATATATAAATCCAGACTTTGCTGATTACACGTGGCCAGTGTGAACACAAAAAATTACACTACAAAAAATGAGCATAAAATGAGCATGTTCACACTACGTGGCACAAACAATGTTTTGATTGGCCAAGAAATTCTTACGTGGCTTTATAATTCTTACTTGGCTTTATTATTTATTATGGTAGCTTTTAATTCAATTAATTACATAATAATTTCATATTCATTATATTTTTCAATTTCCATAAATACTAATCAATTTACGTCAATTCCTTAAATCGATATTAATCTAATTGTTTTTACTAATCAATTCCTTAATTTTCTCAATTATATTAATTGACCATTTACTATAAATAATTTATCTAATTGATTTCTTACTTAATTCATTTATTCTATTACATCTCTTACCATATATATATTAAAATAACAATATAGAAAAAATTAATCAATTCCTATAATCTCTACAAAATTAATTAGCAAATATTAATATAACGGTAAATTAATAATTGATTTTTTTTACGACTAATATTATAAAATAATAAGTAATTTCTTAATATTAATTTAATTAATTTATTTTAAGAATCTTAATGAAATATTCTATGCACTCTTTATTATTTCTATTTCAATTTTATGCATATATAATATTTATATAAGAGCATATTTTTTATTCATATTCCATAATACTATTATTTTAAATAAAAAAATCTTTTTTTGGAAATAAATCAATATTTATTGTTTCACTATATAAATAATGCTTATACCTACTTAAAAAACTTAATTATGAAAACTTCTCTCTTCATATTCAAATCTTTCATTAATATTGTCATTATAATTTTTTCATAAATATTCTTTTTCTTTTAAATAATAATAACAATAATTAATATATTCTAATTCAAATCTAATGCTATAAATTGGTTTTCTTCTTCACTCATTCTTTACCTCTCACTTTTCATTTCTCTCATTTTAGTTTTTTTTTTTTTTACATATTATTGTATAAATATTAATATATTCACTAATGATTCTAACACTGTACTAATGATTCTCACAATATTTTTTTGTAGGAACTCTATGTAAGTAATTTTCTTTTATTTATTGCATTTTTTTTTCATTTAGTATGTTTACTATATTCTATATATTTTTTTTGTAGGAATTGTCAACATAAGTATTTTTATTGTGTTTTTCTTATTGTATATTTTATTATATAATAATTACTGTTTTAATTTTTTGCAGTAAAGTATTTTCATTACGTTTTTCTACTAATTTTATTTTATAATAATGAATAATTATTCGTAATGTGCTATTTTTTTTCAGGACACATGGTAAACATTAATTTATTGATTGTATTTAAATATTTTGTTTCATCCTTTATTAAATAATCATCTATTGTTTGTATTTTTGTAAGTTATATATTTGTTCTAATAATTTTTATTGATTTCTATTATTCTTTGCAGATTCAAAGGTAATTATATTGTTTTTATATTTATTTTCTAATTAGTGTCATATTTTTTTTTTTTTTACAATTTCTAATTCTTATTATAATTTTTAATTTTATTTTTATATTATAATTATGTCATTTTATTATAATTTAAATCACAAATTTGTTTGCAGATTCATTGTTTAAAAAAATATCATATTTTTATCTTAATAGGTAAATGATATGGTTATTTATTTATATTTTTTTATTTTAATATTTGTAGCTGATTATAACTTATTTAATTTATTATTCTTATTCATTTTTTATAATCTAATTAATGTTTTTATTTTACAAATTCAATTTAAGTTTGAAATTGTTTAATATTTTTTTTCAAAAAGCCTTTATGATTTCAATTTGTAGTTCATTTTATTTTTAAATAAAGTATATATTAAATTACAAGATAGAAATTTATTTATCTCATTTGATTAATAATAAGTCTTTTATTTATTTATTTTTCTAATCATACTTATATAATAATATCAATAATCATATTATCAATAATAATAATATTATAAAAAAATATGACTTATTACATTTTATTACAATTATTTTTACTTTTAATTAATTAATCGGTTATAAATTAATAATATATAAATAATAAGTTAAAAAATGGTATCATTTATTTTCTCACTTACAGTACAAATACAATATTTTTTAGCACTAACTTAATTTCTCCAGATCCATCATAAACTAAAATAAAAAAAATAAAATTTACTTAATATAAATTTATGTTTTAAATTTCACTTATCTATTTAATATATAAATTCAAATTTTACTTAATATATATTCGTTGCATATTAATTAGCTACGCTAATTTACATTTATTTTTGTAAATGGTAATAATCTTATTTGGTAAGAACTTTATAATTTAGTCAAATATATCTTTATTAACCAAAATATTGTAGTATAAAGCTTTTTACACACAATATGATCAACTAATTTAGATTTTCCATAATTTTATCTTCCTTAATTATCTTTCAAATCTCAAGATTTCCATAAATGTAACATTTAAGTTTTGAATCAAATTATATATTGCCCCATAATTTAGGGATTCTTAATTATTTATGGGTATTTTTATTTTCATAATATATACGTATTATTATTGTAAATATCAAATTAAATACGAATAATGATAATAATTATAATAAATACGTATTGCTATGGTAATTTTCAAATTAAATACAAATAATAATTAATGAATATAATAAATATGTTAAATTATAATATTTATATATATGTTATGGAAATTATAATAATATAAATTTTATGGAAATTATAATAATATAATTTTTATCTATTCTATAAATAAATATTTAATTAATTATATTTCCATAAAATCTTACGTGGACTTTTTTATACCAATTATTTCCATAACAATTATTTTCATATAATTATTTTTTTTATACTGTACTACGCATTATTCTTATTCTTTTTTTATAATCTAATTAATTGCTTTTTATTTTACAAATTCAATTTTAGTTTGAAATTGTTTAATTTTTTCATTATTCTTATTTTTTTTATAATCTAATTAATTGCCTTTTATTTTACAAATTCAATTTTAGTTTGAAATTGTTTAATTTTATTTCATTCTTTTTCTTATTACCATTTTAATATTTTAAAATTATATTATATTAAACTTAATTTTAGTTTAGTTAGTTCAGATTTATTAAATTTATTTCAGTTCAGATTTATGATCCATTAAGTTCAGTTTATTCATTTAATTTTGATTTTTTTATTTCATTATTTTTCTTATTATCATTTTAATATTTTAAAATTATATTATATTAAACTTAATTTTAGTTTAGTTAGTTCAGATTTATTAAGTTCATTTCAGTTTAGTTTAATTCAATTCAGGCAATTTCAGTCCAAAAAAGCAGGTTGATAATGATTTAGAACATGTTCTTTTAGACTAATTTACAATTCGCTTTATTTCAGACACATTAAGGTCAATTTATTTCATTTCAGCCATTTTGATTCTTAAATAACATGTTTTTAATTATAAAAAAATTAAATAAAGTTACAAACACAAAAAAAATTTATTATTTATCAATTTTTTTTGAAATAGTAAATAAACTTCTAAATTTAGAATTTAAATAAAATATAAACAAAATTATTATTTAACAATTTATTTTTTAAACTATTCAACTATATTCATCATTCATAATTTACACAAGTTATATGATTCAAAAGATGAATGATTAACTATTCAACTATTCACAATTCATAATTTAAACGGGTTATATATGATTGAAAAGATTAATCAAACTGAATTTAATAGATCTCAACTGAAGTGAACTAAACTTCATAAGTCTGAACCGAAATGATATGATCTGAAATTAATAGGTCTTTAATGAACTGAATTCAATTGAATCAAACTGAACTGAATTGAATCGAAATGAAATAAAATTAAGTTCAATCTAATTTAATTTAATTTTAAAATATTTAAATAATAATAATAAATAAAAACAAAATTAAATAGAACTGAACTTAATGTAGATGAACGAAAATTAACTTAGTACCGGTTCTTTTAGAGTTATTCTTATTTCAGTTCAATTTACATGTTCTTAATTGATTTGCACTGAAGTAAAGTTATTTTGGACTTATTCTCAGTTTACTTCAGACTCATTAATTCAGTTCAGTTTATATAAATTAAATTAATCCATTTCAGATCCATTAAGTTCAGTTTATTCATTTAATTTTTAATTTTGTATTATTTTATTATTTTTCTTATTATCATTTTAATATTTTAAAATTAAACTTAGTTTCTGTTTTGTTAGTTCAAATTTATTAAGTTTATTTCAGTTCAGTTTAATTCAGTCAATTCTCTTTATTTCAAACGCATTAAGTCCAGTTTATTGACAATTTTGAGTCTTAAAAAATATGTCTTTAATATTCTTTAATAAGTAATAAAAAAATTACTACCTCTATCTCATTTTTATAGTTACACTTTCTTTGTTATTTGTGAAGGAAGTGTGACCATTGCCTTGGGATAGAGGTAGTATATATCCAGTGATAATAATAATGTTACAAAATATCAATCACACAAATAATAAAAATTCTTATATTATAATTTTAACCATATAACCACGATTTATAAATTAAATCTAAAAAATCTAAATAAATAATTAATTAAGATTGTTATACAAATGATGTTATATTTTTTTCTTAGAATTTATATATCGATCACACAAATAATAAAAATTCTTATATTATAATCTTAACCATATAACCACGATTTATGAATTCAATCTAAAAAATCTTAATAAATAATTAATTAAGATTGTTATATAAATGATGTTATATTTTTTTTTTTAGAATTTATATATCGATCACACAAATAATAACAATTCTTATATTATAATTTTAACCATTTTACCACGATTTCTGAATTCAATCTAAAAATCTTAATAAATAATTAATTGAGATTGTTATGCAAATGATTTTATATATTTTTTTTAGAATTTATATATCCCGCGCAGCGCATCTGCGCGGGCAAGTATTACTAGTTTTACTAATTCGAATTTAATTTACAAAATTTTAAATGAAAAATACGGATGGTGAAATTATACTTTGTGAATTAAGGTTTCAGAATTTCCGCCATTAACTAAACAATCCAAAATCGGAGTATTTAAGTACACTGTATACGCATACTGTATAGTACTCCCTATACAAGCACTTTCAGCCTCAAAACGACACAGTTTTACCTTTCGAAATAAATCTCTCCGTTAGCTTTCCTCTGCGTATCATCGGAGAATCATTTTTTTTTTCGCTGCGGCAACTTCTAGCTTTTTATTTTTCGTCGGAAACAAAATGAGGCGGACGGCGTACTCATCGCCTTCGATCAATTTCAGTGCCGTGACGCGGAAAGTCGATGTCGAGAACCGGGTATCTCTCCGCAACTACTACCTCATCGCCGATAATCTCCTCAAACAGGTCTGCACTCGAAAGCGTTCACTCATCGGTTGTTTGATTGAGTGAAAGGGTTGAAATCGAAAACACTTCAATCGATTTTGTTGATTATTTTATGTTTAATCGAAAACACTCTAAGCTTAATTTTGTTGGGCGTATGTGCGGGTGACTGATTCTGATGTCATTCTTTCTGCAGGAAAATATATATAGGGAGGAGAAAAACTTAATAATCTTGTATGTTATACTGCTAAGATACTCAAGGTAATCGCTTGAAATTGCCGATGCGTCTAGATTCATAGTTCGATTAATTTCTGAATTTATGACCGGTTATTGATGCTCTGAGACTGTGTTCTGAATTTGAACAGTTTGGTTTGTGAAACTATACCATTCCATAGAGATTACCTTGAAACCACAAAGAAAGGGTTTTTTTTTATAAGAAGGTATGATTGGTGTTCCAGTAAATTCATATCATGATCTCATGGTTCATATGGATGGAAGACCAGGTAATTTTGCTTCATTGTCATGATACTGCAGAATATGCTTACCGTACTAGATGAGCTAGAGACCTTGAAACCACAAGTGCGTTGTCAGATAGGTCAAATGGGAGAAGTCAACACCACAACTCAAAATCGTCAGTTTGATGGCCCAAAACTATTTCCCGATGCGTCGTCTTTGAATAACAACCCTTCCTTAACTGGAAGTAACCAGCAGGTATTGATTAAGATGACCATTGCTTATGTGATGGGTTACTAAAGTAACAACTAACAACAATAGATGTTGACGTTTAAAGTTGTAACTATCAAATCTGGAGTAGAAACATGATGATAGCCTTAATAGCCAAGAACAAGCAAGGGTTTCTTGATGGCTCTATTCTAGAACCTCCATCTTTTGAGCCAATCTATCAAGACTGGCGAAGGTGCAACTCTATGGTGCTAGCCTGGATCTCAGCTAGTTTGTCACCAGAGATAGCTGGTTACACATTATTTGCCACATCTGCCAGGCAGGTTTGGGTTGAATTATGCACAAAGTCTGCCAAAACAAATAACAACCGAGTGTATATGCTTGAGCAGCAATTAATGATAACCAAGCAGGAAGGAGATAGAGTGAATGTTTATTTTGCCAAACTCAAGGGCTTATGGGATGAAATCAGTGCATATGAGCCCTTATGTGTGCGTCCAATGACTGGATGTCCTGCCATGACAGAAATCCAACAAAGAGTAAGCAAGAGGAAGATAATGTTGTTCTTAATGGGGCTGAATGATAATTACATGCAGTTGAGGAATCTATTTTTACTGAAAGATCCATTACCTACCTTGTATCAGATTTTTAATCTGATATCACAAGAAGAATCCAACTTGGAGCTACAGAATTTCAGTTCCCAAGGTATGCAGGCCAATGCAATGGCTGCTAGACAAGATGTTGGTGAAGGGACTGGGCAGAAAGATTGGAACAAGTCTCTATCGAAAAACAATAAAAGAGGAGTTGTGGTGTGTACACAGTGTGGAAAGAACAACCACATTGTGGACAAGTGCTATGTAATGCATGGTTTCCCTCCAGGACATTCAAGGAATTCGTCCAATGGCTCTAGACCACCTAAGGGAAATCTGCTTTGCACCCACTGTGGAAGAACTAACCACACGGTTGATAGGTGTTTTAAGGTCCATGGCTTCCCTGAAAAGGATCCGAAAACCTCTATCAACAATGGGAAGACATGGAACAACTGATAGAGAGCGAGAGCTGGAGTATTTAATTGAGCAAGAGTATTTTAATTATGTCTTTTTAATTATTTATGGAGGAAATTGCACATAATACTATTCCAACAAATAGAATTGTTAAAAATACTATTCGGTCTATTTTTTATTTATTACTTAACTAAAACTTTATTAAAACTAAAATTTTATTAAAAAATAAATAAATAAAATTACAAAACTTTTTATAAATTTTAACTATTTGCAAATAGATCCCACAGTCAATTAATCCTAATCTATTCACGGTCTCTTTTCCTCCTTCTCTTTCACACACGCACACCTCAAGTAAAAAAAAAAGTCTCTTGGTTCTGGCTGGAACTCTACGAACGGCGTCGTAACCACGAACATGATAAGTACTAGCAGACCCTCGAAAAAGAGACGAGAAGGATAGTCCATACGAACCGCGGTGGAGGAGCTTCTTCGGATGACCGCAAATGTCCCGCTAATGTGAGGGTTGCCGGAAGAGAATGTCGATGACATGTTACAGGTATGTAAATAGCTTCCTCGAACTGTAAATTAGTGTCTATAATATGTGTAATCCATATATATTCCGTATAAATTGTTGTTTGTGTACGGTTGAATCATGTGGTGTTTTTAGTCATTTGGGTCGTTCGTGAAAAAAACGCCTTAACGCCGTTTTTGGATATAGGGTGTCAGGGGCCGATTGAGGGCAAGAAATGCCCCGCGCCGCGACATTCATTGGTACCAAAGACCCAAAAGCCGTTTTGTATATAGCCCCGAGGCTAACTGCTACCAAGAAATGGAAAATAACAATTGTGGTTCATTTGCTTGGCAACGATTATGGATTTAATAAAATAAAATAAAAACACAAAAGCGATAGAGAGTAACATAGGCGCGATAGATTGTGTTATTCTAAGTTTTCAAATTGATCATATATCATATTTATTGGTTATAATTGGAAAATTTTCAATGGAGCACCGAACTCACAAAATGAGTTTTTCGATACTAAGTTGTTTGGGCGTTTGGGTCTTCGAAATGCCCACACACTTTAGTAATAAAAATATTACTATTTTTTGTACTAATTCATTTGGGCGTTTGATATCCACAAAATCCTGAATGCTTCAGAACTAAAACAATAATATCTTTTTATTATTAAGGCTTTTGGGCGGAGTTTGTGTCATTTGGTCATATAAACGCTCAAATGCCCCAATGTCATCTTTTATATAAAATTAACCTTTCAATGTGTATTTAAGTCTAAAATTCGAATGATCCGAACCGTTAAATGTTCTTGAAATGTGTTTTTACATGTCGATTGTGATTTTGGAAGATAACCAAGAGTCGGAAGTGCTCGATCGGAAAAACTCCAAAACTCGTTGTTTTCTATGATCAACCACTTTCGGAACTCTTTTTTATTTAATTTTTTTTACCCATCCTAAAAAACATATTTTAAGAACATTTAACGGTTCGGATTGTTAAAATTGTGTCCGAAAATAATATTTGTAGTGTAAATGAGTTGTTCTAAGTTAACTATAAATCCAAAACCTTAGGTTAAATGTTAAGGCTGTATGTTTAAGGTTATGAGTTTCTAGATAACTTAGAATGACTCTTTTACTCACTTGAAACAATTCGAACTGTTAAATGTGCTTGAAATGTATTTTTACATGTCGCATGCAAATTAATTTTAAAAACAAATGAGGTCCGAAAGTGCTTGATCGGGAAAACAACGAGTTTTGGAGTTTTTCCGATCGAGCACTTTCGGGTCTAGGTTTTATTTCAAAATTGGACTCATGAAGTAAAAACATATTTCAAGAACATTTAACGGTTTGGATCATTCGAATTTTTGACGTAAATACAAATTGAAAAGTTAATTTTACATGAAAGAGAACATTGGGGCAATTAGCCGTTTGTAGGACCAAATGACCCAAACTCCGTGGCGATGGGGCATTTGGGTCTCCGAAACGCTCAAAAGCCTTAATAATAAAAAATATTATTGTTTTTTTTTGGTAAAGGTCAATCACATAAAAAAGAAAAATTGTAAGATACAGTACATCGCATAGGGAATGAAATCCCCACCGCATCAACGAGCTAACAGCCTAGCTCTCCAACCAACCAACTAAACATATAACACTAAAAAATACAGACACAATCACCAGGCTATATGCCATACCCTTTTCAGCGCACGTGCCTGAAGGGAATCTGGAAGTCGCAACGAGCGGATCCTCTCCTGTATAATAGAAATCGCCTGAGAGACCACCACTCCATGCGACACCGAACGAGCCTCATGAATCCTCGTGTTCCTCTCGAGCCAAATGAAATAGATTAGAGCAGCGAGAAGTCCACGATACACGCAAGATATCAAGTGCTTCCCACGCAATCGACTAGATGCCCGTAATACAGCACTATGCCAACTACCACGTGGTCATAGTTATTATTTTGTGAACCAAACTCTCAAACCACCAAACCCGTAAAATTCAATTTTTTAAGTTCGATTGATACTTCAATGAGATTTAACCAATTATATACATATTATTTATAATCAAATTTTAACACTTAAAATAACACTAAATCATAATGTTCAAACATATATCATTCCAATTAATAATACATAAAATTAAACCACAAAAAACATTACTAAAAATTAGCATCCGAAAAACGATAATTTATATTAGTCCTAAAAAATTAAAATATTTGCGCTCCAACTTCTCTTTAAATATCACCAAATTTGTTTCAGCATCATATTTTCACGCTCCAATTTCTCAATTTGCACTTTCAATTTTTGCTCAATCCCCTTTGGAGATTAACTAGTTCATCGTCAACCAACTGAAAAAATTCACAATAATCCCACTACAAAATATTTTATTAGCCAACAAGGCCGCAAACAAAAATCAGAAGAACAAAATGTAATCGTCATTCGGGGCATTTTGAGTCTCCAAACGCCCAAATTACTCAAATCTAGAAAATTATTTTTGTCCAGTGCTTCATATCGTTCATTGATTATTTCCAAGTATCTATATGCTCTCATTCTCCACTATAATTTAGCGAGACAAATATATTCATGTCCAGTAAATAGAATTTAACAAAAAGGGTAAGAAAATCACATTTTTAATTGGAAAATACATTTTTTACTGAAAAATACTATTTTTCACTGGATAAGGCGTTTGGGGCGTTTGAATCTGGCAAACGCCTCAAACGTCACAAATTTCCTATTGAGTAAACAAAATGAGTCATTTGGGGGCGTTTAGACGCGAACTCTCCACTACGTGAAAAATCAATTTTTAGAAATGGGTTTGAGCTTTTTCACGCGAATTCAACTACAATATTACATTTAAAACACTAGAAAGTATTGTAGGAACAAATGTTAATCTTCAAATTTAAATTTCACGGTTGAAAACTTTCGATTTTGCATCGGCTCAGAGCTCTTCGTTTTAAGATTTTAGGAGAGAAATCGTGAAAGATTGAGAAGAGAGAATGAATGTCTGTTGTGCAATTTTTATTTGGGTACTTTAAGTAAATATTATTCTTTTTATTTGTTTTTTATTTATTAAATTGAATAAAATAGTATTTGTACAAATAAAATTTGTTGAATAGTATTTTTAAAATTTAGATTTGTGAGAGTTGTATTTTTAAAATGCTCTCTATGTTTATGGGCTTTAGAGTTTTGTTAAGTTTGGGCTTTAGGGTTAGGTTTATTTCTTATTTTTGCTCTTCTTATTTAAAGTGTCACGTAGGTTGATTAAGGGTATCGATTATTGAATTGAATTGGAGCCTGGAGGCTATTGGGCAAACCGAACTGGTGTTCGTGTTTGATTTTTCTCTTTCTCGATTTCTTTGTTTCTATCAAATTGGTCCGACCTGCCGGATCTCAACTTCTCCCCTTCTTCTTCCCAGATTTTTTTTCCCTTCTTGAACCAGCGTTATGCCGACCCGTACGACTGCCGAAAGACTCGATAGCCTGGAAAAAGAGCAGGTTAATGTGTTGCAAAAGCTAGCTGAAAATTCCACACAGCTGTCCGAGATGCAATCAGGCTTGACGGAGATGTCGACCACCTTGGCTGCGCTCTCCCGCGCAATTTTGAAGTCTGACAAGGAGCAGCCTCTGACAACACATTCGGAGGAGGAGGGTTCTGTGTCACACGATGTCCATGACTCGCGAGGTACACCGGCGATAGTGCAATTACCAACTTTCGAGGGCGTGGACCCGATCGCCTGGTTGGCTCGAGCCAACCAACAGTTCGAACTCCATGGCACGTCAGAAGGTTCGAAATTGACCGCCGTTGTGGTAGCAATGGACGGCTCGGCCCTGCATTGGATCACCTGGTTTCGAGGGCGGAAGCCCACTGTGACGTGGAAAGAGTTCTCGCAAGCCCTGGTGGCGAGATTCGATTCTCGGTTCAAAGGGAGCCCGTACGAAAAATTGGCGCGAGTCCGACAAACCGGGACAGTGGAGGAATATGTGAACGTGTTTGTACAACACGCCGGGCAGGTTCCTGGGCTTACGGATGCCTATTATTTGGACTACTTCATGTCTGGACTCAAAACTCCGATCAGCAACTCATTGCGGTTGCTCCGGCCAGAGGACTTGGAAACGGCAATGGAACTATCGCGGGATATTGAAGAAAATTTGCGGGCCGAGGGTCATGAGAAGATCGAAGGATCGAATACTTCAGGGCATCGCTTCCCCAGTTTTTCGCGCCCGTTCGGAGTGCATGCTAGCACCTTCACTGGTCCAGCGGGGGGTGATTCTGCCAGTCGCGTGCCTCGTCCAGTCGACCACTCAACGGCTGCTACTTCAGCAGCCTCGGAGGAGTCTACTACGCGCTCGAGTTTCTCTCGTCTCACATCGAACGAGCTGGCAGACTTGCGAGCTAAGAGATTGTGCTTCAAGTGTCGCAAAACTTACACACCGGGCCACGGAAAAGTCTGTCATCTTCGGGAGCTACGAGTGTTGCTCGTGGAGCCGAATGACGAAGTAAACCTACACAATCATGAATATTACGACCCCACCAGCCAAGAGGAAGTAACGAATAAGGATGACGTTTTTCAACCTTGGGGACAAGGTTGATTTGCAGAGGGATGGAATTGATAGAGAGCGAGAGCTGGAGTATTTAATTGAGCAAAAGTATTTTAATTATGTCTTTTTAATTATTTATGGGCTTTAGAGTTTTGTTAAGTTTGGGCTTTAGGGTTAGGTTTATTTCTTATTTCTGCTCTTCTTATTTAAAGTGTCACGTAGGTTGATTAAGGTTGATTAAGGGTATCGATTATTGAATTGAATTGGAGCCTGGAGGCTATTGGGCAAACCGAACTGGTGTTCGTGTTTGATTTTTCTCTTTCTCGATTTCTTTGTTTCTATCAACAACACACAAAAATACATTGTTAATCAAGTTGAGGTTCAAAAAGAGGAACACGATATAAAGATGACATCCAAAGAGTACAAACACTTGTGCTCTTTGTTGCAGAAATTTAATCCCACTGGGAAAAAATGCACAGGTATTATAGAAACTATGATAAGAATGCATTTCTTATTGCAGCGTAGTTTAAAATGTCCTATTGATGTGTCCTTTTTGTTTTATTGTTAGTGTAAAAAGTTGAATGAAGAGGAAATCTTTGATGTTCAGGACAAGCGTTCACTTTTTCCTCTTTGGTGGATTCATGTAAGTATTGTACTAAATCAGATGACACTTTGCTATTTCATCTCATATACTTTTGCGAATATTTAGTTATGGATAAACACACCAACACGTGTTGAAATAACTCTGTAATTGCTTGTTTGGATAGCATTTAAATATTTAGTTTCTATATTCACAAGATTGTTTCTTGATATGCAGACACGCCCGACACAAACGTGTTTCATGTCTTCTGTTGATCTGCACACTCATTATTCATAATAGGCACTGTATGTTTTTTGTGGTGTTTGATTTAACTTTAATACTATCTCCTAATGGGGCAGATAAAGCAAAAGGATGAACAATTGTTTTATTTCTGTATGACCTAAAAATGAAATGTAGAATACATAAAGAGAGGGCAGTTATAACTTTAACTCGAGAGAACTATCGTCTTTATATAATTATAATTTTGACTCAAGGTTTTCTGTGTGATGTAATCGTTTTAGTTGAAATTATTTGATTGTTTCTAGGTCATGTTGCCAGAAGCAGTATGTCATGGCTCCAACCGACACTTCAAGGTAAAGAAAAAAATACTTAATACTTGAAGAAACAAAAAAAAAAATGCTGCCTTTGAATTTACACATCTCTTTTGCAGTCCTCACTCCTCGTGACATATTTCATCTTTCCGATCCTTGGGGCATTTCTGCCATTCGAAATTGTCAACAGCGCGGTTTTCATCCTCACGAGGAGCCTGAGGACGGGAGTCCCATTTACGAGTGTTGAGTTTGCCACGAAACCGAGAAGGAAGCATCGCTGAAGGTTTCAGCGCCCGCCGGACATCATCAGCGCTCGCAGGAGGATTTCCGCGACCGCCGTTTTGGAAACGGCGGTCGCCATTTTACGTCATGTTGACGATATCGGAGCTGCCTAAAAACAGGGGTTTCGGCGACCGCCGAAAGGGATTCGGCGACCGCCGAAATGGTTCCGCGACCGCCGTTTTGAAAATGGCGGTCGCCGAAAGTGCCAGGCGCGGGGGACTTTTGGAAAGTCCTATTTTTGGTCCGTTTTGGTTTTCTTCTCCTACAAGGCATGCTATGGGCGAGAATTAATGTTTCCATACATTAATTAGGTCTCTCCCCTATATAAAGAGAGCTACTCCATGGGCATAAACAACATATTATAATTCTATAGCTATTGCGTGAGATTTGAGGGTTTAGAGCGTATATCATCCTTGTAATCGTGAAGCAATATTATAGTGAATTGTTCGTCGTTCCTCCCGTGGTTTTTTCCAGTTGGGTTTCCACGTAAATTCTTGTCTTCTCTATTTTTCGTTGATTTCTTTCTTCGGTATTATTGATATTATCATACTATACATCGTCCGATCTTACAATAAGTGGTATCAGAGCTAAGGATGACGAGCGTGAGGTATGACATACCGTTGCTAGATCTCAACACAAGGTTCCCGACGTGGCAATACAAGATGAGGTTAGTTCTTCGATCCCTGAAGCAAGAGGGCGCCCTCAAAGGTATTGAAAGCAAGCCGACGGACATGAAGCATGAAGATTGGGAAGAGCTCGATCAGATGGCCATGGCGACCATAGGGCTCCATGTCTCGAACGCTTTGGCGGAGGACATCATGAAAGCGAAGACAGCAAAAGAATTGTGGGAGATGCTTGAAGAGATGTGCATCACCAAGACGGTGTCAAGTAAGCACAATTTGAAGAGGAGCTTATATTTGCTCAGAATGGCGGAGGGTTCCTCTATCCCCGCGCACGTAGCGAAGTTCAAGGAGAAGGTTGCCGACCTCGGCAATATTGGCGTAAAGCTCGAAGATGACGACCTCGCGTTTTGGCTCCTAATTTCGCTACCCCCTTCTATGGCGAGTTTCCGTGATACTCTCATATATTCTCGAGATAGCCTCACGTTTAAAGACGTAACCTCGGCTCTCTCATCTAGAGAGAATATTTTGATGATGGAGAGTCCTAATTCGGGAGAGAC
Source organism: Euphrasia confusa (assembly GCA_954870475.1). Taxonomy (NCBI): domain Eukaryota; kingdom Viridiplantae; phylum Streptophyta; class Magnoliopsida; order Lamiales; family Orobanchaceae; genus Euphrasia; species Euphrasia confusa. The sequence continues at coordinate 2,658,626 of OX940969.1, read as the reverse complement.
GCCAAGCGAAGGATTGAATGTCCGTGGACGGACCAACCAAAGATCGACGGGGAAAGATAGGTCTCGATCGAAGTCACGACATAGTAACAAGGTTTGCAACTATTGCAAGAAGAAAGGTCACATCAAAGCCGATTGTTATTCCTTGAAGAATAGAGAGAAGAGAGAAGGTGGCAACAACAACAACAATAATTCCGGCAAGAGTTCCGGTGAAGTTGGTGTAGCCGAGAATTATTGTGACCTTCTCATGGCTTTGGGTGAGGTCTCCAAATCAAGCGAGGAATGGATTCTAGACTCGGGATGTACGTTCCACATGTGTCCGAATCGTGGGTGGTTCGATACTTTTGAAAAGGTGGAGCAAGGTGCGGTGACTATGGGCAACAACGCGTCATGCAAGATCGAAGGGATAGGAAGCATCCGGATCAAGATGTTTGACGGCGCGATCCGCACCCTAAGCGAGGTTAGATACGTTCCCGGCTTAAAGCGGAATTTGATTTCGCTTAGTACCTTGGAGCTTAAGGGTTACTCGTTCACCGGAGAAGGTGGAGTCGTGAAGGTTGTCAGCGGTTCGTTGGTGGTTATGAGAGGCGAACGTAAGTCGAATAGGCTTTATGTTCTTGAAGGAACCACGGTGAAAGGTGAAGTAGCTGTAGGTGATTCAAAAGTCCCGGATGTCGATACAACGAGACTTTGGCATATGCGTCTAGGGCATATGAGTGATTCCGGAATGGCCGAGTTGAGTAGGCAAGGGCTTCTTGGGGATAAGGGCTTGTCGAAGTTGGAGTTCTGTGAGCAGTGCGTCTATGGGAAGCAAACGAGGGTGAAGTTCACCACCGGCGCTCACACGACAAAAGAGATACTCGGGTATGTTCATTCCGATCTATGGGGACCATCCCCGGTCCCCTCCACTGGAGGTTCTTTCTACATGCTTACCATCATCGATGACTATTCCCGAAATGTTTGGTCGTTCTTCTTGAAACACAAGAGCGACGTGTTTTCTACCTTCAGAGATTGGAAGGTGATGATAGAGAAACAAACCGGGAAAGTCGTGAAGAACCTACGTACGGACAATGGCCTAGAATTTGTGTCCGATGAGTTCAACCAGTTTTGTAAGAGTTCGGGGATTGTGAGGCACCACACTGTGAGATACACCCCTCAGCAAAACGGAGTAGCCGAGAGAATGAATCGCACGATTATGGACAAGGTACGTTGCTTGTTAGCAACTTCTGGGTTGAGTAAAGGTTTTTGGGCTGAAGCGGCTTCTTTAGCATGTTACCTTATCAACCGTTCTCCGTCCATGGCGATTAACAAGAAGACTCCACAAGAGTTGTGGAAAGGGTCTCCGGCGAATTATGAGGACTTGAGGGTGTTTGGGTGTCCGGCCTACATGCACGTCAACGAAGGAAAATTGAACGCACGTTCTAAGAAGTGCATATTCGTTGGCTTTAAGGAAGGAGTTAAAGGATACAAGCTTTGGTGTCCAGAGACGAAGAAGATCATTCTAAGCCGTGATGTAGTCTTCGATGAGGCTTCTATGATTGGTGATCGGTCGTCTAAAGGGAATCTCGAGATTCCAAGTACTCCTATTGAGGTGGAGCCGGACAGGGTGCAAGAGGAAGATGATGGGTCAAGTTCCCCGACCGATATGGCGAGTAGTTCGACTACTCCGGAAGATCCAAAAGAGCCGCAATGCATAGCACGAGATAGGCCAAGACGTGAGAGTCGACCACCTAAAAGGTTAGCCGATTATGAGTTAGTGGCCTATGCTCTAAACGTAGCCGATGAAGTTGATTCGTATGAGGGGCCTTCCTCGTATGCCGAGGCGGTTGCGTGTAATGACTCGAGTAAGTGGGTCTTGGCTATGCGAGAAGAGATGGAGTCTCTTCATAAGAATGGCACTTGGGAGTTGGTTGATCTCCCTAAAGGCAAGAAAGCCATCAAGTGCAAATGGATCTTCAAGAAGAAGGAGGGCATCCCTGGGGTTGAGGACGAAAGATATAAAGCGAGATTGGTGGCTAAGGGTTTTAGCCAAATTCCCGGAGTAGATTTCAATGATGTGTTTTCACCGGTGGTCAAGCATAGCTCGATTCGAGCAATTCTAGGCATTGTGGCAATGCATGATTTGGAGCTTGAGCAAATGGATGTGAAGACGGCCTTTCTACATGGGGAGCTCGATGAAGATATCTACATGGTCCAACCCGAGGGGTTCGAGGGTTCAAACCAAGAGAACAAGGTGTGTTTTCTCAAGAAGTCCTTATATGGTTTGAAACAGTCTCCTAGACAATGGTACAAACGTTTCGATACGTTTATGATCAAGAATGGTTTCCGAAGGAGCTCCTATGATAGTTGTGTGTATTTCCGGAAAGGCCGTGATGGGTCTTTAGTATATCTTCTCCTCTACGTCGACGATATGTTGATAGCGGCTAAGGATAAGTCGGAGGTGGAGAGAGTCAAGGCACAACTTAGTAAGGAGTTCGAGATGAAGGATCTTGGTGCGGCAAAGAAAATCCTAGGAATGGAAATCACGAGAGATCGAAGAGAAGGCAAGTTGTATCTTGGCCAAAAGGGGTATATAGAGAAGGTGCTACGTCGGTTCAACCTTGAGGATGCGAACCCGGTAAGTACTCCCCTTGGAACACAATTTAGACTTACCTCTGCTTACTCTCCGACTACGGAGAAGGACATCGAGGATATGGCTCGAGTCTCTTATTCCAATGCCGTTGGGTCCTTGATGTATGCAATGGTGTGTACTCGTCCGGATTTGGCCCACGCCGTAAGTGCCGTGAGTCGGTACATGGCGAATCCGGGAAGAGAGCATTGGAAGGCGGTGCAGTGGGTGTTGCGCTACCTGAGAGGTACGTCTAACAAGAAGCTAGTGTTCGGGAGGAATCAAGAAGATGTTCGGGGGTTCGTGGACTCCGACTATGGCGGTGATCTAGATAGAAGAAGATCTCTTACCGGGTATGTTTTTACCATTGGTGGGTGTGCCATAAGTTGGAAAGCTATCTTGCAAAGTACGGTGGCCTTATCTACTACCGAGGCGGAGTATATGGCGGTCACCGAGGCTTGCAAGGAGGCTCTATGGTTAAGAGGATGGTTTAAGGAGCTCTTGAAGGGTTCAAAAACGACGTCCATCTTTTGTGATAGTCAAAGTGCTATTTGTCTCACAAAAGATCAAGTGTTCCATGAGAGAACGAAGCACATTGATATTCGTTATCACTTTGTCCGTGAGGTGATCGCTCGAGGCGATATTAAGGTGAGTAAGATTAGTACTCACGACAATCCGGCGGACATGTTGATGAAGAGTTTACCCGCAACCAAGTTTGAGCTTTGCTCTAGCTTGGTTGGACTTCGATCGAGAGATTAAGCCCTTAGGGGCTTTTGGAGGAAGACGGACGGCGAAGGAAGTTCGCGGTTTAGTGCCAATGTGGAGATTTGTTGAGTTTGCCACGAAACCGAGAAAGAAGCATCGCTGAAGGTTTCAGCGCCCGCCGGACATCATCAGCGCTCGCAGGAGGATTTCCGCGACCGCCGTTTTGGAAACGGCGATCGCCATTTTACGTCATGTTGACGATATCGGAGCTGCCTAAAAAACAGGGGTTTCGGCGACCGCCGAAAGGGATTCGGCGACCGCCGAAATGGTTCCGCGACCGCCGTTTTGAAAATGGCGGTCGCCGAAAGTGCCAGGCGCGGGGGACTTTTGGAAAGTCCTATTTTTGGTCCGTTTTGGTTTCCTTCTCCTACAAGGCATGCTATGGGCGAGAATTAATGTTTCCATACATTAATTAGGTCTCTCCCCTATATAAAAAGAGCTACTCCATGGGCATAAACAACATATTATAATTCTATAGCTATTGCGTGAGATTTGAGGGTTTAGAGCGTATATCATCCTTGTAATCGTGAAGCAATATTATAGTGAATTGTTCGTCGTTCCTCCCGTGGTTTTTTCCAGTTGGGTTTCCACGTAAATTCTTGTCTTCTCTATTTTTCGTTGATTTCTTTCTTCGGTATTATTGATATTATCATACTATACATCGTCCGATCTTACAACAACGAGCATTGTTCTCATGTTTATATGAATGTCAATCTTAAGTTTGATATGGTGGATCTTAGGTTATAAAGAATTTGCTTGAATGTACAGATCAAGTTTAATTTTTTATTATTTTAATTTCTGGTGATGGCTGAGTTTTTACAGGCGCTGGCCTGTGGAATTATGGCGAATTTTTATTGTATTCGTGTGTACAATGTTCAGATATGTTTTCTAATTGCGGCCGATGCTTAGTGAAAAAATTGATAGATTAAAGTTTTTTCACCTTTTTATCACCAAGAAAATAGTCTTTTTATATATTAATAAATTTACACCAAGAAAATAGTACTTAACTTTCAAAATTACTAAATAAGAAAATTTGCATAGAGAAATTGAGGCGTAGCTTAAGAATTTTTTTTTCTGAGGCGTAGCTTGAGATTTGTTTTAATGTGTTTTATAATATAAAGTACTACTATAATAAACATTGATTTGTAAGTAATAAATTAAAAAAAAATGTGTTTTATAATTTAAAGTAAGGTATAATAAGTATTGATGTATAAGCAATGTTCTAAAAAGCGGGTCTAGACGCTAGGCGGAGGTAAATCGCCCGGATTTTCCGGATGGATTTAGGCGGACTAAGAGGAGATTAATCGGGTCTCAAAATAAATAAATGTGTATTAAGAGAATAAAGTTGTAAAAAAACATTTTTATTAAATCCGGGTGAATTTAGGCGGACTAAGCGGAGATTAATCGGGTCTCAAAGTAAATAAATGTGTATTAAGAGGATAAAGTTGTAAAAAGATATTTTCATTTATAGGTGTCCACTATTTTAAGAGATGAATTTAAAAATAAAGTATGGATTATAATTTTTTAGTCTAGGTGTGTTTGAATCTAGGTGTTCAATTCAATGCTCAACCAACTAAGTAACAATACAAAATATAGATTGTTTTATGGGATAGAGAAACTATAATTTTCAAACATGTTATTTTGGATTTAATTTCAATTCAATTAATACCAATTTCATTGAAATTAATTTCAATCAAGTTCAATTCAATTAGAATCCATTAGCTTGATTAAATTTATTTTAAAATAAATTAAAATAAAATAAATAATAAATAATTTTAATCAATAATTTAGTATACAATCTTGTTAATACTTATTAACTTGAATATTATTAATATTTTTATTAAAATATGTAACAATATATAAATATTATTATTATAATAATTATTATTATGGTTATAGAAAAAATTAATTCAGTTCAATTTAGTGAGTTTTAGTCCAAAAAATAGTGTATCTCGACTATAAAATTATTAACTTAAACATTATTAATATTTTTAAAAATATATGTAACAATATATATATATATATATATATATATATATATATATATATATGTACATATATATATATATATTATTATTATTTTTATTAAAAAAAAAAATAATTTAATTCAATTCAGTTTAGTGAGTTTCACTTCAAGAAATAGTGTAAAAATTTATTTTACACTATAAAATTCAATTAACATACATATACTATAAAATTCAATTAACATTAACATATACAGTAAAAAAATTATTACTTGTTTTTAATATACTTTAGAGTAAAAAAATTGTTACTTGTTTTTAATATACTTTAGATATTGAAAACCAAATAAATCAATGAAATAAATTACATAAAGTAATTATACTGTATAACTTTTTTTTTCTTATCTTTAAACAAAAATTTGTACTAAATCATATATCAAACCAAAATAAAGTATAGGGATAGAATCATAAATGGTCCCTCCGAGAAAAGCCATTTTCATAAACGGACTTTATCTTTTTTTTTTATCATATATGGTCCAAATGCTACTGTTCCGGCCGAAAAACTCACGTGAATCGCACGTGAGTCGTTAATGGCGCCGGGAAGATGACTTGGCACGTAATTAGTGGTCTAATTTTGCCACATCAGTTTTGGCGGATAAAAGAGGAGGGAAAAGGCAATGGCAGTCATGTAATTATCCTGTATCACAAGGCTGAATGTATATTTGCCAAAACTATCGATTTACTTAACAAAAAAAACAGAATTTTCATTTCAAAACTCAATACATTCAATACATTCATCCCCAAATATATGAACCCTAGAAATCTCTGAACCAAATTCTCCCAAAATTTTCAAATTGCATACAAATAAACTGAAATGGTTGCTTCTGGGAGCAGCCCTGGGGGTAGCGGCGCGTCGGAGAGAGTCTCTTCCAGCGGGGTCTCTTCAAGCAGGAGTTATTACACGACGAAGAGTAGGAATCTTTACTCTTTGACGCTGCGTTATGGAGGTACGTATGCTGGGAAGCCTTCTTACATGTATTATGGAGGGAATACTGTGGTGGATAGGTTTGTCAACCCTAGGTCAGATGTGACCATGTTCAAATTGAATATGCGCTGTGAGCAATTAGGGTTAACTGAGGCCAAAGCTTACTATGCTATTTTGAACTGCAAGAAGAAGCTGTTAAGTACTGATGAAGATTTACTAAACTGGGTGAAAGAATGTGAGGGTAGTAAGCAACTGGAGCTTTGTGTTGAAATTCCTGAAACTGTTGAACAGAGTGTTGATGTGGAGTATGATGTTGAAGACAAATCCAGTGAGGAGGATGCTGTTGATGAGGATTCTATTGAGGAGAATGTTGATGTGGAGGATGTTTGTGAGAAGAATCCTGCTGTGGGGAGTGCACTAGATGATTGGATTAAAGAATGTGAACTAAATTTCCAGAATGAGGGTTATGTGGAGGATGTTGATGAGGATGTTGATGTGGAGGATGCACTGGATGATTGGGCTAAACAGTGTGAGGGTCTGAATGAGGTTGAATTGGACAAGGCTGCTGTGCCAAAGGAAAAAAATGATGTTGAATTGGGGAAAGCTCCTGAGAATGCAGCTGTGGTTGACTTGTCAGATTCTGAAGACAGCAACTTCTCATTGGACACTGAAGAGAGAGGTGATGATGTATATGTTGGTGATGATGTTGAGTGGCAGAAAAATGTGGATGACTCAATCAGTGATATTGAGGGGTCAGGAGAGTCTGAGGAGGAGGATATTATTGCTACTGAGGGTCATGAATATCCCCTAGTGTCAGATGAGGAGAATGATGGGGTTCAGGAGGTAATCAAGTTTAATAGGGATGTGGTATTCACTCCTGATTTCAAGTTGGGCATGGAATTTGAGAACAAAGAATTGTTCAAAGAAGCAATTAACTCTCATGCAATCAACACCAGAAGAAGCCTGATTTTTAAGAAAAATGACAAGAAGAGAGTTTATGCAAGATGTAGTGAAGAGGGGTGTGAATGGGCCTGCCATGCAATCAAGACCATAGGGGAGGAGACTTGGGTGATTAGAACATATATCTCAGAGCACACATGTGCCCCAACATTTCATGTGAAAAATATGACAAGCAGTTGGCTAGGGAAGAGACATTTGTCTGAGTTCCAGTGTGATCCTAAAAGGGATGTTAGGGGTTGGAGGAAAGAGGTGATACAGAACTTCAATGTTGATGTTTCCAAGCAAAAAGCATATAGAGGAAGGGCTCATGCAATGAAGATTCTTCATGGAACTCCTGATATTCAATATAGCAAATTGTGGGACTACTGTCAAGAGCTGAGAAGATCAAACCCTGGTACAACTACAGTTCTTGATATTGATGAGGAGGGAAAATTCAGCAAGTTGTATATTTGCTATGATGCTTGCAAGAAGGGCTTCAAGTACTGCAGGCCATTCATAGGTGTTGATGGTTGCTGGTTGAAAGGGCCAAGGGGTGGTATTCTACTGTCTGCAGTGGGAGTTGACCCTAACAATGCGCTTTTCCCAATAGCCTTTGCTGTGGTGTCTATTGAAAACAAAGAAACATGGCAGTGGTTCTTGACAATGCTTAGAAGTGACCTGCAAATTGGAAGGTCAGAGGACTATACATTCATTTCAGACAAACAAAAAGGTTTGATTCTAGCTATGGGAGAGATCTTTCCTAATGCTGAGCACAGGTTTTGTGTGAGGCACATGGAGAACAATATGGCTTCTGCTAGTTTCAGGGGAGAAGCTTTTAAAAAACAAGTGGAAAGGATGGCAAGGTGTACAACAGTTGGGACCTTCAATGAAGGAATGAAGAGGTTCAGGAAGTTTAATGAGCATGCTGCTAAATGGTTGAATGACAAAGACCCAAGACACTGGTCTATGTCACATTTCAGTGTGAAGTCCAAATGTGCAATGGTGTTGAACAATGGTTGTGAGAGCTTCAATTCAGCTATATTAGATGCAAGGGATCAACCTATACTGACAATGTTTGAGTGGATTAGGCAGTATATGATGGAGAGGTTCCAGACAAACAGGGACAAAGCAAATAGGTGGAAAGGCAAGTTAACTCCATCTGCTGTGAAGTTGCTCAGGGAAGCAATGGACAGAATGAATACCTGTATTCCAGTGAAGTCAGATAGCAGATATTATCAAATCCAGTGCCCTAATCAAGAGCAGTTTGCAGTGGACTTACAGGAAAGGAAGTGCTCATGCAGGGTTTGGGAGTTGTGTGGTCTACCCTGCAATCATGCAATGTCTGCATTAGTTCACCAAGGTGAGGATCCCAAGCACTATGTACATGAATGTTACAGTGTGGAAATGTATAAGAAGGTGTATGCAGAGGCCATTATCCCTATGACTGGACAAGTAGAGTGGGCTGAAACTATGTTCATACCTCCTATGCCACCAAACTTTGGTAAAACAAGAGGAAGAAAACAAAAGCTTAGGAGGCCAGAGATTGATGAGATCAAGAATGGAACAAAAAATGCAAAGAAAAGTAAGACTGCTGTGAGGTTGAAGAGACAAAAGAGAGTGATAAAGTGTTCTAAATGTGGTGTAGAAGGGCACACAAAGCCAACATGCAAAAAGGTTGTGGGGACTGAACATGGAGAGTCTTCTAGGGTGAATGAGGAGATGAGGGTTGATGTTCCTGAAGATGTAATTCCAGAAGCACCAAGTGCTTTTCCAGAAGTAATGACTCAGGATTCAACTGCTTTTCCAGAAGTAATGACTCAAGCATCTAGTGCTTTTCCAGAAGTGTTCACACAAGATTCAACTGCCCTTCCTGAGATTCAGACACAAGAATCAACAATTCAACCACCCCAGGTGAATCAGAAATTGCAGGTTAATTTTATACTATTATTCACTTTATTTTGTTACCTTACACATTTGTTAAATATTATCTTATACTATTTGTTATGTAAAGGTGAGGAGAACCACAAAAGCTTCTATAAGAGAGTCACTGAGGCTTATAAGGGAGGAACTCAAGAAAAGTAAGCTTCCAGCTACTACAATGAGCAGCAGAGGGTTATATGATGAAGATGATTCACAGTTTGAAGCCTTGCTTAATGACTTCAACACAGGAGAGCCAATGGTTCCATCACTGCAAGGACCAAGCCCCTGGGAACAACTAAAAGGGCCATCATCAACTCCTAAATACCCTACTATGCCACTGCTTGGAAAAAGGCCAATGAGGTTCAGACCAATGTTTACTACAAAATGCAGAGATGAAGGCAGGGATAAGGAAAGCTAGGTTGTAGTATGTTGGTGATTTAGGGTTCTGAACAATGGATATGCCCTGCTTTTGTTATTTATGGGCATGTATTTAGTAGGTTAAAACTGATTATGCCCTGCACATGTTATTTATGGGCATGTATTTTGTAGGTTAAAACTGATTATGCCCTGCACATGTTAGTTATGGGCATGTATTTTGTAGGTTAAAACTGGTATGGATGTGCCTTGCTTTTGTTATTATGGGCATTTATTTTGTGGTAAAAAACCTGTTATTGTGTCCTACTTTGTGTGAATATGATAGTTATTGACTATTATTGACAGGTTCTTTTAGATTTGATGCAAAAATTATGATACAAAAATCAATGTCTTAAACAAAATTAGATAAAACCATAGGAATTACATTGTTTTCAAATAACAATCCTTCAAAATGCATAATAACACCAAATAAGAATCACATCCTAGCAAGCATTGCTATGCCCACAATCAACAAGAACAACACTACTTTCAAAAGCTGTAAAATAGTGTCAACTCTAGCCATGCCATCCTTCAACAGCTTCATGCCATCCTTCAACAGCTTCACATCCTTAGATGGAATCATCTTGTTATCATAGCTATCACAACCCTCATCATTATCACAGCCCTCATCATTGATTGGATTGCACCATGACTGGAATGTGTGCACATCACAATAGTAGAACAACTTCTGGTAATTTTTTGCACTTGCGGAAATTCGAACCTGAAGCTTCTTTCCACAGTAGCTACAGAGCTTGTTTTCGAACTTGAATCGGCTAGGAAACCCAATATTCATTGTGCGCGAATTTTCTGAGTTCGTAGACATTCTGAAATTGCCAAAAGTCACACAGACGAGTGTTGAAAATCAAATGTTTCAAGAATTCCCAAAATTCCACAGAGAGCGATTTTGAGAGGAGGAGAAATAATCAGAAATTTCAAATTGAATTACCTGAGATGCTTTCGTCGCCAACTTTCAATCTTGTTCTCGAATTCGATATGGGCGACGCAGGATAGTATTCAGAATCAGAGAGAGAAGAGAGCGGGTGTGAGATTAGGGTTCTGAAAGATGAAAATGCCCCAATTCGATTTAATTCGTTTCCAAACACTGTGGGCCCAGACACTAGAGATATGATGTGGCAAATTAACCACTAATTACGTGCCAAGTCATCTTCCCGGCGCCATTAACGACTCACGTGCGATTCACGTGAGTTTTTCGGCCGGAACAGTAGCATTTGGACCATATCTGATAAAAAAAAAAGATAAAGTCCGTTTATGAAAATGGCTTTTCTCGGAGGGACCATTTATGATTCTATCCCTAAAGTATATGCTCTCATTTTAATTGCAACTAACTCCCTGTTGGTCTAAGTAATTACAATTCTATATGAAGAATGCTTACACATGCCCCGTAGTTGTTTATATAGTCATTCGACAGTAATAACGTTGTACACGTTATTCATGATCAGTTGACTAAATATATACACTATAGTACTAAGAAAGCTGAAATTAAGCTTCAAACGGAAATCAAATCCGATAAAGAAGACATTCACCAAAACAACTTCCTTGATTCTTATTTTCTTGTTCCCCCTTATCCGGAGCACCTCGGACACGATCAACACATCCCAAATCATCCGAGACGGGGACGACTCGATAGTTTCCTCGGGCAAGACTTTCGCGCTCGATCGGCTTCTTCAGTCCGGCCGGCAACTCCCGAAATCGATACGTGGGCATATGGTACAACAACCTAAAAAACCGGACCGTTATTTGGGTAGCCAATCGAGACTCCCCTCTTAGAAGCAATACGAGGTCGGGTGTCTTAACGCTCGACTCGATCTCAGGCGATCGAGCTACTCATCCTCGACCAACACCACCGTATGGTCAACCAATACATCACGACCCGGCATGAGCCACGTGGCCCAATTGCTCGACTCGGGAAACCTCGTTATCCGGGAACTACTTAATAATAATAGTAATAATAATAATTACCAGCTGAGACGATCGGAGGTTTCTGAAAGGTGAGTTTGTGCGAACGGGTGAAGGTGAGGAGATCGTTGGTGCGTTAGGGTTAGTGGGAGTAACCACACCACAGTATAGGGTCCCACGAAAGAAGCCCTAAGTTTAATGGTGGATGGGTAACCCTAAAAGTTAGTAGTATAAAAGGGCGACATTACCATTTTTCAGATCTATCTTTCGCCCCCCACAATATTTCAATCCATCATCATAATTCAAGATATGTCTTTCAACAGCCCCAGTTCTGATGCATCTCATGTATGCGGCCCATCCTTCTACAGCCGCAGTTCTAATCCCCCCTACTTCTACAGCCCCAGTTCTGATGAATTTGAGGTACGTATATTTTGATGTTTTTGTTTCCATATATCCCTAATAAAATTACTATCCCTAATTAATATTCTGATTGCCTATTTGTTGATGTATGTATTCTTGTTTCCTGAATGGGTATGGGTTGTTTGTTTGTTTGGTTTTCTTCTTCCAACAGTTTAGTCCAAAGGAATCTATGCTATCGAATGGGAATGGGCCTTCATATGCTATGATGGCATCAGGAGGATGCAGACGAGGTGGTTTGCTGCCTAAGCGATATAGACAGGGTGGTTCTTCTTCCCACAAAACCTGTGGTACGCCCAGACAGGGTGACAAAACCTATGTTGCTATCTTTTTTCCCTCAGACAATTTTCACCTGTTGTTTATCCGTGTATCGCTCCACAACTTGCTTAACAATAAAAACATGTCCTCGTCTATTCATAACCACTCATATGACCTAAAGAAACATTACACGAGTATGTCTTGTCTCCATCCATCTCAGCTAACCAAGGATTTCATAGACTTGTTGCCAGCTGGATCTCCTCATGTTGGGTCTATGCGTGCCATATGCACTTCCTCTGTTGGTGGTCTAGGACCATGTATCTTCCTGTTTAATTCTCGATATAATTCCAAGGAGGTGTTTCGATACAATCTGCATCAACCAGATATGAGGTTCCACAGATGCGCAAACATGGCAGCAGCAGCAGTAAATGATGCTCTACATGTGCAAATTGGTGACTTTATCTACGTGCTCAGCTATGAAGGTGGTGGTAATCAACTTGTTGTTCAAAAGTACGACATTGAGAAAGACATCTGGACTCTTGTCAAAGATAATAATGTCATAACTATGTGCAAGTATCCCCACCGGTACAACCTTTCCAAGAGTGCTGTGCCTCACGTAGTCATCAATGGCAAGCTACATATTTCCTTTGGCTACGACTCCTTTGTTTTCGACACTGAAATGGACACATGGGAGTGTAGCAACTTATTTGACACATTTTGGTTGAAGCGCAACCCATTCTACTTTCATGGACAAACAACCTGGGGCATGAATGAAACAGCTAATTGGAAGTTTGCTAATGGATCCTTTGCATTTAATGGAAGAGGGATAGTCTGGGATGAAGATATATTGCTTGTTGTTCCTCTTTATTCATCAAAATGTCAGTTGGTTGCCTTTCAATTGATTGATAACAAAGTCGTAAATAGCCAGCCTTTTACTTTCACAGATCATGAGTTTCATGGGGCCCAACTTGTTGACCTTGGGCAAGATTACTTTGGCCTGCTGCCTTTTACTATTAGCTGCTCTACCACTGAGGACGACTGGTGCTATGAGTTGGAGCTGGTGACGATTCTGGTTTCGAAACCACCACAACCACGAGACGACTGCTTCCTCGAATGTCGAATTGTCCGCAAAGACATTGTTGCTCAAAACATATTATCTGGTGCCATTTATACTTCTAAAGCCTTTTCTGTGTGATCGGATTTCTTTCTTTTTTCTAGCAGTTTGTGGTTTACTAATTTAAATAAACTAGTTTGTTCTGCCCGTGCGTTGCACTGGGAGGTTTTACTCAAAATTCTTACCGGATTTATTTAAATCTTAATTTAAGTATGTATGCATAATTTTTTGTACAATAATTTATGTTTTATACATATTTTGATTTAAAAAATAAACAAACTCAAACTTTTAGAGTTCCAAAACATAGAAAAAAAATATAAGTACAATTTAAATTTACTGCAAATTTCTAAAAACTTCCCTGTACACAACATTTCTAGTTTTATTTGTTAAGTTTCCATTTTCGTCACATATTAAGAATTTCAAACCTACCCTGTTAGTGACCCTTAAATTGCGACATACAATTGTCCATGTGTGAAAACATGCTTTCTCAATAGAATCCCTACTTTTGACAAAGACTGCCCTTAACTTTTGTTTATGGTCATACCATACGAAATCATAATTGGGAATTGGCGACGTTGAAATCGAAAAGGTAATTTTGAATCAACATGAAGAAAGCGCCAACCTTGGAATGTATACGATTTCGTCTTGTTGTTCCCCTCCTAAAACCTTTGCTTCAATAACGTAGTTTCCCAACTTGGTCACAACCAATCGAGTCCCGTTACATAATCCGGCGGTGTGGTCGATATTTCTTAACAACATAATTGACACCTCAACCTACAAAAACATGACATGAATTTATTGTAAAATAATTTTAGAATTTGATTTTTGTTTATTCAATTTTTGATGCAAAAAAATAATTGAAAATAAAATATAAAAATAAATTTTGAACTATTATTAAATTATAAATAATATGGATAATCTTTGTGTGTAATATTTGAGGACATTAAACATAGGATATGACTTTTTGTATACATGCATAAGAATAAATAAATAAATATAAATGTCAATATTATTAATAAAAATATTTGATATTTAAAATATTTCTTGTATGTTTCATTATTTTTATTATTTTTAAACCCATTTAATTTATTTATTTTTGCTTAAGAAGTAAAAAAATTAAATCTACCAAATGAATGAATAATTTTGTATTCTGATTAAAAAAACATATTAATTAATATATAATAATATAAAAAATAAAATAAATACGTAATATTTTGCATGAGAAATAATTTTGAATATTTTTATTTTTTAAAATAATTTTAAAAGATTACTCCCTCTGCTCGGTCCTACTTTCTTTGTAATTTACAAAGGAAATAAGACCATTAATCCGGGACAGAGTAGTATGTCATATAAAAATTATTTTAAAAAAAATAATATTTATAATATTTATGTGTAATAAAAGAATTTTAAAGGAAAATTTAATATATTCTATATAATTAAAAAGTAAAGATTAATTTTAAAATATTTCCAAAGATCTTTAAAGTGTCAAAATTAAATAACACAATATTGTGGTGATCAATACAAAACAAATAAGCAACAAAATACTTTTTATTATAAAACAATAAAACCTTAATAATATGCAAAAGAAAAAGATTGAACTCTATCTGCTGGAGGGAAGATGAGCGAAAAGTGAATGTCATCTGATATGATCTCCTTTTGGAGTGATTTTGGTAAGCTCCTTTGACCAAATTAACTGGGTGAATACGCCGAGTAGCCGTATATACAAACATGCGTTAGATCAAGAAATTAGAAATAAAGAAGCTTAGATATCTCTTACCAAAACAAAAATAAATACGAAAAGATGGAAAATTGAAAATATTTTGCAGTAGATATGCATATGTCATATAGACAAAAATAAGTGAGATCCGAAAATAGTCAGAACCTGCAAAACCAATTATTCATCAACTTGACTGTAAATTGTAATTGTTGAATACCAATATCGTCGGTATTATTAAATTACTAATCACATTCTTGTGAACAAATTTCAAGCAGGGATTAACAACAGACGCTGAGAGTGAGGGAAAAACCGAATGACTCCTGCTGTTATGCGCATGGTTGAGATGTCTATTAATCGAACCTGAGATATAGTTAGGCATAAGAAAAAATATGGAGTAATTGAAACTAAAGTTGTTGATACGACAACGCACTTTATTAATTTTTTGGAATTAAGAAGATCCACCCAATGCAACTGATAAGTAGTGAATATGTTTCTTTTTTACATCATCATCGATCAACTAAAACAAATTCAAAACTAACTATTTTTTAAAAAGATGGGGTATTCAATCTTGACATCTCTTAGAAAAATTTGCCACAATAAATTAAATTCATGTTACAAAACATAAGACATTTCATACTTGTAACAACAATTTTCAGAATAATTACACGGTCATCATATGGATAAACTTCAAAATTCTTTTTTCGTACACATTTCAAAACATCTTTAAAGTCTTAAAATTAAATACCAGATATATCCCTTGTGATCAATACAAAATAAATAAGCAACAAAATACTTTTTATTATAAAAAAATAAAAACTTATTCATAGATATGCAAAAGAAAAAGATTAAACTCACTCTACAAATAATTTAATTGTTAATCAAAAATTAAATAATTTAGTACAATTATGTAACAATCGAATAGAGATCTTTTACCTTTCAGAAAACCAAGAGTCTCGGTATCGGCCGGAGGGAAGATGAGCGAAAAGTGAATGTCATCTGATATGATCTCCATTTGGAGTGATTTGGTAAGCTCCTTTCACCAAACTAACTGGTTGAATACGCCGAGTAGCCGTATATACAAACCTGCGTTTGATCAAGAAATTAGAAATAAAGAAGCTTAGATTTCTCTGACCAAAACAAAAATAAATACAAAGAGATGGAAACTTGAAAATATTTTGCAGTAGATGTGCATATGTCATAAACAAAAATAAGTAAGATCCAAATATAGTCAAACTTGCAAAACCAATTATTCATCATATTTTGACTGTAAATTGTAATTGTTGAATACCAATATCGTCGGCATTATAAAATTACTAATCACCTTCTTGTGATCAAAATTTCAAACATGGACTAATTAGAATATCCATTGTTGTGCTTAATTAGAAAATATATTAAACGATTTTTATGATTAATTTTGGAATAAAAATCATAGAGGGTGCCACTTGGTAAAAACTTCGTGTAAGTACATACATGGGTAGCCTCGTGTAGCAATATGATTTTCAATTGATGCACTTCAGCGTATGGCGTTAGAAATCGTAAATGGTTTAATTAGTCTTCTTAAACTTATAATCTTGTAAATTATTATTGTGAAATAGTTAAATAATTAATAAAAAGATCTACACTATGGTATAAGAAGATGCAAATTATATATTATAGATAAAATATTCAGGATCTATTGGCTAATAAATGTTTGAATCAAATTTTTATTTCTCTCTAATGCCAAATATTTTTGTCTTAAAGTATGTTCTTTTATTTTGCAAGATCTCATTTTTTATTTATTTATTAGTTTCAGTATTTCATATTAAATATTGAAACAAAGTTATACAATTATAAATCAAACAAAAACAATGAAAATAAAATTTATCATCAAAGAAATAAAATGAAACTTTTTTATTACATAAACAAAATAATTTACATTGTAAATCATCATCGATCAACTAAAACAAATTCTAAACTAACTATTCTGGAAAAACATGGGGTATTCAATCTGACATCTCTTAGCAAAATTTATCACAATAAATTAAATTCATGTTACAAAACATAAGACATTGTAAATTTTTAACAACAATTTTCAGAATAATTACACTCACATCATATGGATAAGCTTCAAGATTCTTCTTTCGTACAACTATCCTACATTTCAAAATATCTTTAAAGTGTTAAAATTAAATACCAACATTGTATGATATATCACTTGTAATCAATACAAAAAAAATAAGCAACAAATTACTTTTTATTATAATACAATAAAAACTTACTCATAGATATGCAAAAAGAAAAATATTAAACTATATCTACAAATGATTTAATTGTTAATCGAAAATTAAACAATTTAGTAGAATTATGTAACAATCGAATAGAGATCTTTTACCTTCCAGAAAATCAATAGTCTCGATATCGACCGGAGGGAAGATGAGCGAAAAGTGAATATCATCTGATATGATCTCCTTTTGGAGTGATTTTGGTAAGTTCCTTTGACCAAATTAACTGGTTGAATACGCCGAGTAACCGTATATAAGAACCTGCGTTAGATCAATAATTAGAAATAAAGAAGACATGTCTTTTACCAAAACAAAAATAAATACGAAAAGATGGAAAATTGAAAATATTTTGCAGTAGATATGCATATGTCATATAGACAAAAATAAGTGAGATCCGAAAATAGTCAGAACCTGCAAAATCAATTATTCAACATATCTTGACTGTAAATTGTAATTGTTGAATACCAATATCGTCGGCATTATGAAATTACTAATCACCTTCTTGTGATCGAATTTCAAACATGGACTAATTGCAGACGCTGAGGGTGAGGGTGAGGGTAAAACTGAAGGGAGAATTGTTTTTTTGGTCCCATAAAGATTGGACATTTTCGATTTAGTCTCATGTAGATAAACATTTTCAATTTAGTCCCACATAATTCAAAAAGTGCACCAATTTCGTCCTTTTTCGCCGGAAAGTTCAATTTTGACCGGTCAACTGGTGACGTGGCAGCCGGGAGTGTGCATCTCCGATATGATTATCCATTTGGCATCTTCAGATTGGCTGGAGCTCAAAATTTTTAACAAAAATAAAATAAAAAATCCAAGTCATTACTTTAATTATTAAATAATATATTAAAAACAGAAATTAAATTAAAAAAATCCATTTTTTCGTTTAAATGAAAAGGATAAAAAAAATTCACGTTCATTTTCACTCTTTACCTGCGCCCGTAAAAATCGAAATAACCATAATCCTCAAAATCATAGGAACCCTAGTTCCCCAAATCACATTCCCCAAATTGGTTATTTCAGCCCAGATTTGTTTGTGGGGAAACCAAAATCTCTCGTATTCAAGCTATTCTGAAACTGAAAGGAGCGGCAATGGTGGCTGTTCGAAGGAGGAAGAAAGGTGCGCAAATGCCTGGGAAGCCAAACTACTGTAAGTTTTAAGTGAATTAAAACCTAAATTCTACTATTTTCATTTTTTCCTTCTTCTTCTTCTTCTTCTTCTTCTTCTTCTTCTTCTTCTTCTTCTTATTGCCTTTTTTTTTTTTTGCTACAGATACCAAAAGTAAAAATATCACAGTTGCCCTACACTTGGGGGGTACTTTTAAGATTGATGCGCCAAAGCCGGAATATGAAGGGGGTGAAATTGTACTACTAGACTGGTGTAATGTTGATGAGCTTCGTCTTTCTTTGTTTGACCCTTATTGTGTAGAAGCTGGAGTTAAAGGAGAGAAGAGATATTATTTGCAAATGGCTGACAGTTCTTATAAGTTGTTTATTGATGATTCAGACATTAGGACATGGGGTAGTAATTTTTTAGTTGATAGGGAAATGCATATCTTTGTGGAGGAGTTATTGGTGTTGGATGATTCTGAACCAGTGGAGGGTGAAAGTAGCAAAACTGTGGTGGCAGGGGAGGATGAGGAGGCAGGAGGTGTTGATACAGATTATTCATCTTTTGAAGAATCTGAATTCTGTGTTGGAGTTGAGTCAAGTGATGAAGATGATGATGGCATAGTTGATGTAGCAGTTGAGAAAAGGCATGAGGACTGGGCTGCTATGGATTGCGCAAATACAATTGATCCTCAGCAAGGTAAACAGGTTAGTGACAGTGATGATGAGATGAGCAGTGATGATGAACCAGATGTTGTGGAGTCAACAATGAACTTTGATGAGAGTAGAATTTCTGATGAAGAAGATGATCCAAAGCAATATCCAAGCTTCAATCCTCAGGAGAAGTTCAAGCCAGAGTTTGTTATACGTCAAGTCTTTTTAACAAAGCAAGAGTTCAGGTTTGCTGCCAAATCACATGCAATTAACCAGAGGAGGAACATCAAGTTTGTCAAGAATGATAAAAGAAGGGTGTATGTGAGGTGTGCATCCAAAGACTGCAAGTGGATGATTAATGCCTTGAAGATGCAAAAGGATACTGCATTCCAGATTAGGAAGTTGCTAGATAAGCACACATGTGCACCTTCTCACAAGGTTAAAGCTATGACTTCTACTTGGTTAAGTGAGAGGTTTCTTCAAAGGTTTCAAGGTGATGGGAGCAGGTCTGTGAAAGGGTTTATGGTGGATGCCATGCATGTTGGAAATCGACTACCCGGGACATGTCCGTTCGACTACTCGAACATCCGGACAAGCCCAGTCGACCTCCAGCGTGCCTACTGTGTCCATGACGAAGGCCCTGACCCGTCTAACGCCCAGCCATCGCACCCGAGGCACGACCGCGCAAAACGAGAGGCTTCTGGCCTCTCTGTCGTCCGACACCAGAAGGTGTCGTCCGACAAGCCAATGTCGGCCGACAGCTATACATGTCGGCCGACAGTCGTCGCGAACAGCAGCGCGACGCTGCTGTTCCAGGCTCGTTTCCGGTTGGTTTTTCCGATTCCGACCACCGCTCTTGAAGTCAGCGACTCCACAGTGATCTAGGAATACCAACCACGATCCCGGAACTCGATCGGAGGTTCGTTGTATGATTACGTACGAAAAGAATCGAAAAAATGCGGAAATAGGGTTTCGATTTCTTATACCTTTGATGCGTGATTCAGAGAAGCCGAATAGGCGAACACCCTGAGATCTTCTAGTGTGTATCCTAGCCCTCGACGCCGGACGTTGTGTGGGCAACGATCCACCGGAGTCTTCTCTTCTTCTTCTCTCTCAAACCCTCTTTTTCACGTTTTAATTATTCTGTCTCCAGAAATATATTTGCGCTAGCAAATTAATTTCTACAGAATTAATTATTCTGTCTCCAGAAATATATTTGCGCTAGCAAATTAATTTCTACAGAAATAAAAACATTGCGCTAATCTAAATTAATTAAGCAGAGAAGAAAATAATTGCGCTAACAAAATAATTTCTCCACATAATTAATTATAGCGGCGTTTCGTAGGTTAAGAGAAGAGAGATTGAGGGGTATATATAGGCCACACTAGGGACCTTAGGACAATTAATTAATTAGGCTAAATTGTAATTTAATTAAACCGGTGTCCTTAAAAGAAAACCTTTAATTAAATCCAATTTTAATTATAATTAATTCCACTATAAAATTATAATTGAATTCCCAATTAATTAATTTATATTATTTTACCAATAATATTTCCGCCGAAATTACATATACGACTTTCCCCGTGTTTAAGATATCGAACGTCCACGAATTTATTTAATTACTAACAATTAAATTAATTCGTTTCTTATTATCCGAGACTAGTACCACTCATCCTTATTATCATGTGGAACGAATCCACCTGCAGGGTTTACATGATAAACTTTATGAGCTCATCTCGGGGACGTCATCAACCCGATAAACGGGACACGGTTTCCTGTCTATAATCTATAGCATGCCGTGCGTACAATTACGATTCCCAATTTACCGAGAATCTCGACTAATCATTTAGTCTCACTCATTGGCAAGTCAAAGAACCGAGAATTGGACACACGCACCTATAATTATATAGGGATTAAGAATTCGTATATCCGTAATATCTGAGGTCTAGTTCGATTACTGCGATTAGTATAAATCGAACGCCCTCCCGTGGTCCTGCTCAATACACCAAGTGTACGAGTGTAACATGATAGTCAAGACCGACTATCTACCAGTCACACTACGACGTACCGATGGATTGTCCCTGTCCATCTAAGTCGTGAGCTACTGTTCGATAGTATACGAGTAACCGACAGTATGATCTTCCGCGTGTCTCCTCACGCCATACTGTCTACAACGTATACATCAAGGACTATTGCATTAAATGCAATCATGTTTGAATCATATCTCGAACTAAGGTATAGATAAGGAGTTCCGTATTTGCACTAAACTAGACATTTAGAATACAACTCCATCAATGCATGACACCAGGTGTGAAGTCTCAAGAGCACAGGCATATAAAGCAAAGACAAGGGCTCTGGAAAAAATTGAAGGGGATCCAGATGCACAATATGCTAAGCTATGGGATTATGCTGAGGAACTTAGAAAAACAAACCCTGGCTCTACTATTATTGTTGATACATAAGTGAATAATGGGGTGGCCTTATTTAGGTCTTTTTATTGCTGTTTCAATGCTTTGAAGACAGGGTTTAAGATTGGTTGTAGGAACTTGCTTGGAGTTGATTGTTGTTTCCTAAAGGGCAAACATGGTGGGATGTTGCTAAGTGCAGTTGGTGTGGATGCTAATAATAATCCATTTCCAGTGGCATATGCAGTGGTGGAGAGGGAGAATCAAGAGATTTGGGAATGGTTTTTATCTGTATTGAAGACTTATTTGGATATCAAGTCAGAGGACTTCACATTCATGTCTGACAAGCAAAAGGGACTTATAGGAGCTATGGAATCTGTCTTTCCCGGGGTTGATCAGAGATTTTGTGTTAGACACTTACATTGTAACCTCAAGGTGGCAGGTTTCAGAGGTGAAACCATTAAAAAAATCTTCATGAAGGCTGCCTGTAGCACCTATGAGGGCAGATTTAAGCAATCTATGAATGAGATGAAAACAGAGAGTCAAGGAGCTTGGGAGTGGTTGAATAACAAACCTCTACATCAATGGTCCAAAGCATACTTCACTGAGAAAACTAAATGTGACATGCTTCTCAATAATGTGTGTGAGTCATTCAATTCCAACATATTAGAGGCCAGAGACAAATCCATAATCACTATGTTAGAATGGATCAGAGAAAGTTTGTTAGTGAGGCTACAAAAGAACAGGGACAGGGCTGCAGCAAAGTGGAAAGGTCTTTTGTGTCCTAGGATTCAAAAAATTATGGATTATAACACTGAGAAGGTAGTTGACTGCATTGCTTTGAAGGCATCAGATTGGGATTATCAGATTACATGTTTTGATTGTGGGCAGTACATTGTGGACTTGAAGAAAGAGATTTGTTCTTGTAGAGCTTGGCAGCTCACTGGCATTCCTTGCACTCATGTAATTTGTGCTTTATTGAGACAAAAGCTGGAGCCTTTGAGTTATGTTGATGAGTGTTACTCAGTTGAGACCTACAAAAAAACATATGAACTTCCAATTCTTGGAGTTAATTATGATGTGCTATGGGGAGAAACCATGTACATTCCCCCTTTGCCTCCAAATTTTGGAAAAAGAGCACTTAGGGGTAGAAAACCACTTAAGAGAAGATTGGAGCCTTTTGAATTGAAAGAAAGGAAGGGCAAAGAGAAGCTCCAAAAGATGAGAAGACAGGCTCCTTCCTACAAGTGCAGAAAATGTGGTAAAGAAGGACATAACATAATCTCATGTGGAAGGAAGGCGACAAAAACACAAGTTGAAGGAAATAGAGCTTCTGCTGGAAATGAGGGAGAAAGTCAACCTGCCAACTCCTCTGGAGAACCCATTGTAAGTGTTATTAACTTACTGTGATGACTCAATCCATTGAAGTCACTAATTTTATTTCTTCTATTTTTTATTTGTTTTCAGATTACACCACACATTGCACCACCAAAGCAAAGGCCAATTGTAGAGAATGAGATGGAGAGTCAAGTCAACAATGATATTAGCACACAACAGAGCCAAATCACAACAGAGATGCAAAGAGTCCATGGTCCAAGTGTGCATGAACAACTGTTGATGGGCAAGGGTAGAGGCAAGGGCAAGGGAAAGATTTCAAGTGTTGATGGGCAAGGAAGAGGCAAAGGCAGGGGTAGGGGAAAATAGGTTTTGGGAGCACTAAGACTGAAATGACATCTTTTGCACTAATCAATCCAACTTTTGCTTGTTCTGTTTTTCAAAACAGATTTGGTGGTTTATGTTCTGGAAATGACTTCTTTTGTTCTAGTTTAAAATGATTTAGTTGTTTATGTTCTTGGATTGATTAGTATTTGTCACTTTTTGTAATGTTTAAACTGATTTGGTGGTTTATGTTCTGGAAATGACTTCTTTTGCACTTGTTTAAAATGATTTAGTGGTTTATGTTCTTGGATTAATTAGTATTTGTCACTTTTTGTAATGTTTAAATTGATTTGGTGGTTTAGTATGCAAAGAACATCTGTTTTATTGTGGATAAAATTCAAATTTCATTATGAAATTTGCAAATACAAGGATTCAGAAATTGTTCATAAAACTCAATAAAAAATCCAATTCTAGCTAAATTCATAATAAAAAATACACAACCAAATGAGCAATTCCAACAAACATGAAAATTATGTAAACCCTGCGAATCAACTTTCTATTTTTATCCAATATCTTCGCATTTTTCTCTTCCAACATCTTCAACTCAAGTTTCAACACTGCGTTTTCGACCGCAAGTTCTTCATTCACACGATCTTCAGCTTTAATATTGTTGTCTCGTTCATTCAATCGTCTCAGCAAACCCGGAATAATTTGTTTGGATCTTTGACACATAGGTGGATCAATCCACCTAAAAAAATTACAATGACCTACATTCTGAATTTGAGAGATCGAGATGAGAATGAGAAATTTTCAGAATACTAAAAATAAACAATTACAAAATGTATGCACACCGGGTAATTCCCGCAACCAAGAAATCTCCGTCCAGGATTGTCGTTTTTCCATGAAGTTGCAGTGGCGGCTCTTTTAGGGCAATAGCAAAACCTTGGATCATAGCTTCCACTTGACTGAGACATATTCAACCTACAGAAAAGAACACTAATTGATTGAAATTGAAAACGAAAGAGATGAGAATTGTGGTTGATTGATTCGCCTTAAGGTTAGGGTTCTTCTGTGAAAAAGGGTGAAATAAAATGGGGGAGAGAACTGCGCGTTCTTATTCATTTTTTCAATTATCAATTATTTAATTTATGTTTTTAATATATTATTTAATAATTAAAGTAATGACTTGGATTTTTTATTTTATTTTTGTTAAAAATTTTGAGCTCCAGCCAATCTGAAGATGCCAAATGGATAATCATATCGGAGATGCACACTCCCGGCTGCCACATCACCAGTTGACCGGTCAAAATTGAACTTTCCGGCGAAAAAGGACGAAATTGGTGCACTTTTTGAATTATGTGGGACTAAATTGAAAATGTTTATCTACATGGGACTAAATCGAAAATTTTCAATCTTTATGGGACCAAAAAAACAATTCTAATGACTCCTGCTGTTATGCGTATGATTGAGATGTCTATTAATCTCACTTGAGATATAGTTAGGCATCAGAAAAAATCTGGAGTAATTGGAACTAAAGTTGTTGATACAACAACCCACTTTATTAATTTTTTGGGATGTAGAAGATCCACCCAATGCAACTGATAAATAGTGAATATGTTACTTTTGTACAGAAATAAATAGATTAAATGATGGACTCCTCAACACTGCGCCTAATACATAATCCGGCGGTATGATCGATATATCATAACAACATAAATAATCTACTTATCTCTCATTCTTAATTCATTTTAATAATTAACTTGTATTAATAATGATAATTAAATATAATGTAAAAATATTGAAAGTATATGTATTTTTAAACCACATTAATCTACAAATGATTTAATTGTTAATCCAAAATTAAATAATTTAGTAGAATTATGTAACAATTGAATAGAGATCTTTTACCTTCCAAAAACCAAGAGTCTCGGTATCGGTCGGAGGGAAGATGAGCGAAAAGTGAATGTCATTTGATATGATCTCTTTTTGGAGTGATTTTGGTAAGCTCCTTTCACCAAACTTTTGGAGTTAAATAATCTACTTATATATCTCTCATTCTTAATTTATTTTAATAATTTACTTATATTAATAATGATAAATAAATATAATAAAAAATATTGAAAGTATATATATTTTTTATTCATAAAGTAATCTTTTATTTTAGTTTAGTTTAATATTATTGATTTAAATGAGAGAGAGAAAGTATAAATATAATAGTAGATAAAATTATAATGAATTGTATATTCTTAATTTTTTTTATTTTTTTTATTCAATTGGATATCAAAAATTAATTTTTTTATTTTATAGTAAATAAAAAAAGTATGAAGTGTATAACTAACTATACATAGATTTGGATAAATATTATTAATTAAAGTAATGTAGATAGTTCTCATTAATTTTTAATATCTCTTCGAAAATCCATTGTTGTGCTATATTACACGTTTTTTTTTATTAATTTTGGAACAAAATTCATAGAGGGTGTAATTTGGTATAAACTTCTTATAACAACATACATGTGTAGCTTCGGGTAGCAATATGGTTGTCAATTGATGCACTTCAGCGTATATCGTTAGAAATCGTAATTGCACCTCCGCCGTGGGAGAAGCAGAAGCGCTGGTCGCATGCACCTCATTGTATAATACTCTAAAATAAATAAATATCAATAAGATCAACCCTAAATTGTGAATTTGAATGAAAAATAAAATTAATGTTATTAAGGAACCTACCATTAAACTGTAACTTATTTTTATTTTAAAAGTTTTATTTCCTCAATGATTTAATTTAAATGGCGGAGTCTTTTAGACCTGTTAAGATTGCTAGCAAACCTCCTGTAAATATAATTCAGTGTGAATATTTATAAAAGAGCTGAATTGTTATATAATTAATTAATTAAATTTGTTGAATAACTGTTTTTATTGTGTTTCTATTATTTCTTAGTCAATTTTCCACCTTTTCTTATTTACATCTTAAATTATATAATATGTGTAGAATAGTTGTAAAATAATTATGGAAATCGTTTACCATAAAAAAAGAATAGAAATAAACACAAAAAATAAAATTTTGTTAAATAAATATAAACTTAAAAATGAAGGGGTAATTTATTCTTAACTCATGAGAAGTTTGAGGTATATATGAGCCATCTAAAAGTTTCATCTCAAATGGACATTAAATAAATAAATAACAATAAGATCAACCTTAAATTGTGAATTTGAATGAAAAATAAAATTAATGTTATTAAGGAACCTACCATTAAACTGTAACTTATTTTTATTTTAAAATTTTTATTTCGTCAATGATTTAATTTAAATGGCGGAGTCTTTTAGACCTGTTAAGATTGCTAGCAAACCTCCTGTAAATATAATGTACCAAAGTTACCAGTATGTAGTATGTTTTAATGAAGTTATGCACTATATTGTCCTCAATAATGATAAAAGTACTTTAATTACCGCATCACACTCTATATTGTCCTCTACAAAATTTTAAAAAAATAAAAAATACTATATAAAAAATTATTTATCAGCCCGGTATGATCATATATGGTAACAACATAAATAATCTACTTATCTCTCATTCTTAATTTATTATAATAACTTAAAATAATGATAAATAAAAAAATAAAAAAATATTAAAAGTATATATATTTTTATTCATAAAGTAATATTTTATTTCATTTTAGTTTAATATGATTAATTCAAATGAGAAAAAGTATAAATTAAATATTAGATAAAAAAGTATTAATTTTATATATTAATTTATTTTATTAATATTATTCAATTGGATATCAAAAATTATTGCTATTTTTTATTTTTGTATGACTATCTTCCAGTTTATTATTTTATTTTTATTTTTACAAATAAAAAAAAATTAAAAAGATGATTTGAAAGTTTTTTTGAATAATAATTTATTATAAACGTGAAATTGCTGAATAGTTTATAAAATTAAATTATTTACCGTTATTTTGTCTTTATTTAAAATATCTTATTTTTCAATTTGTTTTAATAAGTTTTATAAAGATACAAAACATAAAAATAAAATAAAAACTATAGAACCCGTGTGCGTATGAATAATAAATGATAAAAAATATATTAATAAGAGACATTGATAACATTACAACAACATTCCATGAGAGAAAAACAGCATTATCTGCGGCATTGGGCACAATACAACATAAAAAGGGCATAATACGAAAAAATTAATTACTCTAAGATCAAATATACATATAATACAAACATACACATAATACATCGGTTGAGAGCTCATGGAAATCGAAAAAGATCGACCTGCATCGGGAGTGATGCAATCTAGGCCAGGATTTGGAACATGATAATGAAATTGAATTCTGTAAAATTTGACCGGCCATTAATTTAATTTATATATTTATAATATTTTAAAATAAGAGAAAAAATTTACAATAGTGTGAACATCTACAAAATTGAGAGATTCTATTGGTCCACGTGGCAAAATTGAGACAATTTTGGATAAAAACGTCCAAAGCAATAATACTCCGTACTAATATTTTATTTTTCTAAAATATGTAAGCATCCAGTGTTGGTTTAATAAAAATCAATCGGATAATAAATACTGAGAAAGAGGAATTTATAATAGCATCCACTGGAAGATGCCTAACCTGACTAAGAGTTAGGGAGCCAGCACAAAAGGTTCGAGCAGAAAGAAGCTTTTCGTATATGTCATTTGGAATACTTTCTCCTGTTTCATAATGATTACCAATACTAATCAAGGTATCCCTGCAACGATACATTTAAAAAATCATCAAATTAGTGGAAACTTCTGGAAATAAATCATGTTTACCAGCAATGGGAAGGATAGATGCTAATTATAAGTTTATATCGTTCTGACAGGAGTGGAGATAAATATAAAGAAATTATGAAAAGTTCTTTATGATGCTTAAACCCCTATCTATGGTAACACCAATTTTCCATGAATTGGGAAGGTAATTCGACTGCATCCCACTCGATGTTCCTTATACCCGAAACCAAAACGATCATCCTACTTAGTTAGCATATGCTGAAGAGCATGACCAAATTCATGGAAGACCGTCCCAACCTGTAGGGACCATTCGATTCCATAATTAAAAAAAAAATTATATATATATATATATATATATATATATATATATACTATGATTATGAATGCTGAAAATCTGAGATCAGTAGATGTTCATATAAAATCATTATTTTGTTCATTGTAAATGAACATGTACTTTACAAAGATATCAAAGCGAAATGAGTTAAATCCAATGGAGACTTCAATAGAAAAAGACACTTAAATACAGAAAATTATTTTATATATATGTATACATACACGCAAACACACATAAAAAAAATGCTTCAAAATTATCCAATCATTCTCGGTAGTTCGGTAAAAAAATTATGTTAAATTATTTCATCTACATGTGGACATCCAATGTAAGCAAAATGTTTTATTGTCTTGATTAATTGAAACTAAAATACACAGAAATTATGTTTTACCTGAGTCTGTCGGAAGAGAAAATTAATAGCGCCGAGATCGAAATTGCAAGAGAAACTTATTGATGAGGCCCTGGCCAAGGTCCCTGGATATCGTGGCACCGAGATAGGCTTGATTTTACGCCGACGATGAGAAAACCTAATCAATCGCACACTATAAAGAGAAATCTAAACAACATAAACAATCAGCAATTAAAAAGACTAAATAGAGCGGAAATCTTACATGCGAAATTGTGGAGACCGAAATGAATAAAATCAAACCTTAACACTAAAACTGAAAAACAAAATCGATTCAAAATCAAACTATAAAATTAGACGGCAAACCACATCTTCCCTTGTATCTGAGAAGTCAGAATCAAGACAAAACTGTAAGACATCATTAATTTCAAACACATCCCTTGTGTAAAAAATATAAAACCCTTATAAACCGAGAATAACCGGAGGCAAAAGTAGATAAGTACCCAAAAAAGTGAGACTGCCTTTTGAATTGACTCTTGTATGAAGAAATTTGCTTCCTCACTTCCAACTCAGTTTCAACCATTTGAATAAGCATTTTCTCAGTTTCTATTTTCGCATAATAATAAGTAAAGAAATAAAACTGGCATTTAGAATTTAGAAACCAAAAAGTGATAAGAATTTATACCTGCACATTTCCATGAGGAACTCTCTCAAGCAACAATTGTTCTTGGATTGCGAGGGTAGGATATCAAAAAGCTCAAGGCGCTGAGGGCTGAGTTTCTTTTTCCAATCACCGGCTTCATCCACAACTTCATGGGCCAAAATCTCATTTAATTCTGCAATGAGGTGTTGAACCTGAAAACAAATGAAATCGAGTAAAAGATTAATCATATATAAATGTGACAAACATCAGAAATTATACTCCATTAGTCAAGAAAACATAATTTACCTCTGGAATGAAATTTATCAGTCCTTCTGGAATGAGTATTACACCGTAGTTTCCTGACTGTCGACGAATAAGATTATCATCTGTCATGAACATATCAATTTGTGAAGGTGTAAGTCCATATAGATAATGAGGTGTATTCTTGTAATTATCCATCACTGTCATTAAATACGTTCACATGTATGATAAGAAAAATCAAATGAGTTCACAGAACATGAAAAATCAAATGACTAAACGTTTACGAATACAACTAAAGCAGCTGAGCACTAAAACATCAACAACCAAAGAGGATATCTTTCTGGGTTTATCATCTTTATCAAAAACGGAAGTAAACCCTTGTTAGTCTAGCACAAAATTTTAAAATTATATAACACAAAACACATGAAGAGCCAGACGAATATGTATGGGCATGCTCAGAAAATCGAAATAATGAAAAAAAAAATCACAAAAAACAACTAAAAAAAACAAATCGAAAATACAGCATACATACATCCATCTATGAATGGGACCTGTGTAATCAACATCAGAACTTTGAAAAATAAAGAAATAATTGAAACACGAAGGCAAGCTTTGACTGAAGCTAATTCAACATTATCATCAGAATCATCACCATCATTCTTAGACTGAAGCTGTCGAAGAACAAAAAAAAAGGTCCAATTTTTTTGAGCAACTAATTAATTAATCAAGTAAATTTGAGATAATACTACCAGTCTACTGCATACCTTAGTTAAGCAATTCCCCATTTTTTAGGCTTAGAACACCAACAACCTTTTGTCTCTGTCTCTCTCTCACTCTAATGTACAAAAAAAAAATCGATTAAAATATATAGATACACTGACTGAGTGTTTAATTTGCTACAGATTCGAGAATACATCGTTCAAACGATTCCTATGAATTGCAGAAAAAGACTTATTATTAGCAAAATTGAAAAATAGGTCATAATAAAATTAAAAGCTAGATTTTGGAAGTCTGAACAACATAAAGACTGGACCTCACCTCACCGACGGCGAAGCAGCACCACGACGATGGAGTATGTTTACTGTGTTGTCCCTTTTAATTCTTAACTCTTTTATGTAAATGTAAATGCTACCAACTAACAACTCAAAATCAAATAAGTTGTATAGTAGAACTAATTTAAAATAATAAAAATATATTAGTAATTATTTTATGTGCCCACAGTCCCACACTACCCCTATGACCACCCCCACCAATTTAATTTTACCTTTGTTATGAGGTTATCTACAAACTATGTACTTATCTTTTAGTATGAGAAAAGAAATTCAGCTTTATTTCAAAAGACCTTTTTTCTTTTAAATTATTTTATATGATTTTAAGTCAATTACTAATAAGAAAGTCACTATCAGGAAACAAATTGTGGTGTCAATCAATAATGAGAGAAGCAAATTTAATATCAAACACTTAACCCCTTATGCTTGTTCGATCTTCAAAACCATGGACCTCTAAAACTTTAATCTCATGAAAGTTCAAAATGAAGTTAATGGGAATAATACAGAGGAAGCCACGTCCATTAAGGAAAACATAAGGTTAATATCAGAAAATCTCAAA
Organism: Euphrasia confusa; assembly: GCA_954870475.1. Taxonomy (NCBI): domain Eukaryota; kingdom Viridiplantae; phylum Streptophyta; class Magnoliopsida; order Lamiales; family Orobanchaceae; genus Euphrasia; species Euphrasia confusa. The sequence continues at coordinate 2,627,563 of OX940969.1, read as the reverse complement.
TGCAAAATAGAAATAAAATATACCTGGACCGAAGTACTGGAGTCGCACAAAAGTTGAACCAATGGGACAGCAGTAGACTCATTCATGAAGTGACATGCGCTTGAATTCTAACCTATATTTTAGCAAATAATAGAACAGGACAAATGAAACGCATGTGCCAACACATTCTAAATCATGAAGAAAACCTTTAAAGAGCGAGAAACATTATTCAAAAAGATGCACGCGGCAGCACGTACGTACCTTAATTTCGGAGAAGATGACCTAATTACAGAACTTAATCTGCAAAAAAAAGCAAAAAAAAAAAAAAAGCAAGGAATCGAAGTTGCGATTTTTGAAAAGGAAATTTCATCTGAACAAATAATGAGAAGAGAGATGAGAAATTGGGAATACCTTCAATTCGGAGAAGAAGACGATGAGAGCTTCTCTGTATAGGGTATATTTGTTGCGACTGTTTCTCGACATGGTACAAATCCACCCATGTGGTATCCGCCAAGTCAATCAACGATACTCGGCCTCTCTTATCTATTTCAGAAACTGTATCGTGCCTCAATTGCTCCTAACAAATCAAAACCCCACGCGAAGCGATTGAATTAATTTTAATTTTAGGAAGAAAACAAAAAAGTGAAAAATCGAGGATTAAACATCGATTCAATGTGATTTGTAGGATGGGGATGAACACCCTGCAATATCAAAAAATAAGACTCCTCTGCCTGAATTAAAAGAAAGGGTTACTGTACATACCTTAGTTTCGGAGAAGATGACCTAATTACAGAACTTAATCTGCAAAAAAATAATTGAAAGCAAGGAATCGAAATTGCAAATTTGAAGCGGACGAAGATTCAAAATTTGGAATTTGGGAAAGAGAAGCAGAATCATAAATTAACAGAAGCTTACCAACTCAGAATTCGGAGAAGAGTATAGGTTATCAGATTTATTGAAAGGATCCTGCAAAAAATTTCATGAACAAAAGCCGAAAACAAATTTGCAGATTTAGAATTAAAAATAGCTCCAAATTCAAATTGATACAAAAACATAAGAAGATAAAAAAAAAATTGATTGGCAATTTTGGATGAAAAACCTGGTTGATTCAAATACATTGAGAAAGGAAGAAGGAGAGGAGCTTAAAATCTGTAAATGAAAAGTCAGTTTAGGAATATGAGAAAGACAAACGTAATAGTCGGAAAAGTTAATACAGAATTGATTTCTGAATTAATATATTTAATATATTTTATATTTGATTAAATAATAAAATGGAGAAATCAATTTCAATCGATTGAAATTGAGCATTCCTATCAGCCAATAGATTTTCAATTGGAAGAAAAAAAGTTTGGCTATAGGGGAAATTGAGCATTTCTATTGGTCAATAGAATTTCATTTAGTCTATGTGGCAAAATTGGCTGTTTTGATTGGCTAATTGGAATTAAGTGATTCAGGATTTATATATTAATAGATAAGTTTTTATCTCTTAATTAATAAATAAATTGTTAAATGTTTGAATAAAATAATAATATAAACTTGCAACGATATTGATTTGTTTGACAATTTAAGATTTTATATAAATAAAATTATCAAAAAAGACATATTTTATGGAAAAAATAATTAAAAATAATGAGAAATAAAAAGTAATTAAATAAATAAAATAATAAATTTGGATTTTTTTATATATAAAATGTAATAATTTTATAGGTATTTTTTTTAATTTTAATAAACTGGTTAATTATTAATTTATTGCATCTAATATTAAAATAGAATTCTAATTATATTATTTATCATATAATATTCTTTATCCATCCAAATATTGAAATTGAATTCTAATTCTTTATCATATTTAATTCAAATGAAAGAATTTGAACAAGGAATGAATTTGAACAAAAATAATTTTTATAATAAAAATAATTAGTTAATGTATCTTTACTTTACTTTTATAAATAGAAAATGTTCCAATAAATTGGTTGAGTAGTAGTATTTAAAACATTAAAGATTAATTATAGATTTTGGGTATGTATATTAAGGATAATTTAGTAATTTAAAAATAACTTATAATTAAAATTAAAAATAAAATGGTATATTAGGAAAAATGTGATTAAAATAGCAATAACTATTACATGTATATGGCGGCAAAGACCAAAACACATTCCTCGAATTTCCCAAAACACCCTCCCTCTCTTTTTGTGGAAAAGGCGCGCCTCTCCTTGAAACGTTTTGGAATTGGCGGGGAATTAAAACAGTTTTCGGAACCGATGTGTCCCTTTTCGTCTTTTCAGTCTCCCGCGCGCCTTAGGGTTTTCATAAAAAAACTTATACAATACTATATATATAAACCCCTCAACTTTCTCATTTTCCCCAATCGCCCCCGACACCAACAAAAATAAAATCACACTCTCCCTCTCTCTCTCTAAATTATCGCCTGCATTATTAATATTATTATTATTATTATCTTCTCGTCCTCCGGCGGTACGGCGCGGCGCATCGCTGGTTTTAGTTTGAACGATGTTCTAGTTTACTTTCTACCGATCTCCGATTGCAACTTAACTCGTCCCCCTCATTTCGTAGTTCCCGTTGATTGATCGATCGTGGCGATGATGGATCTGAGTGATAAAGTAAGTGATCATCGATCGATCAAGTTTTATTGATTTTTCGAACTTCTCTGAATGCGATCGATCAAGTTTTATTGATTTTTTCGAACTTTTCTGACTATGCAGGGATCGGAGTGTGAAGATACGAGCGGCGGCGGCGGCGCAAGCTTAAAGACCTGCGTCGACTGCGGCACATCGAGGACGCCTCTATGGCGAGGCGGTCCAGCTGGACCCAAGGTACACTAATTTTACCCACCCTCACGCGATCCACGTGATCGATCTGACCGTTATTTATTTATTTATTTATTTTTATTCAGTCTCTGTGCAACGCATGTGGTATACGGAGCAGAAAAAAGAGAAGGGTGCTCGTCGGAGGAATATCGGATAAGAAGAAGAAGAGTGCGACGAAAAAATCGTCGAGCGACAGCAGCAACAGTTGTACCAGCAGCATTGGGGATAGTACCGTCCCAGTCATCAAGAAGAAGATGTGGGCCCTCGGCAGGGAGGTGGCGTTGCAGCGGCCGAGATTGAACGCCGCCGCGAGGAGGCGTAAGTTCGGGAGGGAGGAAGAGCAAGCGGCGTTTCTTTTGATGGCCCTGTCTTGTGGCTCTGTTTACGCATAGAGGATAGATCATAGATATACTGTTGTTTGTACTACCTGCATTTGTAGTTGTACCTTGATTTTATATTTCTTTGTTTTTCTGACTAGGGCTCAAATGGGCTTTTTTTTCATAAAATGAAATTCTTTTACCTTGATTGCTCCTACCTAATTACTAATTAGTACTAGTATATCTTTTGTGGTTGAATTCTGTATTAGTCAATGAATAGAATCTATATCAACTAATTAGACATTTTGGGGGAACAAAAGCCAGCTCATGATTGGGTGAAAAAAAGGACCAAGATTTTATTGCATCCTTGATGGGATGGCCTTATGTTATGATTTATGAAGAATAAGATGGGTGAGGAAGGACATGTTGTTGTCTTGTACAAGGGACCATGGCTTTGTTTTCTTTTACTATAAATCATCACTTCTTTATCTTCTACCTAACATTGGAGGGACATTGTTTGGTTGGCCCAAATATTTCAAAGGAAAACTTGCTTTGGTCCTCACACATTTGATCCCAATTCTTCCCTCCAACTCTTGTTAATGAAATTTGAATGTTTCATTTTTTACTTGTATAGTTGTATTACAATTCAAAATCATATTTTTGTTCCTTTTGATGAATACATTTGACATCGAAATATAATTGTATTTTAAAGTGATTAAATAAATAAAATTATTTTTTCGTCTAGTTGAAAATGATGCATATTTTATTTTAGGTCGTCAAATTGCAAATTCATTTCTTTTATGGACAAAATATTCATTATACATTAAATCACGTAAGATTATTTATTTGCCAACACAAAAATGAAGATTTTAGGAAATTTACAAAATCCAAAATCATTTTTAACTCAAATCATTTAAAATTAAATGTAAACTATAAAAAAATGTTCATCAATATTACATGAAAATTGAAAACACAATACTTGGTAATTGGTATTATAGTCAAACCACCTGGGTGGGAGGAATTTGGACTCTCTACTATGCAGTTCACTTGGTCCGGCCCGGCCCGGTCCGGCCTGGCCCGGCCCGGTCCTACCCAACCCAACATCTCTCCCTTTCTCTCCGATTCCAAATCCTGAGCCCTAAATTCCGTTAATCTTACATCAATGTCCAGGTATGCATGTCGACTACAATGTTTCTGTTTTCTTTCTTTTTTACTGTGAATCCAAAATCAACTTTGCTGCTAATTTTTTCAAAAATATTGCTTTTTTTTTTTTAGTTTCTTATTTGATGCATTAGGCGGAATATGGCCATTTCGAGTTATTTGACAATGGGGAATTAAATAATTTTCATACATATACATATATATTGAACTCAGATATCTAAGTTTGTATGTGTTAAATTCTTGATTTTCTATTAGAATATAGAGTTACATATACATATGGATTCTACACAATCCCCACCCGTTTTGAAATCTTGTATATGTCTTTAGTCGATGGGACACGGTTTCATTGTTGGATTGTGTAATTGGGGTTCTTGTTGATTCTTCATTAGTGTACATGTAGTGCCGGTTTGGATTCCTCGAACGAGCACACACGATTTTCAAAGACATACACGCCATTCATGATACGAGGTGTAGGAGTCCCATGATTCTGAGTTTTCCAAAATGGAAATTCTAAAGAGGCTCTGACCATTTTGGACGACATGATTCAGTAACCGTCTCCACTACACTCTTGATTTGCGCTATGAGTAATGCTATGTTGTGTGTGGCTTCAAACACATGCGTAAAATACAACATGAAAAAAGTTTGTTCAGATGTGAGGACGACCGGTAAAAACTCTATCTCTCTCATCTTTTTTCCAAACATTGATATTTTATGGGATTTTAAGGTATTCTATATGTGACAATTGACAGTCGGGGATCTGATTTCGACTTTGCAGGTTGGAATTGGAATCTGTGAACATGAAAATGAAGTGTTGTGAAGATTTCTAAGACAGAATGAATGTCCATACAAATAGGCAGGCAATAGTTCATCTTGTAACGAAGAACCGACAGGTATAATGGATTAGTGACCGTCTAATGTTACTTCATAGTATATATCCTGCTATCTTGTTAATAGTCCATTTATCTTTCTTCAGCCCTTAACCTACGATGTACTGAACGTTTATATGGTGGCCGTGGTCTTGATGCGATGGATATTGAAGCAGAAATAGGAATAATATGCAAGATGCCGTGTTGATTTTAATAAATTATGGGCTGAAATTTATGCGAAGAACTACTAATACAAACCACTTGATCACAGGAACTTCTATTTCTGGCAGCAGGATACACAGAACTTGAGTGCTAAAGGTAATTAGCTAACCATTTTTTTGGTTCCTGTGTTCAATTATTTCACTAATTTTTTTTCTTTTTAAGAATTGTTGCATAATTAGTACTGTATTTAATATTAATCATATGATACACAATTTTGGATTTAAGAGATGTCAATACTAAAGATTGCCATTCCAATATGGCAATTCTAGAACTTTTTTCCGTGTTACCTTTAGTGATGGCCTTCTTTATATGGGTGTTTCACTCTTCGGAATTATCCTGGATCTCTAAGAATTCGTTGTCTTTTTGGTATTAAGGTATGTATGCTGATGGGGCTTGATTTTTCCTGTATCTGTTGTGTATATTTTGTTTTGTGGCGTCTGCTTTATGGGTTTTTTGTAAGAACAGTGTTTGGTTTATGAGCTATAATGGTCAAACCCTCGTTTACTGGCCAGTGGCTTGCCATTTGTGCTCTCTGGAATTTGAATGTTTATTTGTGGTGGAAGTTTTTGGGACATGTGTGCGTTTCTTGAGTAAATTATGGTCCAATTAAGTTTTTTTTTTTTGTGTGTATATTGAAGTGTATTCAATCATCCTTTTTTTCAACTGATGGGAGTAAGCTCTTTCTCAGTTCAGACCTGCCTTTTCACGGTTCTATGCTTTGTTCTAGTTTGAGTTTTAACTTTTAATGCAAATTGTTGATGGCGATTTATTCGGTGACGATATTTGGTGATTTAATGTAATTCACTGTACAGGCTAACCCCTTATGCATTTTCATTATTTTTCCTTTTTTTTTGTCTTTTCAATATTAATTTTATATCACCTATTTATATGTTTATTATAAAATAAAATAAATTATTTTACCCATCGCATGCATTTACTCACTATAATTATGTCGTCTTGTGCTTTTTTGCCATATATATACCAGCCTCTATCTTTGTTTTCATCGACTTACTCCTCTCCTTCCTCCACTACCCTCCCCTTCTACCTCTTTTCTCACTCTTCTTTTTCCGTCTTTAGCCTTTTATATGTCGACTTCATCTTTCATTGGCATTGATTTCTCGAATTCAGGTATCTCGGATACATTTATTTTCTTTCTTCTTTCAGCAATCTTCCTGTTTCGTTTCAGCCATGAAGTCTAATCAACATTCATTCTGTTTGACTTTGATGCAGCACCTTTTCTTATCAGTTTTTTATTTTATTTTATTTTGTTTTTATTAAATCTAGATGATAACCAAGAATCATACAACTTTACTGTTTAGATGGATTTGAAACATTTCGGTCTATGGTGTTGTTGCTTTAGGGTGAATGGCTGTTATTGACTTAATTTTAAGAAAAACATGTGTAATTTAATAGTAATAGATTAGATTTTCTTTAAAAAATTATGTTAAATCAGAATTAAAGTATGATTTTGGCATTAGATTTTGTGCGGGTTACATTGTTTTTTTTTAGTCTGACATGCGTTCCCATTGCATACCTTGGCTCAGAAAGAATAAAGTTTTGAAAACTGTAATATACTCCACCTCTTTTTGTCAGCAACATGGTTAAAGCGTGAAGAAGAGTTGTATTTCATATAGTTTTTGTCGCTGAGAAATTTATTTCAACACCCGGAAAATGAGAGCCTTATTTCTTTCATCTTCGCCGATTTACTTTCCTCTGATTTTGACTCATTTGCTTCAACATTTATATTTCTGTTCTACGTTTTTATTGGAATTCATTATGACTGAAATGCTATTTATGGTTTGACGCATGTCGTCCTATCTATATAATTCCAAATACTGTAACTATAAACCCTGAACTATCTTTTTGCTCAATTTGCCTATTACATAAATTTTAAATCTAATTTTCTTCGGAATTTTTTATTTATTGCAGCATGTATAATTAAAGATGCTATTATGTATCTGATCCAAATCACTGAATTTCTTCAACACACTGATAGATTATGTCTAATCAATACAAAATATTTAAATCTCAAATCTAATTTCGCTGAGCATTTATTTTCTGTATAATTTCTTCGATTTCAGCATTGTTAGCCGAGATCAAAGAATTGGCTGAAAAGAATCTATGTGAAGATGGAATGGTTCTCCTCTCTATTGCCGCTGGGTACAAACAACCAATCAAACCTGATATGGAATTCGAGTATACTGATGTCGATGTCCAAGAAGACCTATACCAGCTCGTGGAATATTCCATTGGAGAAGTTTGTACCCCTAAGCAGCATGACAAGGTCAAGAAGATTTGGTCATCTTTTTTCGAGCAAGTGTTCGGTATCGCATCCCATTCTGTGGTTTCAGAGGACAAAGAAGAAAACACAGTTAAGGCTATTAACAATCCTATAGCCGAAAGTGTTAACAATATTGGTGAGGAAAATATCATTCCTCCTGTCGATGCAGAGAAGAATGTAGCTAATAAGGATGATGTATTACTATGTAATGCTCCGGAAGCTGAGCCCATGCAGATTGATGCCAAAATAATTCATGCTAAGTCGTCCCCTAGCAAACAAGTTGGTGGTTTCTTAGAGGAAGGGTCTTCAAGTTCTGCGGGAGTAAAGACCATCAATGGGGAAAATGTTTTGGATGATTTGAAGGGTATTTTTAATCTATAATTTCAGTGGGATTGTTATTAATATATTATAACTGCTCGAGGTTCAGTCTAAAATTTTAGAAAACTCCAAATATTTTCAAAATTATAGATACCCTATTGAGGTTGGTATTTACCTAACAAATAAGTGGGTAATTTGTGATTATGCTAAATCCAAGGATTAAGGAGGATGCTTTTTTATCGACTCTGTTTAAATTTTTGTATGATCCTCTGTCAGGACTTGATTATGCAGACGGTTCTCGCGAGATAGACTCAAAGCCTAGTCAAGGACCACTGGCAAGTATTTGGGTAATATTAACTAGTTTAAATTTGTTGATAATTTTCTCGCCTCCTACATTTTCGGTGTTTGTTATCCTCGTGTTTGATGTAAGATATGTATACAAAAAGGGTGCTTAAACAAAGTCAACATTCAAGGAATAAGGATATGTAAAATATCGTCCTGTTGTTTTGCATTTGGTTATAGAGAAATTTCTTTCATCCTTGCCAATTTAATTTCCTCTCACATACCTCCTTTAAAATGTTTCAGGACTGTGTTATGACAAAATCAACTTCATCTGCCATTTCCAACGCACCTGAAGGTTCACCTCCAATTGCCGAGGATAAGAAATACCGCGAAGAAACCGAGGCATATGCTAAAAATGAGCGAGCAGTGGGAGAATTGTCTCCCATTAGAAAACTCGAGGTTGTACAACAAATTTGCATTGAACGGGCCCCGGAGGAAAAGGATGCTATGGCTGGAGACGAGGGCGAAGAGAGCGTGTTGGACAACAGTGAAAACACTTCTGAAGAAGATGGAGGCGTGTTGGAGAGCGAGTCTGTCAATGGAAAAGGAGACGATGGGAATGATGATAATGCTGATGAGAGTGAAGGAGAGGTTGATGCCCTGGAAAATAAAGAGACAGTGCGTTTTTTCGACCATTTTCTGAGGACAGGAAAGCCACTTTCGATCAACGTCCAGACAAAATCACATGACGAAGAGGAGAATCTTCGGATCTTCTATGGAAACGATTCATTCTATTTGCTTTTGAGGCTTCATCAAGTAAGTGCACATCTAGAAAATCCTGGAGATAATTATCAAATTACCATTGAAGTTTGATCTATCATCTAATTACAAATAGGAAAAACAGCCATGTTCAAAAGTTACAACATATAACCCTACGAGGTTGATTCATTGTAATGATTATTTTATAAATCTGAAAGGGGTAAATGGCAAGACAGTAGTTTATAATTAACCCAATAAAAACTCGATTATGTTTCAAGTTGTGTATCCCACCTTGAGGTATTTCATGCATGATGCATGCCTCTTATGTTTTCATTTTCTTTTAACAAAATATTTCCTTATTGAGAATGGAATATGTAAAATTAGAAACAATTTCTCGAGAGGTATTTTAATTTTGAAACGATAGCAGGGTTTTGTAGTTAACAAATATTTTTTTTAATGAACCCATAAATTCCATCTCCTAACTTGCTGTCTTCATTTAACAGATGTTATACCAAAGTATGCTGAGTGCAAAGTTTCATTCTCCTTCGTCTGAAAATAGATGGGGGGTTTCAAACGACGTGAAGCAAACTGTTGTATACACTAGGTACCTGATATTGGCGTCCTCAGTAACTTTTTGTTTTGTGGGATGATATTTATATAGTTATTATATGTATAAAAACTGCTGATAAACTCGAACTCGTGATTTAAAACAGATTTAAGGAAGCTCTTCGAAGTTTGCTGAATGGGTCCTGTGATAATGCAATGTCTGAGGACGAGTGTCGAGCTATAGGTGATCAGTCTGATGTCCTTTTCACTTTGGAGAAGTTGATACATAAACTTGTCAAACAGGTTATTGCATAAGATGTTTTTTTTTAATTATTTGTCCCTGCTGTTTGTGACTAAAATATTTTATGAAACCTCTGTTATTTTCTACCAGCTACAAAAAATTGAATCCGATGAGATGGACAACAAACTCCTCCATCTCTATACATATGAAAGGCTAAGAAATCCTAACACATTTTCTGAGGAAGTTTACTGTGCCAATGCCCGATTTCTTCTTCCGGACGACAACTTGTATCGAATAGAATTTGTATGTTTCTTCTTGCCTTTGCTTTTCTTCTAATACTGTCATAACTATATAAAAAACAATTGCCGTTGAAAACGTATAGGCTAGTTGTTAATTACAAATGTACCTTGTGAGGTCAGAGAAAATAATAGGTAACTTTCAAATTACAAAATTACCAATGAGATTTTATTTCGTTATACATTTACCCCCTTCATACGCAAACAAATAATTTAAACCCCCATTCACATTTGTAAAAATATTACAGTTAGTCCCTTCAATTTTAATGTGAACTATTGTGCAGTTATCCTGTTCTGAGCGTCTGACCATCCAGCTGCTGATGAACGAGCATGGCAATTTTGAACCGACAGCTGTCTCAACGGACCCCGATTTTGTCTCTTATTTGAATGACGAACTCCTTGCAGTCGTTCCCCAAAGAATGGGAAAAAAACCCGGGTTATTCTTGAAAAGGTATATATGATGTGTGACCAAAAAAAGTAGCTATGCTTATTTTTTAAGGTTTTCGTCCTGATATGAACGTTGATCCTGGCTTGATTTCGCAGAAATATAAGGAGAGTTTATAATGGAAGTGAAATTTCTAATTACGACAAAGCGATGGAAGGACTCATAGTTCACAATGGCATGCAAATTAAGATTAACAGCGTTTCAAATAAGGTAACTTTTGCTGAACTAATGCAGTATTCCATTTTTATTATGGATTAATTACAAAATTACCCTTGAGTTTTAATTTTTAATTGCAAATACCCTTGAGGGTTAAATTTGTAAACTAGAAGGAAATATCATTGGCTTATTTGTAATTTTGAAAGATATAGGTGGGCTTTTCCTTGTCAGATTAATCTCAAGGGTATATTTCACACCTAACCTAATCAAGGGATAAATTGGTAAATGTAATAAGCAAATATGAAGGGATTTTTTTTTTGTTCTCTAACTTTTTTTCATGGAATGCCTTCTAGATTTCCTATGTGTTAGACACGGAGGATTTCTTGTATCGGAAGAAATCAAGGAGGCAAGCTTTGTATCATGTATCTGCGGCTTCCAATGGCAACTCGCGTAATATCATACGTGGCAAGTTGCTATTTTGTTTAAATAGAAACTCTTTTCCAGAAGCTGCGAGGAGGTAGTTTTTGCCGTCTTTACTTGCTCTCACAGACTTGTTTGAATTCTCGCAAGGTATTGATTTGGTTGTGAAATAATGTATACACAGGTGAAGGAACCGAGAACTGAGCCGTGTTTGGATATGCGCAACTTATAATCGGGTGCATATTACTTTTGTTTCAGTCTAAAAATAAAGGATGAAGAGGAGATTATTTTACTTGTATGTTTTATGCCGTCTGCACTCTGTTTCTGTTAGGGCTATCATTTGGATTTCGGGTTTGTGATGAATCATTAGTTTCTAATGAATAATGATACATTGGAAATTGGTAGTTCCCTGGTATATGTGGAAATAACCTAACATAAACATCATATGTATATGTGCAAACGAAGGCTTACGCATCTGATGATAACCACAACCGAGAACGAAACTAGGGAACAAACACATCTGAAAACTTCAACCAATCTATATTCCAAAGCTCAAATCTTGGATATCAAATCCAACTTATTCGAATTAGATCAGATATCAAAGAAGTTCATCCCAAAGCTAAAAAGTAAATGTAACAATCTTATCATGCAAACAAACCTAAACATTGCTACAAGCAATCAAAATTTTGCATGGCATGACATCACTTATCATGCTGCGCTATATCCCTCCATCTCTTTTGTTACCCGTGTAAGAGTAACAAAGACCTGCTTTTCGTTTCTGATGTTGAAAGAAGAAAGCCGGGCAACCTATTCACACCAGAATAAGAAGAAAGCAAACTGAAGGGAGGAAAATTCCCAGCACTCGATCACAAGACGGAGTATAACTTCATCTGTAAGAAGAAAATCTACGTAAAAAGTGCAGTAAGAAACTAGGTTGTGTGATATGTTACACAGAAACATTATCCATATGGTAACCATCCAAGCCGCTAAACTCGTTTTCAGTGGGTCCCGCTGCCACACCATCTTGCTGCTGCAGTGACAAAATGTACTACTATTAGAGAAGCAGTTAGGTTGTTTATCTATTCACAAAACTTGTGGTTTTCTTTAGAGTAAGTGATTGTGAGTAACCTCTAAGTTTTACCTCTTTGAGAAGCGCAGCAACGAGGTCATCCTGACCGAATTGCTCATGTGAGTGGCCAACATTCTGAAAGCCCATATTAGTCATTCTTTCCACCTTATTCTGTAATGGATTATGGTCGGCCAAGGACGAGTTGGCCTTCGGACCCACCTTTGGTACATTTTCAAGTCCCTCCGAAAAAGCTGGCCTATTAACTGACGGGACCCTGCTTTGTCCACTCTTCGCATACGAATGTTCAAAACTCTGCTCAGCATTTTGCAAACACCAATCCTGGGCTCTACCCTGATTTAGACCGTTGAAAACATCGTAATTGTGAACAAAGCCTGGTGGCCCGTTGACTTCTTCTCTATGTCTCGACATTCCTGCATTTCCCGCTAGCGAAAAGCTACTGCCCGAAGAGTCGATGCTTTGACCACAACCACGGTCAACTCCAGTTCGGCTGAATACAGGTTGGCCTCGAGATCCGCTGACTTCTTCTGGGGGCTTCAAAGTGAGGCCCGGAATTCCGGCTAGCGAAAAGCTACTGCTTGAAAAATCCATGTTTTGACCACGGACGCTGTCAACTCCTGCTGGAGCCACAATGGGTTGACCTTGAGATCCGTTGACTTCTTCTCGTGGTTTCGGCATCCCTGTATTTCTCGCTAGCGATAAGCTACTGCCTGGAAAGTCCATACTTTGACCGCGGACATTGTCAACACCCGCACATGAGTTGACTTCGTTGAAGCTCTTAGGCTGAAGCATCGGCACTCGTAACGGGTTATTCTGTGGGCGGATGTGCATGTTCGTCGGGATCCCATGGAGAAGGTTGACTGGATTGCCGATATTGTTTTGCGGTTGGTGGTGCCCGACGAGAAATCTCAATTTCGGGTTATCAAAACTGAATACATTTCTTTGATCAGGAGTAGCTCGATTACTGAAAGCAGCTGCTTGGAGAGCAGCAAGGCTTTGGGGTGGGATTTGACCGGAAGCGGCAAGGGCTTGGAAATCCACAGCGTTGAGTGGCGGCATTGGCCCGAATGGAAAATCGGGCGGGCCTATGAACGAGTGACCGTTCGGGTGTTGTGATACGCCGCTTAGCCTTCTAAGGTATAGGCGGTACTTCTGCAATGATCAGATGTTATTAGGTTTAATTGCACAAGAAAAAACTGTACTTGAAGTACATTACCAAACGAAACAGATATAAAATACGAATAGGGATACACAGCAAATGTTACAGATGTAAATCAAGAATTAGAAACAACAACAATTAAAAGTGTCCAACCTGAAGATGGCTTGCAACATTCTCTCGGGTAAGGCCTGGAACATTCATCAATTCCAAGATTTTCTTAGGAACAGCTTCTGCGATTATGGATTGATCATAAAGTTAATGATAAGAAATGACAGAACTTTCAAATTAAGATATAATTCGATAAAAATGTAAAATCGGACATATATGGACACAAAAGACTATTCTTTTGGAGAGGCTTTTACGAGGTGAAAAAATCCCACAATTGTGCTCATTCTCATTTAACCCAGATCAAAGATAAAAGAAAAAGGTTGAAAACACACTTGCATAATCAGGCGAGGATTTAATATGTATAGCTTAATCGAGTGAGAATTAATGGGTATTTTTAGTCAGAAATTAATGGGATGTATGGGGAAATCTTACTATCAATCCCGAGTTGATTAACTGCTGACACAAACTGCTGGTGAAGTTCGACCGACCAAACAACCCTCGGTCTTTTCAAAGCGGATGGGTCGTCCCTTTCTTCAGATTCACCTTCGACATCCTTCCTTTTCTTGGAATTCGTCCAATTTCCTTCACTGGCGGAGGAGGAATAATCAATGTCCTCGGGAGGCTTTTGGTCTCCCACACTTGCCGACTGCTCAAAATCATTATCCTTCCACTCGTGCTTCTTTCGGCGAACCACGTGCTGCCATATGTTCTTCAATGCCTCCATGCGGACCGGTTTTATCAGATAGTCGCAGGCTCCGTGGGTCACCCCCTTCATGACGACATCTTTGCTGTCATCTGCTGACATCACTAAAAGCCACACAACATTGTAATAAGAACGATGTAGCCTATTTTCGTGAATACAAAAATGAAGAAAAGAGAAAGAGAAAGAAAAGGAAAAGTGTAAGCAAGAAACACCAAGGTCATATATACCCTTATAAACTAATAATGTTATAAAAAAAACGAGTTATTTCCTTTGCTTGTTTGAATTTAGCAAATTTTCCGGAAAAAAATCCACAACCCAATCTAATCGAGGACTCGAGGATTTACCCAATAGATTCTCAAATTCCAGCTACCCAATGTCTGAAAAACCGAGAGTTTCTTTTTACGGAAGATCATGATTGCCATCCTTATATAATTATATGACTAAAATCGCAATATATCCTTGCCAATTAAAACAATCTAACCGAACATACTCAACTGATAACCGGGAGATCCATCTCAAGCCCAACATGCTCTAGAAGTTTAAAACCATCCATATCGGGCATATGTACGTCGCTTATAACGACATCGTACACATTTCTGCCGTCCCTTAGAAAGTCCAAGGCAATCTCTGCTCGATTACACGTTGTCACTGAAACGAAAACAACAGAACAAAATGCCAAGAGTTAATTTGATTGATCACCAAACACAAGTTTCTTGGTTACACAAAAATCTAAATTCAACCATCTTCTTTTACAATTTCATTTTATTACCCCATGGTCAAGATTATCATACAAAATCAACCATGAAAATATACAGAAAACACACACACGCACGTGTCACGTGTGTGTGGTAAGAAATTACCTTCGTAAAGACAATTTTTGAGCATCTTCTCCAAGATCCTTAGGCAAGTGGGGTCATCATCAACAACAAGAACTCTCAGACCCGCCGGAAACTGTCCCGGAATGCCGTCGCCGTCGCCAGAGCTCGAAAATGAAAAGGGGTTCGCTCCAAGATTCATTTTTTCTCTCTTAGGAATTTACAAAACAAAATAACTTGATTTTTTATTCAGCAAATCGCCTCAATGACAAAATCTTTTTACAGAAAATCCAGATGGGAAATTTGCATTCGAGCTAAATTGTACTTTTATTTATCTGGAGAAAAACCAACAAAGCATGTGGGTCAAGAAAAAATGGGGTTTTGCAGTGATGAACTTCAATTCTTTTTATTTATCTATGTATTTTCTTTCAAAGGGTTTACAGGTAAGTAGAGAAAAACGGAAACAGAGGAAGAAAAAAATGGCACCTTCTTCAGCCTCTTTTTTCTTGCCTTCTGAGTTGTTTTATTCGGATTTACTCATTATTTTATTTTTATTTTTTTAATTGAAAAGGATATATAGGGTGTTGGCATTGTTTTGCTACTAGAACAAAACAAAAACAAAATAATTAAACATTGAATAGATTACTTAAGGTAATTTGTGTAATTAATGTTCTAGTATTCTATTCCAAAATGATACACATTATGAATGAAATCTATTCACACTTAGTAAACTAATAAAATTAGCAATCATCTCTTCAAATTTATA
Organism: Euphrasia confusa; assembly: GCA_954870475.1. Lineage (NCBI taxonomy): Eukaryota > Viridiplantae > Streptophyta > Magnoliopsida > Lamiales > Orobanchaceae > Euphrasia > Euphrasia confusa. The sequence continues at coordinate 2,611,808 of OX940969.1, read as the reverse complement.
AATGATTCCGAAAATGTTGTTTGCAGCATTTTGAATTTTATTGTCTAATCAATAAAAACATAAATCTATAATTTATTTTCTATATTATGAAAAGATAAATACTATAATTGTACTTTTCTTATTAAATTGTTTCGATTTATTAAAATGATAAATTTGTAGTTGTCACCCTCTTGGAATAATTTCAAATTTTAATTATTTAAATGAACATGTAAACAAATACTCCGCATATTAGTAAATTATTTAAACGCATAGCTAATCCATACATTTGTTAAAAGAACATGGTAGCTAGTGTGAAATTCATTCTAATAAATTAAGTTAAGATGTGATTTAAATTTAGTATCTTTCAAATTGTTAAGTAATACTAATAGAAAGAAAAAAAATATCATCGGGAATTTTTCAAATTGGGGGAAAATTTAAATTATTTTTAAAAAATTAATATCTTAATAATTTTTAATTATATATGAATGTGAATTACCAAAATTAATTTTTTTAATCAAAATTATAGTTGAGGGTAATATAGTAATTAATTTTTCAAATGTACTCTGTTTTATAATTACAAATATATTATTATCCTAATTAATTAAAAAAAGTAAAATAATGTACTCTTAATTTGTGAAGTGTATTTTATTAGATGTAAAATTTAAATTTCTGAATCAAATTATTCATTTTCTAAAAAAACTCCTAAAAATAATGATGGTGTTAAATAATTATCGTTGGAATAAATAAATACAATTGATAATTTGATATAAGGAAAACAAAATTCTCAGGAATTCATTATTAACATTTTTACTTTATACATAATTAATTATTTATTAATTTGTTTCGTAGTTCATAGTAGTACTTATGTTTGGTAGTACAATTTATTAATTATTATTTATTACTTTCTTATGTTAATTATTAACAAAGCATTTGTTCGGTCCTTTTAATGAATAAAATAATTTTAGGATAATGATATAATTATGTAATTTTAAGCTTTTTATGAGGAAATTAAAATGATATGCTTTTAAGACGAGGAGATATAGAAGAATATAATCACGCGAGCGATTAATTAATCATGTCTAAGCCAATCACACGACTACGCGTGTCGATCAAATGAAGATTAACAGGAAGTGCGTGCTACTTTTCCTTTTTGCCTTTTCGGCCCCTGCAAAATTTTGCCTTTTTTGCAGTTTGGCCCTTGAATGATTAGTGACATTCTGCCATCCTCACTCATTGAACAATTTCAAATAATTTTATTAATTTTTATTTTATTTTTGTATTAAAATACAATTTTATTTTTACTTTTAAACTTATTTTTTATTTTTCTATAAATATTTATTTTTTAACTTTAAATTTTTTAAAAAAATATAGTACAATATCATACCAAAAAAATGAACCGATCTTTTACTAATATTTTTTTTCTAATATTTTCTAATAAAACAAATTTGCCCATTGATTTGTTTAAACGGTTAAGATCTCTCCAAATATTTAAATAAACACAAATAGCGGTCGAGATCTCTTCAAATATTTAAATATGTTGTTTATTTAATTATTAAGAGAATTATTAAAAGAATCTTGACCGTCTAAATAAATCAATGGTCAAAATTAATTTAGTAAGAAATGTTTCAAAAAAAATATTAGTAGAGAAAAAAAATGTGTTTAAAAAAACATATATTTCAATTTTAGGTAATCGATCGACCCAATTTTAAGTTTTTACGTTAAGCTCGTTCATACCCCGCCCACCTCTGGTCGACTAGTCTTCTGGTGTTCAGTCTCCTTCGGTTCAAGGATACACTCAGCCATTGTTCAGAAACCTGCCAATTACAATCTTGGAACCCTAATTTCACAACAGATTCCGGTTCGTAATTACCATCATGGTTCAAGACACGGTTGACTCCCAACGGACAAACTTACAAATTAACATAGAGAAGAAATACGCTGGAAATTCGCAACAAGTTAATTAATATACAATCTATGAGGGTGTGTGTGTGTGTGTGTGTACATAAGCCAAAATGTACGTAGTATACACGAGTACTACTTTTCGTCATCAACAGCAGTCGATATCACAACTGAGAAAGACCCAAACATTCACATTCATAAGTTAAAAAACTTCCACAAAACCCAATCACCACACAACACCCACCTCTGTAATATATGTATCATCATACATCTGCATCTCTATCTCCAGTAGGTGTTGTGGGTCATAAAAAAGTTGTAATCAGGATGGTTGACTTGCAACAGCCGGAGCCAGTTGTCTGCTGCTCGTAACAGCGAATTGACCTTCTGGCCTTCGAAAACTCCGTTCCCGTTGGAGTCGGAGACTTTGAACTTGTAGGAAACGAGTCCAAAAGTTGGCAGTGAGAGCTTGCTATTAGCATCAAGGACCCGTTCACCACCTGCACCCACGTTACACATCATCATCATATGCGTATGTCAATAATAATTAAACCAAGAGATTTTTCTGTATACCTAAAGCAGGAGAATATTCAATAATATCAGAGGAAGAATCCCACTTACAATGCAACGGGTGAAAGGGATAAAATGGAGAAAAGGAAATAAGGAAAGAAAAAAAAAATGAAACTTACTTCTAACAGGTTTCGCAAGAGAATGAAACGTTAAGAAACATGCATCAACATTTTGCATAGTTGGGCCGACAGGTATTCTATATATGGGGTACCTGCATAACAAGACACACCCTCTTTTACTTCAGTACAAAACAAAGATCGCTGCCAAAAGCATCTTGGGTTTTTTGCTATTTAAAAACTTACCAAGCAACAGAAATCCAACTTGATGAAGCAAGATCACAGCTTCTGTATGTTTTTAGTTCAGGAAATCGGGATGCAAGTATAGACATCTGTTCAAAGAAAAAAACACAATTTTTTACAAACCGAATGCAATCATGTTACAGTTAATTACAAAATCACTCCAAGTTTTAGCATAATTACAAATACCCACTAGACATTTGTTACTATTTTGCAGATTGCACACTTGTGTGACCATGAATACCGAACTGATTGGTTGGACCGGGAACCACCTCATCGGTCCAGTTTACCCTCGAAAACTATCTACCAACGAAATCTACTTTAATATAATACACCCTCCGCACAGAGATTTAAGATTGTTTTACTTTGTTGACAAAAAACATAAGGATAGATTGTCTTTTTAAGTTGGGAAAATAAGGTTAGTTGTGAGTTAAATTAAAAATGACATAAGATGTTTTTAGAGGATATTCACTTTACAAGTCATTTCCGTTTCAAGGGTGTGAATGTTATTGTGGAAAGTTCTGTAAAAGAATGTATGAATGTTCAGGAGGCACATACGTATATTTTTAGTATAATTAACAATATGTTTAAACATTTCACACGTGTCAATTAATTTTACCCATTTATATTAATTTAAATTTTCTAAATATTATATTTTGATGTTTATATATTTATTTACTAATGAAAATATTATATAATATTTAAAAAAATAAATTCATTACCAACGATTTGAAAATGCCAAAATGGTAACCTGAGAACCATTGAACTGATAGCTTCACCAGCTTGACAATAAAAATAAAATACAGAAATCTACAAAAAAAAAAAAAAAACCCCAAATTTTACCCATTTATATTAATTTAAATTTTCTAAATATTATATTTTGATGTTTATATATTTATTTACTAATGAAAATATTATATAATATTTAAAAATATAAATTCATTACCAACGATTTGAAAATGCCAAAATGGTAACCTGAGAACCATTGAACTGATAGCTTCACCAGCTTGACAATAAAATTAAAATACAGAAATCTACAAAAAAAAATAAAAAAAAAAAATTACCCCAAATTTTTGAAGCCTAATTACAAATACCGACAAAACATCCGTTACTATTTTACAAATCCTCACCCCCAGGCCCCAACTCAGGTAAACCCTTCTCTCTTTTTTTTATGAACACTTCTGTAAACTGGTCTAGAAGATTAAATTACTAACCTTATCAGCTAATGGTTCTCGATGAAATGGAAGCTCCCTCTCAAAGTACTCAAAAATAAGCAGACCAGGAGGGTTGCTAATATCACCCCCACTAGCGACTGATGATTCCACGAATGGATGATTGCTTCTTCCATAAACTCTGCTATATCCTCCTTGGCTAACTGAAGGACCACGTGCATTATTATTGGCCCTTCTGTCAGTCTCACTGTCCCCATCACTGCTCGTGTCTCTTGATGAGTTCGCATCACTCTCCTCACCAGGCCTTCTGTTTCAAATGTAAAAACACATGTCAGCATTATCAATGCGCCTTAAGGGTTTGTTTCAAATTTATAAGAGGTTTTGCTAATCAGATCAAGTCATTTTTTTAGAAATATAGAATCATTGTAACATTCACTCCTTACCTATATCAGATTTTTTTATCAAATTAATTCCCTCACTGAGATCTTCATCCCAACACCCACATAGGATATTTAAAAATAAAAGAAATTGAAAAAAGAAAAACGATAATGTCGTATTAATCCAAGTTTAATATAACCTTGTCCAAACAAACCAATTCAAGATTCACACCAACATCAAAATTCAATTACTCGCAAGATGTTGATAGTATATAGACAGTCACCATATGATGAAAACACACAGAGAGTAAGTACATATCCAGTCCATCTAAGTGTTCGACGGTAAATTGAAAAAATCTCACCTTTGATCCCCGGCACGGCTTGTGGGGTCTATATACAACTGAATACCAGAGAGGGATGGTACATAGTATTGAACAACCGAATCACTTCCATTGCATAGAAGAGGAACTCCAACTCCATAAACACTCCACTCCCGGTAAGATTCCCAAAGATCACCGAGGTTGAAGTACGGATGGAACTCATTGCCACGATTCCTCCACGACTTCACACTCGTCTACAGATATCCAAATGCATTTATAAAATCAATGATTAAACTTTGGTTCATATACATCTTTGATTCAAGAAAACATTTGAAATAAACACACAAATCCAATTCAAGAAAAAAAAATGCTAAATAACTATTTGAGCAGAGAAAGGGATTAAAAAAATTTGAAAAACATTTACTTTAGGGAAATGTTGAGCAGCAACAGAAGGAGTGGTGTGCTTCAGGAACCGATCCAAATACGAATCCGGCCCGAGCCCTTTTCCTTCCGGCGACGATGAAGGTGCGGACTTCGTAAGCTTCGATTGCTGCAGTTGCTGGTTGTTCCTTCTCATCGCCGGTGGACTGTAGTACAATCTTTCCTCGGACTTCCTTCTCGTTGACATTTTTTACACCGAAATTTAAATTAAAAATTGATTTCTGTGTGATTGATTGATCTATGAAGTTGATTTTACGGAATTTACAGGCTTTTCTCGCGACGGAGGATTTAGGGTTTAAAGTGAAATTGGAATTAGGGATTTTCGAACTAGGGTTTTGGCATAAGTCCAAAAAATAGAAATGAAAATTTTTAATTTAATTGTGTGATGCGCAGACACGAGAGAGAAGATGCACCGTAAGTGTGGTGTGCGTACGTTCTAGAGAATTCGAGACACATAATGACGGTATTAACCTTGAACGTATTAGCAGACATTCCATTTAGGGGTTAATAATTAGGATCTCTTTTTTTGGAAGGGCTAAAATGAAATGAAAATTGATTTGAACGGAATAAAATTGAAATCTACTTATTTTTATAAATATTAAATATTTTATAAAAAATATTAATATTATTCTTAAAATTAAGTAGATTGTAATTTTGAAATTATTGATTTCAATTTTTTTTTATTATTTTTAATTTATTTTTGAAAATTTTGAACTGAAACAATTTAACATTTAAGTTGAAATGAACTAAAAATCAATTTTCATGCTATCAAGTACTTATGACATGTCATTTTCGTCTTAATTTTAATTTATTTCATTTTCTTGCAATTCAACTCGATTAAATTTTTTAAAATAAATTGAAATAAAATAAATAACAAAATAATTTGAATGAATTATTTCATATATACAATCTATGGGCAATTTATTAGGTGCACTCATACCCCACTTATTTCTACATGCTCCCCACCCCATTATTTAAACATCACATTTTTTTCCTCCCATTTTTTTCTCCTTTTTTTTTCTGCCCTCTTTTCTCTTTCTCTTCTTTTCTCTAAACGAAATAACAGAACAACAAACAATACTCAATACTCTGCGATTCAACGGCAATCTTCATCCTCTTCGACGACGGCGATTCAGAGCTTCGACGGCGGTTGTAGAAGGCGCTTCCGACGGTGATTGGCTCCGGCGCTCTCGGCGATTAAACACCGCGATTCTACGGCGATCTCGAGCGATTCAGAGCTTCGAGCGAACGACGTCTTCAACCTAAATTCTGTCTCCGGTCTTCCTCATTTTTTTGTTCCGACGGCGGCGCTTTCGACGGAGATTCAGAGCTTCGATTCCGAGTGGCTTCAAAATTAGGTAATTCGAAACTAAATCTCCTCTGTATTATTTCTGTGTAATTTTGTTTCAAGTCCTGGTACAAATTTAATGTTGCTTTTGCTATTATTTGATACTAACTGTTCGATTACATAATTAGGGTTCTAATTTGGGCGTATTGTGAGATTTTCGATTATGCTCCTTTGTATGTTGTTTTTTGCTCTGACTTCAGTGAATGGAGCTATATTGTTTTTTGTGAACTTTTTTGATGACTTGCTGATGTGTAATTCTAATATGCATCATGATTTCTGAGATGGTTATGTTGCATCCATGTTTCTGATTGAATCGCCTTGTGATTCGTTTTCCACAGATACATTATCCAATAAGTCACCACAGTTTGGTAGGCTATAAAGGTCGATTAGGTGCACACTATGTTTCCAGATTGTATTAATCTACTCTTTGACAGATTTTTTTACGCTATGGCAACATAGAGGCCTGCTTTTCAGACTGATTTTTATGTGTATGAGAACAATGCATTAATCAAAATAGATTTTGACATTCAATTAAGAGTGTAAGTGTATAACATTTACAAGAAATATCATAGATTATTAAAATTGATCTATTAAGAACTGGGTACCAGTTCTTGTGTTGTTGTTCACAGGGAAACATCAGATAAAGAAGTTCATGAAGAGTGTATGTGTTTGAAATTTGCTTGCATTACAGCGAAACATATAAAACTGTATACATGTCATTCTTATTTTGTTTTCTTATATATACCTTACAGATTTTGATTATCGATTTCCCTCAGATGGATGCTATTGATTTGGATGAATTTACTTTTGATGGTAGGGATTTCATTTTTATTATCGATTTGTTATTCTTTTTTGTTGTTGTTCTGTTTTATGATTTTTTTTCTTTTTTTGCATTTTTTTCAGTTGATTTGACTGATGGAGAAATAATCCAGATTGACTCTACACAAGAAAACCTTGCTGGTATGCAGTCATTTTTTTTCATTCTACTCTGTCTCTTAGTGAATGCTACTCTATTGAACACTGAATTCTATTGTATGTTTTTCATTTGCTTTTAAGTTGAATCTGAACTTTCTACTGTCCCTGCTGATGGAGTTCATCTTCCTCACTCTGAAGTCATTATTAATAATGATGCTGAAGAAGGTACTAATTTATTCTTGTCTTATACACCGTGTTTTGTACTGTGTTTTTGATTGTTCAGTGATCGTGATTTCTATGTGTTTTTTGATTCTTTTTCTCCTAAACCTGCAGGAGAAAAATTAGAAAACTATGACTTGGTTGGTGTTGTTGTTAAATCTGAAAAGGAGGCTTATGAGATGTACAATGACTATGCATTTAAGCTTGGGTTCAGTGTTCGGAAGTCAAAAATGAAGCGTAGAGCAGATGGCTCTTTATCTATGAGAAGTTATTTGTGCTCTCAAGCCGGTTTGAAGAAGCAAAAGACCAAACCTGATGTATCCTTTAAGAAGCTGAATGTGAGGTCTAATTGTGGAGCTCAAGTGCAGTTCCAAATCGATAAAGACGGAACCTGGATTGTTTCAAAGCATGTCAAAGAGCACACTCATGCCTTATGCCAATCATCCGCTAGCCACCTTTTGAGATCGCATAGAAGAATTAACCGAAACCACATTGCATATTTGGAGGAGTTGAAGAAAGGTGGAGTTGGGGTTGCTGATGGTTATCGGGTTTTGAAAAACCAGTCTGGTGGATCACCGTGCTTAGGGTTTGGCCTTAGGGATGCTTACAATGCATTGAACAACCCTAAGATTCTCGATGGGACCGACTCCGGCAGGTTGTTAGATATGTTTAGGAATAGACAGGCCAACGAGAAGGACTTTTTCTTTGATTTTCAGCTTGATAGCCAGTCCCGGTTGTGTAGTTTTTTTTGGAGGGATGGACGCATGTTGGAGGACTACAAGCTCTTCGGTGACCTAGTTGTTCATGACACGACTTACCGCACGAACAAATATGACATGATCTGTGGTCCGTTTGTTGGTATGAACCACCACGGACTCAATGTCATGTTTGGTTGTGGTTTTCTGCTGAACGAGACTACTGAATCTTTTGAGTGGCTGTTCAAGACCTTCTTGCGAGCTATGAATGGTTTTCCTATCACTATCATGACCGATCAGTCTGCTGCTATGGCTGCTGCTATTGCAAAGATATTTCCTCATTCTCGGCATCGTCTTTGCATTTGGCATATTGGAGAAAATTCGAAGAATCACATCATGGCACTTCGGATTAGAGAAGGGTTCATGGATGATTTCAACTATTTGCTGAAGTGCTGTGATTCGATTGTTGAGTTCGAAACAAAGTGGTTGGAGTAAGTTTTCATTATTTTCAATATTTCATTTTTTTTATATATTTCTGATTATTACATATGGAATTCTACTATGTCCTGTTCAATTCTACTCTGTTTGTTAGTTAATTCTGCTCTGATATATGTCTCATTCTTCTCTGTTTTTTTTTTGTAGGCTGACTTCCAAATATGATTGTGCAAGCAACAGCTGGTTGTTGAGGCTATATGGGATTAAAGAGAAATGGTGTCCTGCTTTCAACAAGGGTTATTTCTCAGGCGGTGCACTGTCTTCACAAAGAAGTGAAAGCACTAACCAAGCTCTCTCTAAGAAACTGTCCAAAACTTCCGGGCTATGTGACTTTTTCCATTGCTTCGAAGGTGTTGTTGCAGAATGGAGGAGCAATGAGAAAGCCCAAGATGTGTGTTGCCTTATCGGTAAGCGAACACTGTCTACAGATGATCCTAAAATACTTTTGCATGCTAGTGATGTATATACATTGAAGGCTTATGACATGTTTGAGCATGAATACAAGAAAGGTTCTACTTCTTTTCAGTTGCTTGTTAGTGCTGATTCTTTCACTGCTACATTCCATGTGTGGCGAGAAGGTCTTGAGAATATAAAGCACACTGTGTCTTATGGGCTTATTGATAAAAGTGTGAGTTGCACATGCAAGTTATTTACTGAAGTTGGAATCTTGTGCTCGCATTCCTTGAGAATCATGAATATCCATTGTGTTTCTGTTATTCCTGAGTTCTACATATTGCCGAGGTGGCGTAAATATGTTAGAAGTCGTGTAATGGAGAGTGGTGTTCCTTCATTTACCTCTCGATCAGAAGATTCAACTGCAACATCTTTGTGGAGAACCCAAGCAAGTAGGATGGCTTTGAATTTGATTTCTACTTGTGAGTATAATAAGGAGGCTCAGGTGATTTGGGACACAGGTGTTCAGAGTATTAGAAAGGATGTTTTTCGTGCTGTTGGTCCAGTTACCGATGAGGGCTGTTTGGATGACGCATCTTCAAGAACTGACATTGTTCAAAATCCACAAAGTACAAGCTTGAAGTATACACGAAGAAGGAGGGTGAAGCCTACAATGGAGAAGATATGCAATAAAAAAAGAGGTGGAAAGAAGAAATCAAAAACTGCCGAGTTAAAAGACAAGATGGTTGTTCAGAATTTAAAGGTAACTTTATTCTGTCTTTTGTTTTCTATTGTTTTTAATTATGATTTCTACTCTGTATTACAATGAATTTGACTATATTTCTGATACCTTTTATGACTATGGTTTTTTGTAGGATGGCAATGGTGTTTACGTTGTGCACCCTGTTTCTGGAGGTCAAAGTTTAGAAGTTCTTTCACCGAATACAAGTTCCAGATTTCCCGCAGTCTTATATGATTATGTCCCTTGATTGTTTTTTATATTTTGGAAACGATGTGTTGATCCCCTTGATTATTTTATTGTTGATGACGTTGTTTTTATGACATTCTATTGTTGGATTTTATTTTTTTGTCCTGCTGAACAATATTTTTATGATATTATTTTTTTTTTCATGTGTTAGATATTGTGTAAATTTACAGTAGAATTCATAATAAAATGAAGTAGAATATGAACAACAAGAGAGTAGAATACACTACTCATTGCAGTAGAACAAATTAGATAATGGTGCCGCCTTCAATCCAAGTTTGCCTCCCCCAATTATAGTTCGCCTCCGTCGATTATTCACCGCCGAAGGCGGCCCCGATCGTTCACCGCCGAAGGCGGCCCCGATCGTTCGCTTGCCTTAATCATTGTTTGCCTCCCTCGATTATTGTTGCCACTTCGATACAAGACCTTTCGATACAAGACATTTCGATACAAGACCCCCCCTTTATCCCTTTATTAAAATTCTGAAGCCGCCGAAGGTGGCCGTAATCATTGTTTGCCTCCCTCGATTATTGTTGCCACTTCGATACAAGACCTTTCGATACAAGACCTTTCGATACAAGACCCCCCATTTATCCCTTTATTAAAATTCTGAAGCCGCCGAAGGTGGCCGTAATCATTGTTTGCCTCCCTCGATTATTGTTGCCTCCCTCGATTATTGTTGCCACTTCGATACAAGACCTTTCGATACAAGACCTTTCGATACAAGACCCCCCCTTTATCCCTTTATTAAAATTCAGAAGCCGCCGAAGGTGGCCGTAATCATTGTTTGCCTCCCTCGATTATTGTTGCCACTTCGATACAAGACCTTTCGATACAAGACCCCCCCTTTATCCCTTTATTAAAATTCTGAAGCCGCCGAAGGTGGCCGTAATCATTGTTTGCCTCCCTCGATTATTGTTGCCTCCCTCGATTATTGTTGCCACTTCGATACAAGACCTTTCGATACAAGACCTTTCGATACAAGACCCCCCCTTTATCCCTTTATTAAAATTCTGAAGCCGCCGAAGGTGGCCGTAATCATTGTTTGCCTCCCTCGATTATTGTTGCCTCCCTCGATTATTGTTGCCACTTCGATACAAGACCTTTCGATACAAGACCTTTCGATACAAGACCCCCCCCCTTTATCCCTTTATTAAAATTCAGAAGCCGCCGAAGGTGGCCGTAATCATTGTTTGCCTCCCTCGATTATTGTTGCGTCCCTCGATTATTGTTGTCTTCCTCGATTATTGTTGTAGAATGCATCAATATATGGAGTAGAATATGATACAGAACAGAGTAGAATAGACTACTAAATGCAGTAGACCTCATTAGAACAACATAATGACCACGATAATTGTTTGTCTCCCTCGATTATTGTTTCCACTTCGATACAAGACCTTTCGATACAAGACCTTTCGATACAAGACCCCCCCTTTATCCCTTTATTAAAATTCTGAAGCCGCCGAAGGTGGCCGTAATCATTGTTTGCCTCCCTCGATTATTGTTGCCTCCCTCGATTATTGTTGCCACTTCGATACAAGACCTTTCGATACAAGACCTTTCGATACAAGACCTTTCGATACAAGACCCCCCCTTTATCCCTTTATTAAAATTCTGAAGCCGCCGAAGGTGGCCGTAATCATTGTTTGACTCCCTCGATTATTGTTGCCTCCCTCGATTATTGTTGCCACTTCGATACAAGACCTTTCGATACAAGACCTTTCGATACAAGACCCCCCCTTTATCCCTTTATTAAAATTCAGAAGCCGCCGAAGGTGGCCGTAATCATTGTTTGCCTCCCTCGATTATTGTTGCCTCCCTCGATTATTGTTGCCACTTCGATACAAGACCTTTCGATACAAGACCTTTCGATACAAGACCCCCCCTTTATCCCTTTATTAAAATTCTGAAGCCGCCGAAGGTGGCCGTAATCATTGTTTGCCTCCCTCGATTATTGTTGCCTCCCTCGATTATTGTTGCCACTTCGATACAAGACCTTTCGATACAAGACCTTTCGATACAAGACCCCCCCTTTATCCCTTTATTAAAATTCTGAAGCCGCCGAAGGTGGCCGTAATCATTGTTTGCCTCCCTCGATTATTGTTGCCACTTCGATACAAGACCTTTCGATACAAGACCTTTCGATACAAGACCTTTCGATACAAGACCCCCCCTTTATCCCTTTATTAAAATTCTGAAGCCGCCGAAGGTGGCCGTAATCATTGTTTGCCTCCCTCGATTATTGTTGCCACTTCGATACAAGACCTTTCGATACAAGACCCCCCCTTTATCCCTTTATTAAAATTCTGAAGCCGCCGAAGGTGGCCGTAATCATTGTTTGCCTCCCTCGATTATTGTTGCCTCCCTCGATTATTGTTGTAGAATGCATCAATATATGGTGTAGAATATGATACATAACAGAGTAGAATAGACTACTAAATGCAGTAGACCTCATTAGAACAACATAATGACCACGATAATTGTTTGCCTCCCTCGATTATTGGTGTAGAATATGATACAGAACAGAGTAGAATAGACCCCCCAACCCCCCACTGTGTCCCTTTATAATCGAGGGAGGTTAACGATCACGGCCGCCTTCGGCGGCCGTGATCGTTCAACTCCCTCGATTATTGTTCACCTCCCTCGATAATTGTTTGCCTCCCTCGATTAGGCTTTATGGGCTTATTTTTAGGGATTAGTGTTTAGGGGTTATTTTTAGGGTTTATGGTGGATTATATTATTCACTACAGTATAATCGATTATTAAACAAAGTACAATGTAATTTATAAATAGTGTACAAGTAAAAATTGAGGAGAATGTGTTTATAAATAGTGCAGAATACATTACTAACTGGTGTAGAATGCATAAAGATAGTACAAAGAACAAATCCATTTTTCAGATTTCAATCCCACTACAGCAAATTCATATTTTAGAATAGATTTAGATGTCACCAACAGCACACATGCTCAGTTTTAAATACAAATTGATATTTCAAATACAACTTCCATCAAATACAAATTCCACAATTTCAAATACAAATTCAATACATTACACTGAACTCAATGCCCTAATCCAATCAATTAATGTTCAAATATGTTCAAATACTCAGAAACCATGCTCAGATTGATGAATGTCCTATCCTTGTTTCAGAACTTCAAGCTCAATAGATGCATTCTCTCTTGCCCTTCTAACAACTTCTTTTCTCACCTCGTTCACCTCTGTCATGATGATAGCAGAACAATATTTCACTCTAAGGATCTTCAACATATCAACATCCTGTTTGAAAAATAAAATAAATATTTCAGAAATAGTATTGACCATAGATACAAAGCAAACACTGCAAATTACATGTAGATACAAGCATCACATTAGAGGTGAATGAGATTGAAGATTACCTTGCTTTTTTTGAATCCGCATTGCCACTTCTCATCACCCTTATATGTTTCCATGTGTCTCATGCAGTAAACACCACAGTCATTGTAGTTATCCTTGAAGCGCCATGCCATTTTCAGATTGGTTTGCTTGAAGTCGACTACTTTCTTGTTCAGCTTCTTTTTCTTCAAGTCCAGGTAGGAAGCAAACTTGAATTGCTGTACAATCAGAGCATTCATTCAGTTCTTATTAATAACAATCCACTATTTTGACATAAGAATCAGAGCAGACTACATCCAAATTCAGTGTAGAATATGTTCAAATACTGTGTAGATTAACATTTTTACATAATAATTCACTGAATGCATACTAATTAAACCTTGACTAAATTCTATTGATCATAATTAAGTCAGTGTAGATTCCATTCAATAATTAAGTGTAGAATCTGTACCAGATCTGCGCTGATGTCCCCATAACGATCCAAGCACTTTAGATTCCCCGGGAGTGGCTTGTTGTCTATAATTTCAACCATCTCCTTCTGGAAATTGAAGCACAAGGTCCAGAAATGAGCATTCTCTATCACAGCAAAGAATATCTGTACAATCAAATATTCGAAATCATTAGTATGTGGTTTCAAACTGCAGTACAAAACGTGTATTAAGGTCTACTTACCATGTCAGCATCTTCAATGTCTAGATTCCCGTTGCATCTGAGCTCATCATCTATGATTTTTTCAAAAAACTTTTGGTTTTCTTCATCACTGTCCTTTGGATGAGCAATCAATTGCTGTTTTTGTGAATATAATTAGATATGCGTCTCCAATGAATTCCTTAATTTAAAATACATATTAGTTTTACTTACAGATGCAGCAGTAGTGAAGAAAACTCTTTTAACTTCCCCTGGTGCTCTTCTCATATTTTGATGGTTAAGCTTCAAGCACCAGATGTCGATTATGTTGCTCACCACCCATGTGTCAGGCAGGAGGGTTTCAAAATCATTTCGGTATGCATACCGACTCCTCCCTCTAAATAGGAGCTCCCTATGAAACAGTTCAAACAGAATATAAATTAATCTACATTATTCTAGCAAAAAACAAAATAATTAAATCAGTTACAAACAGTTACAAGTTCAAGTCACAGACACAAAAACACAGCAGATTTAATTACTTTTTAATGTAGAATTCATAACAAATCAGAGTAGACCCTAACAACAGAGTTCAGAAATCACAGCAACAGAGTTCAGTCTACTCTGTTGAATCAGTTTTGAACATGCCAACTCAGACTTGAACACAGTAAAAAACACAGCTTGTGATTATTTGTTTGTTTACGCATATCATTCAGAAATCAAAGTAGAAAATATTTTATACAAGTCATGCCTTCTAATTTCAAATACAAACTCAGTTGAAGATCAAATAGACTTTTAGGTGATGATTTTCAGATTTTTCACAGTAGAGAATGAGATGCATACCCCTTGGTTTTGTCGTTCATTGGCAGAAAAGCATAGTCTGCTATGAATTGCTCCTTCTTGCTTATGCGATTCACATCAGTCAATGTTCCCCTCCAGAACGGAGACCTCAGTTTCAGTGGAAGGTTCTTGTGCATTCGAGTCTTTGTTTTTCGAACCATCACATCTGGGGAATCGTCCTCTGACTCATGCAAGCACCTGTTTTCAAGAGTAAAAACAATAAATCAGTTATTTAATGTAAATCATGTTTATATTCAAAAAACTTTTGGTAAAATATATTAGAACTTACTGAATGAATTCTGTCTCACTCATTTTCCTTTCTGTGACGACCATGTATGTGTTTTCTTGATCCCCCACGAATAGGCCGCCATCTTGGCTTTCAGAATCAACTCCTGGAATTCCAAGGTTGAATGAAGGGCAGCTGGGATCCTTTCTCTTCGCTTTCATCAATATGAAGGCCTTCTCCATTTCTTCGACAGCAGCAATGAAGTCATCATCAAAATACACTTCATCAGTTGTTGGCTCCATGGCAACATTGAAAGTCTTGTTCTGTGAAGACTGGATTGGATCCTTCTCCTTTTCCTTTTCAACTTCCTCCTCCTGTTCTTTCTCAATCCCCTTCTCCTTTTCAACTTTCTTCTCCTTTTGAACTTCCTTTTCCTGTTCAACCTTTTCCTTTTCCTTGCCATCATCATCCTTATCAACCACTGCCTGCTGCTCTTCTGCATGTTCATCACTTTTCATCATGCTCTTGACCAGGGCATTTTTAAGGATGGTTGCCATCAATTCTGCTTTGCCCATCTCTGTTAAGACAGTTATGCATTGGGTCACTCCTTCGGCAATCTTCCTAAGACCCCCAGTCAAGTCTGCTGTAGGAGTTTTCGGTTGTTTCGGTTGAGCTGCAGCAATATCTGCAGGGATTTCTTCAACAACAGCAGCATTTTCCTGTGGGGAAGCTTCTTGAGGGCCATCAGGAGCATCCAATGGATCAGCAGCAGCAGCATTTTCTATATTTGCAGCAGCAGCAGCAGGGAGATCTTGTGGGGCAACTGCTGGTTCAACAACTTCTTGTACCTCACGTGGCCTTGTCAGCCTCTCCACTACTTTCCCAACCCCAAACCTCTTTGGTTCAGTCTCAGTTTCCCGCTTGATCCTGGCAGCTATATTTTTGGCATTCCAGCTTCTGCAGACCGGGAACTGTCTTTGGACAGTCCTCGACATAAACACCATTCGGTCCAAATAGCAGAGCTGGAAAAAGAATGTAGATTACATTAACAAAGTAAGTAGGATTATATGTAAAAGAAAGTAAATTTATAGTGTTCATATTTGTTTACCATCAGAAATGTCACTGGCCCGGTGAAGTAGTAATTTTTACCCTCTTTGAACAATCTTGCAGCTGTGACGAGGGATTCAATTGTGTAGCTACACCAATCCAAATTTTTGATTTCTGAAACGTCTCTCACAGCATGCAAGACGTTGAAGTTTGAGTAGTTATCTTGCTTCCCTTTCAGCAAGGTGCTAACTACTAAGACAACAAAATCGCGTTTGAAGTCATCTCCATGTTCAGTAGTTCCTTTCAATCGTTCACACATCTTTGCTGGTGAAGGACCACCTGTGTTATTGACATAAACTCAATCAGTTAATTGAATTTAGAATCATTAAATGTGTAGTGGAACTACAAATTATAATTCATACCAGTAGGAGTTCCCCATCTTCTCCTCCAATCCTCTAAAAATGTCGTGAATCCATCATCAATATCATCACATTTCAGGCCTGCGTCATAAAAAGTATATTTTCAGTTACAATTATATCAATAATATCAATAATATGATTAAGGTTATAGTGCAGTAATTTCTTACCTGTGGATTCTTCGACCAGCTTGTTTCCTTTTGGAAGATCAAAGATTGATACCACATCATCTTCTGTAATATCAATGTCTCCGTTCTGGAGAATGATACGACAGGTAAGGTAGTCAAAACTCTCCATTATAAAATGTAACAAGCTGAACTTGTTTTGACTGATCTCCAGATTCAGAAAACCTCCAAAGCCGATATCTCGCACGGCCTGTTTCTGATCTTCATTCATATTTTTAACCAAACTTGATACATGGTTTGGCGACATACGACAAGGGAATTTCTTTTTTGCTTCATCCTCCTCATCCTCCTCAACTTTCCCTTTTCCCTTGTCGATTTTTGCCTTTTTCCTCTTTCCCAGAAGCAGCTCTGGATCATCTTTCTCAGAAGCACCTCTTTTTGTTTTCTTCTGCTCCTCAGCAGCTGCTTCTTTCTCCACTTCCTTCTCAGCAGCTTCTTTCTTTTCTTTCTTTTTTAGTGTTGCTTGTTTCACAGCTAATTTCTCCTTCTTCTTCTTAGCTGCTTTCTCCACCTCTTTCTCAGCAGCTGCTTCTTTCTCCACCTCCTTCTCAGCTGTTTTCTTTTTGTCTTTCTCAGCTTCCTGCTAAGTATTTTAAACAAGAGATATTTTAGTATTTTTTGCAAAAATAGAATAATCAACACATTTGAATTATAAATTGAAACAAAGAAAAAATAATGCCAACTGAAACCATATTAATTACATGACACAAAATAATATAAGAATCAGAGCAGAGTACATCACAATTCAGTGTAGAATATGTTCAATTACAGTGTAGATTCACATTTTTACATTATACTTCACTTAATCCATATTAATTACATGACACAAAATAATATAAGAATCAGAGCAGATTACATCACAATTCAGTGTAGAATATGTTCAATTACAGTGTAGATTCACATTTTTACATTATAATTCAGTAAATACATACTTATTAAACATTGATTGAATGAATTATATTGATCCTAATGAAAAAAATAACATGTATTGATCCTAAATACAAAATGCACGATGAATAATGATATATTAACATATAAGTCAAAGTATAATATTACCTTCTCTCTGTTTTCTTTCTGTTTCTGAGCAGCTTCCTCTTCCTCTTTTTTCTTTTTCAAAGCTGCTTGTTTCACAGCTTTTTTCTCAATCTCCTTTTTCTCTGCTCCTTTATCCTTCTCCTTCTCCTTCTTTTCTTTTATATCTTTGGGAGCTTCCTTCTTTTGCTGCAATTATGAACAATGAATATTTATTATTGAAATAAGCAAAAAATAATGTCAACTGAAACCATATTAATCAGAGCAGAGTACATCACAATTCAGTGTAGAATCTGTTCAATTACTGTGTACCTCTTGCTTCTCAGCAGCTTCTTTTTCCATCTCCTGCTTCTCAGCAGCTTTTTTCCTCTTCTCCATGCTTTCCTTTACAACTTTGAGTGCTGCTTCTCTCTCCTTCTTCTTCTTTTCTTTTTCAACTTTCTCAGCTTCCTGCTAAGTATTTTAAAACAAGAGATATTTTAGTATTTTACGCAAAAATAGAAGAACCAACACATTTGAATTATAAATTGAAACTTTAACATATCAGTCAAAGTAGAATATTACCTTCTCTATCTTTTCTTTCTGCTTCTCAGCAGCTTCTTTTTCCTTCTCCTTTTTTTCTTTTTTCTGTTTCTCTGCTTCTTCTTTGTCCTTCTTCTTGTTTTCTTTTTCAACAACTTTCTCCTTCTCCTTCGTAGTAGCTTCTTTATCATCTGCTCTCTTCTTTTGCTGCAATTATAAGCCAGAGATATTAGTATGTTATAATGAAATAATAGAGGAGAATGCATTCACTATGTATAAGATTTTACCTTTTTCCTTTTAGGTTCAGCTGCTGCAACCTCATTTACAGCTTCCCTCCTTGGGCTCCTTCTGATCTTTAAACCTTTAGGTTCTTGCGGTTGGGCTCCTTCTGTTTCCTGTTTTATTCATAACGCATAAAGCAT
Source organism: Euphrasia confusa (assembly GCA_954870475.1). Classification (NCBI taxonomy): domain Eukaryota; kingdom Viridiplantae; phylum Streptophyta; class Magnoliopsida; order Lamiales; family Orobanchaceae; genus Euphrasia; species Euphrasia confusa. The sequence goes on along the minus strand of OX940969.1, from coordinate 2,593,021 downwards.
TAGTATGTTATAATGAAATAAGAAAAAAGAATTCAATCCAAAAAGCATAAAATGTACGATGTATAATGATATATTAATAACATATTTACCATGTTAGAACTTCTTCCAGTTGTTTGGACTGGTTCAGTTTCTTTCTCTTTTTGAGGGACGAAAAGAACCATAGCCCGCTCCTCTCCAGTTTGTCGCACATCCTCTGGGGCTTGTGCTTTCTTTTTAATCCATATCGCATCAAACAAACATTAGTATGTAATAATGAAATAATAGAGGAGAAAACTTCTGGAGTAGTCGTAGTAGTATTTAGTGAATATTACAAACCTTTTCTTGTTCAGGAGTGAAATTTAGTTTCCTCCTCGGGCTTGCTGTACTAGAACTAACTGTTGTTTTCTTCTTTCCCCTTGTTTTATGAACCAACTGCTTCTTCATTTCCTAAAAAGTATAAAAACAGAATAATTATTTTTTGTACATAATTAATCCTCCCCACACCCCTTACATTCAATTAAGGGTTGACCTTTCTTTTTGTGCTCTGTATGATTTTCACCCGTTGACCATTGATTATTGCACGAACTGATGGTATTTTCCCCATATTCTGTTTTAATAGTGATTTTCTATTATGTTAGTATTAACATACCAAATACAACAGTATTGTTCTACTGATTCAAATTCCATATCACATACACAGAAACACAGGAGATTGATTTACTTTTCAAAGTAGAAGTCATAACAAATCAGAGTAGACCCTAATAACATATCAAACCTAACACACAAGTTCAGAAATCACAGTAGAGTCGACTCTGTTGAATCAGTTATGAACAAATCAAACACAAGAAACAGGTTGTATTGTTTTCAATCAAACACACTAATTAGAAGTCTCAGAAAACCATAGTAGAACTAGCAGGCTTTGTATTTTTTTCAACTCAGATTTGAAAACAGTAAAAAATCATAGTACAAGTAGCTGGTTTTCTATTATGTTAGTATTAAGATACAGTGTGTTAATCAACATACCAAATACAACATACACATTACCGAGTCCCTAAAAACAGAGGAGATTCATACTACAATCTAGCATATGAACATAGAAGATAGCATCACAGAGGATAGCATCACAGAAGATATCATCACAAAAGACACATATAATCATAGAAGGTGGCATCACAAAGTAGTAATGAACACAGTAAATAACAGTGAATGCAAATAACTAAAAAGGTTCCAAATAGAACAAACACAAATACAGAACACACACACATACACAACAAACAGTAAATTGTAATTTTCATTTTACAGCTTTTGCTAACTTTTGTATTTTCACAGTAATCAAAGTTGAAGTCATAACAAATCACAGTAATGAAAGTAGCTGGGTTTTTTTTATTTGCAGTCAATCATAATCTGATTAGAGTAGATACTACCGAATATATGAAAACTGAACAGCTTTAAACTGAACAACTATAAGGCTTCCTAATATGCAAACTGAAATTTATACTTACCAAATCCAGCACACAAGTGTAGACTCTAACAACATATCAAACCTAACAACATATCAAACCTAACACACAAGTTCAGAAGTTACAGTTGATTCAGTTTCTAACTTAACTCAATGATGAACAGAGTTTGTGATTATTTGTTTAATCAACAAACACACACATACAAACAAACTTTATGATTCCAATTAATCCCAAAATAGAGTAATTACTATAAGGCTTTGTAACATGCTCATTATCAGTCAAACAAACTCATTAGAAGTCTAAAAAACAGAGGAGATTTTTTCCAAACTCTCAGTACAATATAGGTTCTGCTCAGTAGATGGCATCACAATTCAAGTTCAACTTGCAAAACACAATTCAACGCATTCTAAACTCAATTGCTTTTTTGATTTTCAGGCAAACATACTCATTAGAAGTCCCAAAAACACAGGCATCACAGTAGCTGAAAACATCACAAATTTTTACATGCAATCTGAGTAAAAATTGAAATTAGAGAAATTAGGGTTCGTAATTACCTTTTACTAGTTCAGGAATTGTTGTTGTTGCTGGTACTTCGTTTTCTCTTCTTCGCGGTGCTCCGACGAGTCTCGAAGTTCGGTGGTACCGTTGGTGGTTACGGTGGTGTTGTTGATGGTTGTTGGTGGTTTTTTTGTTGGCGTCGGGGTGGGAAAAGCTTGTGTCGTCGGTGGACGTGGATTTACGGTGGTGCGAACGGGCGGCGGACGTTGGTGCGGAGCGGTGGTTTCCCGGTGATGGTGTCGGTTTTTGCTTCTGTGCGCGCAGTTGTGAGAAGAGAGAAAGAATAGACTCCTCACGTGTTCGTGATCGTGTGCGTATAGGGGCCAATTTTTTTGGGCCTGAAACGTTTTTATAATTGGGCTGGGGACCATAAAATCTACATGGGCCCCTACCCCATGGTATAGGTTCCCCTCTATGTTAATACTAGAATATTATTAATATATTTTTTATATAAATATTTAACAATTTATAAAAATTATTATTAATTTTATAATAAATCAATTTATTTCATTTCAATTCAGATTTATTCAATTAAAATCCACTAAATTCAGTTCAAGCCAATTTCAATAAAAAAAAATAACAAGTACTCAATACAATAAAAATTAAAAAATTAAAAAACATTATACTTAGAAATTGTAATGTAAAGGTTTGTAACTAAGACTTTTTCTTCACCATCATTTTTGTGTAATTTGTTTTTAAGATTCTTCATATTTTAAGCTTTACTTTTAATAACAAATTGTAGTAGTACTACTATAATAGAATTTCACAAAAGTGATTTCTTCAGTAAACAAAAAAAAAAGTTGAAAATTAACAGACATTACAACTCTTCCTACAGTAACCCAGGAGACCAGAAGATCCAATCATATACACAGAATTCTTTGTGCACTCTCCAAGGGAAGCCCATTTTTCGCAGCTTTTGTGTTTGTCCTTGCAATTACCATCAGACCCCACGATCTTGTCGGCATTGTAAACATGAATCCACTTCGTTGCAGACCACTTCTCGCCTTCACCCACAGGGCAGCCAGCATGCAGGCTCCTGGGATCTGTGACTGCGTTCGGAAGTAGGCTGAAGAAAAGAAGTGCATCCCCTTTGCGCGGCTTCACTGTGAAATTTCGCAAAAAAAAAAAAAATGGGATGTGTGATCTATCGACATGGTGAAACTTAGAGCGAATTGCGAGTTTTAGTTTACGAGTGTCTCACCTGAAGGCCCTTGTTTTCCGCACTCGGACAAATCTTTCTCTCTTGACCACACCTACATTATATGACATCTCATTTAACTAAACAACCAATATATAGATTCTGAATTCTGAAAGTTTATGTGGAGATGCGACTAACCTCTGCAAAGGGAAACACGGTTTCACCTCCTTTCTCGACATCCGTAAGATACATCAGCACTGTGGCTAGTCGGTTTCCCCCATGAGCAATATTTTTCTCGTCCGTGAAATAGTCCATATGAGCGTCGTATTTCTGTCCAGGTTCATACCGCAGTACTTCCATGTCTTCTCCATTTTCTATATACAATAACACAAGTCACTAAATCAGGCATTGCTCAAATATTTGAAATTGTCAAATTGTCATTCTCTATGCCTGCATTCATTCTAATATGTGACATAGATGTATCTCATGCAATATCTAAGGCTTCAAGCGAGTCCAAGCAGAGCTTCTATTAGATGGTTAAGGAAATCACATAAAAGTCATATGATAGTAAATTAGCAATTTACTAAATGGCTATTGTAATATAGTTTCAGAAATAGAAAGGAAATGAAACGAGGAAGGACAGAAAGCAATAAAAAAGCAACTTATACAGATCAAAGAAAATTAGCAGTATCAGGGTGATATCAGCTTCCCCAGACTAAGTAGGTGCTATGCGGTTTAAATTAAAAGATAATTTGAATTCGAAATCAAATATGAAGGGAGACTCTGGTTCCCAGTCTCTCTCCGAAAGAAGAAAATAATACTGTAATAACAATAAAAAAATATGAACTCCAAGTTGATATGGAACTGGAACTCGTGTATAAGAAACACAATCAAATAACTAAGAAAAAGGAACCAATCGGCACAATCCACACATGATAACTCCATTTCACATCAAAGTAAGATATATGTTCAAAATTTTAGGCTATTATAAAATGCGACATTGTGACCTTTTGGTAAAAATGTCCACGCAGAAATCTTGTCTTCTATGCCGGAGACGATAAGATCCTATCAGCAACAGATGTGAAGAATAATAGTTAAAAATCATGCACACAGACACACACCGTGCTCTCAAAAGTATGATGAATAGATGACATAAGAGTGGTCAACGAATGAACCCATATAATTTCTCCTTGATTAATTATTGAATACCATAAGATTAAAACGGTCTTACTTCAAAACACCATTTTTCCTGCAATTAAAGTTGCACATAACAGGAGTTTGATAAAGGAAAGGTCATTTTAATTTTACAAACATGATAGAGGTCCTAATTTTTCATCGTAATAGTTATTCTATCAAAATAATGAAAAAGTGAAGGAATCTGCTAATTGCATTATTGAAAGAAACTAAAAGTTGATGTGTGTTAATTCGACAAGAACCGGCACAACTCCTTTCACTGATAACATTCATTCGATCTCAGTTCGACCCAATTCACATGCATCACTAACAATGAGCAACGAGGCTTGTATCAAGATATTGGGAATAAGAAGGAAATCAAACCTTCCCTCTTGAAATAAACATTCCGGAGCTAGTCCGAGCCTCACTCAGAATATTCTTCCCAGACGAACCGTTGGTCACCTCCGACCTCTTCAGCTCCAGTTTCGCCTGAATTTAATCACACGAATCCATCAATTACATTACATGTACAACACACACAGAGAAAGAAGTCCAAAAGGGGCGATCTAAACCCACCAGAGAAATCAAGTGATTGCATTCTTCATCCGTCAGAAAACCTTCGTACAAAAATGCTCTAAAATAGATTCGCAGAAAAAAAAGCTCAATCGTACGAACAGTAAGAAAACAACAACAAAAATCATGAAATAAAAGTAGCAAAAATGAATCACGCAAACCAAGTAACCTGGGTTTCCACGCAATGGATTTGACTTTGGACGGATTGATTATCGAATGGCACGAGGATTTCTGCGAGATCGCCGCGAACAACAGCAGGGCGAACAGGGGAATGTGGAGAACCTGAATCATCAGTTGCAAGTGGGAAAATAAAGTGTTCGAAATGCAGGTTTATTTTTCAGCTGATATTTATCTGGATTTGGGGAGTTGGCGACGACGAGGGCACGTTATATAGACGCAGGAAAAAACGACGACGTATTATTCTTTATGCGACTGTGTTGACTACCAATAAAATGAAGGAAATATTACATTTATCTGATGAAGCTCTCACCTCACTTACTTAGTTACTTAAATAGGAGTAGAAAATTATTACTGTTATTTACTTATTTAGTTAATTTCGTAAATATTTCTCTATTTTAGTGGTTTTTTACTATACTACTCTTGGTCAAAAATTATACTATTTTGTAAATATTTTAGATACTTTTTATATTTAGCAATAAGTAAATTAATATTTGCAAAACAATTAATCAAAAAATTGTAATTACAAAGAAAATTTGACTTGAATTTGAGACAAAGAAGATGAAAATAAGCTGCAAGATCCACCAGTAGGAATGAAGATCACTTTCTTTTTGCACACATTAACATTTAACACATCTGAAAAACTTGCATCATCCTCACATCTAAAAATCTTGACATTATTTGAAATAAATACGATTCTTCCGAGCTTGCGATAGCGCCAAAACGAAAGTGATAGATGGTTAGCAATTTATGGATCGAAAATCCACTGCTTCTTATACGCATCAAAAGACTCATGTTTTTATATGTATTCATAGCAACAAACTGTGTTATCATTTCAACAGTTTGAACTACTACTACTAGTCAAGCACCTAAAACTTGAATTAAAAATCGAGCTGATGGTTGTTCATTCCGACGTCCCGTAGCTATCTTTCCTTCTCCCCATTTTTTGTTCGGACAAAAAACGTCTATCTTGATCCGACCAAGTCTCGGTTACTTATTACCCGAGTTGCTCTCTTCTTCTCCTATCGACCCCAAGTGATTCGTCCTTCTTAGCGCTGGCCTCTTCTGGAACTTCTTTCTGTTCTGGCTCCCGTCTTCCCCTTTTAACAACTTCAGCACCTGTATACGCTCACAAATTAACGAGCCGATCATAGTATTACGTAACGAATATATATACACATGCGTACGTACTTGGCTCATGTTAGGCCTTTCGGTCGAGCAATGATGGATGCATAACGAAATAACCAAAACCACCCGACTCAGCTCATCCGAGTCGTATTCGCCTTTTATCTTCGGGTCAACTATCTCCGAAACACTATTCCTGAGCAGCAGAGGCTTCGCCCACATCACGACACTGCTATGCGAATCGTCTATAGCCGGACGGCCGCTGACGAGCTCAAGCAGCACGACTCCGAACGCGTAAACGTCGGTCTTCTCGTCGACCGTGCCGTGCATGAAAAACTCCGGAGGCAGATACCTATATTGCAGAAAACCAATTGAAATCAGAATCGAGATTTCCGGTTCCAAAACCGAACCGGAACCATTTTTTTACCTTTAAAAAATCGAAGAAAACCAATAGAAATTTGGACCGGAATTGGCAGTTCAGAACCGAGATTTCCGGTTCCTAAACCGAACCGAAACAGGGTTTTAGCCGGTTCGGTTCCGATTCCCAAAAAGACGGAACCGGAACCGTTGAAACTGGCGGTTTCAATTCGGAACCGTTTTTTTTTTCCTCCAAAAATCGAAGAAAGAAAATCAAAACAAAAGGGCATTAGAACCAGAACAGAAACCGTGAAACCCCAGTTCGGTTCCGATTCTGTTTAAGTTCACATACTCGAACTTATGGTTCTAAACAAAAAAACCTGAACGTGCCTTCGAGTTCACATACCCGAACGTGCCTTCGAACTGCGAAACGGTAAGGTGGGTCCACTGATCGGGAAGCCACTTGGCGAGCCCGAAATCGGAAATCTGAGGTTCGAAATCTTCGGTCAGCAAAATATTTGCGGACTTGATGTCCCTGTGGAGGATCCTCCGCTGGCAGCCCTCGTGGAGATACGAGAGACCAGAGGCAATCCCCAGAGCGATGTTGTATCGTAGGGCCCACGACAGTTTCCCCCTTTCACCTACCGTAAACACGAATAACAATAAATCGTTTTTTTTTTTCGATCTCATAAAACGAGAGACGAGGAGAATATTTACCTTTGAGCACAGACGACAAGCATCCGTTTGGGGACAGAGGAAGAACGAGATGCATCCCGCCTTCGACCCCATACCCGATGACACCGGAAATGTTGGGATGGTTGACGTGGACTAAAATCCCGAGCTCGGATAAATAGTCAGCCGTCATCTCCTCTTGGGTCCCGCGAATCAACCTCTTGACCGCTATCAGATTTCCGTCCCCTAAGTGCCCCTTGTAAACTTCCGAATAGCCCCCTTCCCCTATCAGATTTTCTAAACCAACACACAACAGACGAAAACGAAAAATTAATCACGATTTTTTTTTAGCTCGGAAAAATTTCGAGTAAGATCGATCACCGTACCAGGGCTGAAGTTGTCGGTGGCTTTTTCGAGGTCGGACAGAGTGAAGTTTTTCCAGGAGGTTTCGAAGCAGTAGTACAAGTCGGCCTCGATTTGGGTCGGGACAGCCTGCGTGGTGGCGGTGGATCTTTTTTTCGAGAGATTCTTTATCGAGAGTATGTGGGGTATGGTCATCGACGGGCCCTTTGATGTCAGTTTACGGATGAACCCTTTCCACTGAAATTCATCGCTCTTTTCATTCGTGTGATCAACGGATTGAGCTTGTTCTGTATTCAAAGGGCTCGACTCTTGCAGCTGCTTGATCACCTCGTTGTCGGCTTCTGTTGCGCCACCGCCACCTCGAGGGGAGCATGGGGTCACCTCTATATCCAAGGAGCTTAAATCTAACCAAGGATACGAAATATTAATCAGACATAATTACAATGTAAGACATAATGTATATATGAAGCTATATATAAACCTTGAGGAGATATTGAAATGGAGGATGTTGAAAAAAGCAGTTTCTTTCCGACTACTAAAAACTGCCCGTCGTCGACGGTAGGTTCGGCGGGGGCGGCGACGTCGCTCGCGTTCTCGATTTCCCTGTCATGCATTATATATACCAATTTCAAATCCACATAAATCAGAACCCAGAAATCAGAAATATGAAAAGAAAATCACCTTGTAGTAACAAGAGATTTTTCCATGGCTCCTCGGCCAAAACAAAAAAAAAAAGTGCCTCTAGGAACCAATTAATTAATATTAATTGTGTTCCACAAATAATATTCAATATTTTTGAATGAGAAAAAATGTCAATGAAAAAATGAAAAAAACAAATGAAATTGTGGTGTGGATGTAATGTATTGTCCACACTCCACAATATATGGAAAAGGAAAATCTCCATGCACGAAAATCGGCTACACTCATTTATTAATTAATTACATCCAAAGAAAATAAAAATGTTGATGACAGAACTTGAAGAAACACGAAGTCAACACGGGATACAATACAACCTCACATATAGTACTATGTAATTACAAGTATCCATATACAATGTAGTTTCTTTACGATGACAAATTTACACATGAAATTAAATTGTAAACAAAGAATTGCTTGGTAATTACGACAAGGAGGCGCACGCAGTTTTGCGTGAGCTCTCACTAGACATTACGCGTGATTAACCCCTCAAAGATTACGTAAAGATCATTGTTATCCGGACCAAAGATTTCATCCGCCTTTCGTAGAGTTTCCTAACAAGAGCCAAGTCAAATAAAAGAAACAGACAATTAATATACAAGAGATGATGCTGATCACGAAAAGGTTATATGCAATGTCATATAGTTTAGAATGAGAAAAATTAAAGATAGCTGCATACTTCTTTCGTTTGTTTGTGTGAATTAAGCTCCTTCACATTTGCTAGAAACGTCCCAAACTGCTCATACGACAACCGAGTTCTGGTGAATAGAATGAGAATTCATGAGATGAGCCACATTTGTCAGTTGAGGGCTAGTAACTAAATCAACTCAGATCATGCAGACAACATACAGCTTGTTTCTGGAAGTAAAATTTTTGCGTATATATTGGAATAGTTATGGTTATCACTAATATGGAGATATGCATACAAGAAAGGGGTTCTCATTGATACTTGATGCTACTTAGTTTCATCAAGTGATAGTCAATAGCATTCAAACTTTTCAGTATTTTTTTTGTAGATGCGTTGAGTTACCTGACTTGGCGGAAAAACTCTTTTCCATCAACACGGGCTTTACCTGACGTAAGAACAAATTTGTTGCAAAATATAATTAGTGCGTTGTGCCATGTATCAATTGTTGAGAAAATAAATTCAACGCAAACTATGAAGATTACAAAGTTGGGATAACTGACCTGGTTGTGAGCCCGGCTCCAAGCTTGACATCGAACTGAACTGGCTCGAAGGAGTAGAAGACTTGTCATCAAAAAAGCCTCTTGCAGTTGAAAATGACATTGAGTGTCTCCTTGGAGACAATGGCTTGGGTGTCCTAGACGGGGACACAGATGCAGAAAGACTAGGAGGGGATCCGGGGGGAGTAAACCGAGGTGTGCTCGTCTGAGACGCTAACAACAAGCCGTGAGGTACACGGGGCTTCACGGCTGTCATGACAAGAAACAAAAGGTCAGAAAACAAGAAACTCTAGTATAAAACTTAGGCTAAAGCTTAGAGAACAAATTCTGAAAACATACCTTCAGTCTCGGTGCCCGTTGCATATGAATTTCCGGAATCTGAGAATTGGTTTTGCATAGAAGATGCTCTGATCGGTGGCAAGGCAGCATTATTTTCTAAAAGAGTTCAAAAAAACACTCAATGAACTCGTACCAATAATTTTCAAAATTCTCTCGTGTTGATTAGTTTTGGAATCAACAGATCAGATATTTAACCAGAAATCAAAGATGCATACCACTATTGCTTGCCAGATGCAGGGAGGCAGCCTTAGGAGCACTCGTCTATCAGGAGAAAATCAAAGAAAATTTAGGCTATCAATAACGCATAATCAAAGTCCAATGGTTCAGCTGAATACGAAGGCATGCTTATTAACTTACAGGGCTATCTTGATCATCCTCTTGGAGCGATCGCATCAGTGTCTTTCTGAAACCTTCCAACTGCAAAAGACTTAACACTGTAAGAGGGTGTCGATCAAAACACTAACTAACTTCATGCATAGTCGAAAGACAACAATGTCACGCGATTACACATAACGTAAATGACTCCAACAAAAAAAATCAGCATAAGGAATCACATCTGATCAATCCAATAAAGATAACATGACCGAAATCGAATTTCCACGATTGGACCAATATATATACATGAATCGTCAACCATTGACCGATCGAGAAATTCAGTCAACCATACCCTGGCAACATCCCTGTTCAGCTTCTTGACAGTGCTGCTTAGTTGAGCATTATCCTTCAACAAGCTTTCCTACCATTCATAATTAAACCCTAAAAAAATTAGTACTCATTCAAAAAATAAATAAAAAATTAATTCATACTACTATTTATTAAACTCAGTCCCCAAAAAGAAAATGAACTATTTCAAAGGGACGGCGGTGTTCAATTTCATGAATTTTCAATTTTAATAAAAAATTGAAAAAATATGTAGTGACTAATTAGTTCACAAATTCAAGCAACTCGGGTTCAAGTATGAAATCGGACCTTTTCCTTCTGGGCTTCGGCGAGCTTATCGGAGGCCTCGTTGAGGGCGGCGTCGAGCGAGTCGAGCTGCGATTCGAGGCCGGAGATGATACTGTCACGGTCGGTGAGCTGTTCCTGGAGTACAGACACTTCTGATTCGAGGGAGTCGACACGTGTCGAGAGCGCAATGGAGGTAATCTTACGGGCGATATCAAGCTGCTCGAATGGATCCGACGGCAAGAGCTCCAGCAGCTCCTCGGGGATGTCGAACCTGGACGATTCTCTCGCCAGCATTATCTTTTTATTTTTATTTTTCGTGAATAATTATTTTTCTTAATTATTTATATTTATTTGATTTAAAAAAAAATTAGTACTCCTACTTCATTTGGGTTTTTATAGTCTGTATGTGAATACACATCAGCCACTAAAACAGAGAACGCATGAATATCTAGATAGATAAGGAATTGGCGGCGTGGGTATTTTTAATTTTTGTCTTGTTCGTTAGGTGCACGATTCTAAGAAAAATAAAATGAGTGGTTGTTTTTGTTTATGATTTTTTTTATTACTTTGAAAGAATAATAATTTAAATTCATCAAATGTAATTAAAAATAAATAAATTAATACTTATTCGTTTTACAAAAAATAATCACACTTTTAGTTGATGCATATTATAATAAATAATTAAATATTAACTTACCTTATCAAATTTCATAAAAAAAATTAAAAGCTCGAGTTGAGATCAAAAATTTTAATTACTATTTTATAGATATACTAACCTATCAACTTATCACATATTCAAAATGTTTTTTATTCAAAATAACCTAAATCATAAGTCAATTAATAAAAATATTTTTAATATTATAAAAAGTTTTAATATTTGTTGTGGTTTCCAATCATTTAAATCTTTCGTTTTTATTTAATCAATGAATCATTAGGTTTGGAATGAATTAAATATTTGCATATGGGAATAATTAATTATACTTTAATTCTAATTGAAGAGATTGCCAATTATGTTGGAAATATTTTAAAGGGAAATATTTTAGTGCTTGAGAAATAATATCCAACGATAGAATTTGAATTAATTCTAATTGAAGAGATTGTCAATTATGTTGGAAATATTTTAAAGGGAAATATTTTAGTGCTTGAGAAATATCAACGATAGAATTTGAAATTGTATTTAAAGTACATATACAATTTGAAATTGTATTTAAATTTTGAAATTGTATTTAAAGTACACTAGTCTTCTTGCCCGTGCGATGCACGCTAATAAATTTCAAATTTTTGCTACTCGAAATAAACTCTTTCTGTTTATATTTGATGTTTAACCTAACAAATAATTTGATATAGACATTGATAATGCATAAATAAACATTAAGTTTGTGATCTAATTGTAATATCTAATAAGAAATTACAATGAAATTACAAATTTTGGAATACTTCTTTATAAACTACATTTGTTGTTCTATTCGTAAGATGGCCACGATCATCACAAAGCAAAAGTTTCAACCCGGTGGTGTTGGTTACTCTAGACAGCGCAACGTACAATTGACCGTGCGTAAATACTGGTCTCTTCAAAAATATTCCAACATTTCTCAACGACTGACCTTGACTCTTATTAATCGTCATGGCATACGATATCATAATCGGAAATTGTCTTCGTTGAAAAGAAAACGGGAATTTGGTATCTGATGGCGTCAGAGCAATTCGGGGAATAAAAACCAATTCCCCAGAATTATTTCCTCCTAATACTTTCGCCTGGATAACATAATTACCAAGGTGTGTTACAACCATCCTAGTACCATTGCATAGTCCCAAAGCGGCATCCATATTCCGTAGCAACATAACGGGCACACCAACCTAATAAAAAACAATTCATCTATCAAAAATATGTAACATCTCACAAAATGGAATTAATTCATTTAATTAATTATTTAATAAATACAATACATAGAATATACCTGCATAAATGATTGCATAAAAAAACCAAAGTTACAATTTGAATACATATATATTAACGTAATATTTGTATTAATATAAATATTAGGAATAATCAAAAGTGATTGATTATTCTTCAATAATATATATATTAGTCGCACAGTTATATAATGATAATATTTGAATGTATATATTAACTACTATATTAATTAATTAATAGAAATAGATTTGAAAAAAAAAGTTATAGTAATACTAACCTTCAACTTCAGCTCATGGTTTGGCAGTCCGGAACACTTGATGGTATTTAAAAACTCAACAGAATGCATTTGAGCAAACATATTATCCCCGCGTTCGGTAGGGACGATACTATCCGAACTCAAGTAAATTCGTTCTTCAGTATTATGCATTGCAACCATGTAATCGTTGATTTCATTAACGTCATCCAAGGTCGGCGCCAGAATCGCCCGTCCGTCTAGAAAATTGATATCACCAATGTGGTCATGGAAATTCGGGTATGTGGCTTGAACAATAGATTCAATATGATTATCCGAATGAGTTATCAAATATTCATCCGGGATCTCTATATCCACTTCTCCGTCATTATCGTCACCAATAGTACCATCCCCTATAGAAGACAGCCAATCAGAGAACTCGCGCAACTTACGACCATCACTTCCCTCACCGATATTTTGCAGTCTCATATTTTTGGTCAAGCGCAAAACTTTGCAATTTATCCATATGTTGGAAGAATTAATAGTGGCGTGAACTATATCTTGCCTCGTACCTTTAGGTATGACCGGTAAAATTTGTCGAAAATCTCCTCCGAACACAACAACCTTGCCTCCGAAAGGCAGATGCTGAGCTTCAGGTCGATGGGAGCTCATGATATCACGCATTGTTCGATCTAGTGCTTCAAAACAATTCCTACAAAAATCAAAACCAAAATAGAATAAATATGATTATGTTGTATTAATAATTATATAATAAACACAAAAATATAAGATAGTAAGACAACAAAATCTGATTAATTGATTGTTAATACCTGTGCATCATAGGAGCCTCGTCCCATATAATGAGTTTCGTCTTAACAATCAATTTACCTAGATCGCTTTGCTTCCTGATGTTACACGTAGAGCTTTCGTGCAAAGATATCGGAATCTTTAACCTTGAATGGGCTGTTCTACCTCCTGGTAAAAGAAGAGAAGCTATACCGCTTGAAGCAACATTTAGAACAATGTCGCCCCTAGATCGGACGACAGCAGATAGAGTCTTCCAAACAAAAGTTTTGCCAGTTCCACCATAACCATACAAAAAGAAAACCTGTCCGTTTGGATCGTCGAGAGTTCGAATGATTGTCTTATAAGCCTTCCGCTGATCATCATTCAACATGACCACTAATTGTTCGTACTCGACTCGGAGAGCATTTCTGTCATAGGCAAGCTCGGCTGCTAAGAGGCTGTTTTGTCCAACAGTAACATCAACGAATTTTGGATATGGCATATTTGGAATATCTTTCAGCGTTTGTCCTTGGCGCTTCAACATCTCTTCAATAAATTGCAAGCACAAATTATAAATCTCATCTTGTGTGAGAGTTACATCTGAGGATAATATGGAAAAAATACGTTAATAATTAGCGGTCGATTATCAAAAATATCGATAAATTATATTGCATGAAGGCACTGTAAAAGTTTTTCATGAGGCAAATGATGTAATACCAACATCGCTCGGACAGTTTTTCATGGATTTTAAAAGTTGTGCAAATTTTAATAACCTGCATTAAATATAATAAAAATTATAAATCACTTATTTATTACACATATATAATAAAAAAATGTATTTAGGTCTATAAACATTAAATTCAATAACATACCTTTAGTAAAACTGAACGAAAGTCTTTTTCGTAGGAATTGACATCAGACCAAGACATTGATTGAAAATGATTAGTAAAAAGTTGAAAAAAATAAAATTATTATATAAAAATCTCTAGACAATTAGAGGGATGAGAAAGAATGAAGAATCACAAATTTATTTAGTACTATAAATAGTAGTATAATAAAATAAACGTAATTAAAGGAGATAAATATTCTATAAACGTGATATTCTGAATATTACTTATTTAAATAAATCAAAATATATTAATTTAGTTTAAAGCAGGAGATAAATAAGAGATATTTTAATGCTCTAATATAAATATAGGATAATATTATTTTTAATTGTAAATTAATAAAAAATTGAATTATTATTATTTCATTCTCAAAGGAGATAAATAGGAGATATTTTAATGATCTAATATAAATAGAGGATAATATTATTTTTAATTGTAAATTAATAAAAAATTGAATTATTATTATTTCATTCTCAAATCAATTACGTAACTTTTAAATTTATTTAGTTGCTTAAAATAAAGAATAAATTTACAATACTCATAATTAATAATATTATTGATATATAATTTTAGTTTGCCTTTGAATACCATACTCATAATTAATAATATTATTGATTAGGGCTGGAAGTTCGGTTAACCAAAACCGAACCGAATGACCGGTTAACCGAACCGAAAAACGACGAAAATGACTAACCAAAACCGAACCGAATAATTTATTGGATAACCAATAACCGAACCGATTTTTTCGGTTCGATTATCGGTTAACCAAAAAAACCGATTAGAAAAAAAGTAAGCTGATTTTAAAAAGAATATCGTGGAAAAAAAAGAAAAAAAATCAAAATATAAACAAATTTAAACTAAAATCCAACTTATTCAACCTAACATGCATAAATCCAACAAAATACAAAAAATCCGAAATAAGTAAGGGAGTGTTGTCATACAATCGTACTTAAGAATATATATAATATGTAATATATATAATATATTTCGGTTATTCGGTTTTTAATGATCGGTTATCGGGTTAACCGATAACCGAATATATAAAAAAATTCTTATCGATAACCGAACCGAAAACCGAATTTCATATATTTGGTTAACCAAAAACCGAAATTTTCGGTTCGGTTTCGGTTTTAACCGATAACCAAAACCGGAATTCCCACCCCTATTATTGATATATAATTTTAGTTTACCTTTGAATTTATTTAGTTGCTTAAAATAAGGAATAGATTTACATACTCATAATTAATAATATTATTGATATATAATTTTAGTTGACCATTAAATTTATTAAACCTTAAAACCTAGAAATAGATTTACCATACTCATAATTAATAATATAATTGATATATAATTTATAATAAGAGATAATAAAAATTTTATTTGATTTCTCTAATTAAAGATAAATTTTATTTTATAAATTTATTAAAATACATAAATTAATTAAATCACAATTATTATTATTATTTATATATAACAAAAGATTAAACTAAAATACATAAATTAATTATGTTTTAGTGATATGTGTAAGTAATACAAATAAAAATATTGTTACGTAAGTTACAAAATAAACAAAATTAGAATAAAATTAAATAAAATTATTGTAAATTGCGTAAATTTCATTAATTACATTAAATAGATAAAATAAATCATAAATAAAATGAAAACAAACTACTTTAAAATTACAGTAAATTGAGTAAATTATATCATAAATAAAATTAACACAAACTACTCTAATTTTATCATGAAACATAAACAAAAGCTTGGAATCCATTTAAAATTTGTGCAATCAAATGTTTTGATCTTTTTTCATGACTTCGGTCGCAGAGTATTTTACTTATAATGAAACCTACAAAATAAATAGTTATAAATAAACCTACAAAATAAACAAAAAATGAGTAAGAAATTTAAAAGGTCTGAAAAAAATGACTTACTTGCAAAAGTTATTAAAATCAAATTAGTAAAAGAATACTTAGCTACAAAAAATACAAAAAACAAAAAAAAAAACAACAAAACATACCTAGAGCTCTGCAAAAAAAATAAATAAACGTGAGCATAAACAAATAAAAAAAATAGTTAAATGAAAAGGCTACAAAAAATACAAAAAAACAAAAAAAAAAACAACAAAACTTAAATAGAGCTCTGCACAAAAATAAATAAATGTGAGCATGAATAAATAAAAAAAATAGCTGAAATGAAAATTGAATAAAAAAATGTGAGCATAAACAAATAAAAAAAATAGAAATGGGAGTTAGTGTAAAAATACAAAAAAAAAAAAAAAAGAATAAAACTTACATAGAGCTCTGCACAAAAATAAATAAATGTGAGCATAAATACATAAAAAAATAGCTGAAATAAAAATTGAATAAATAAATATGAGTATGAACAAATAAAAAAAATAGCTGAAATTAAAAGTGAGACAAAAATACAAAAAAAAAATAAAAAAACAACAAAACTTACATAGAGTTTTGCACAAAAATAAATAAATGTGAACATGAACAAATAAAAAAAATAGTTGAAATGAAAAGGCTACAAAAAATACAAAAAAACAAAAAAAAAAGAACAAACTTACATAAAGCTCTCCAAAAAATAAATAAATGTTAGCATGAATAAAAAAAAACTGAAATGAAAAGTGAATAAATAAATGTGATTAATAAATAAATAAATAAATAGCTAAATGAAAAGGGAAAGATAGGGAGTGAGTGAAGATGACGTATTTATATAGACACGGATTTGAAGTAGGGTTTAATAATATTTATTATTTTTAAATATAACTAATTTGAATTCCCTTAAATCGTTATTATTGTTTGTATAATAAAAATTAATTAATTTATCCATTAAATATATGAATAACAAATATAGATTCTCTCTTATCATAATAATTAATTTTAGTAGTATAATAGAATAAACTAATTAAAGGAGATAAATAAGGAATAAATGTTATATTTTGAATATTTCAAAGTCAATATTTACGGAGATTATATTAAAGAATTATATTATATAAAAAAATAAATAATTATACTAATTAATTAAAAATAATTACAGAGATTATAAATGTAAATTATATTATATAAAAAAATAAATAATTATACTAATTAATTAAAAATAATTACGCTAATTAATTACACTAAAAATAATATTTATTATATTAAGAGGATTATAAATGTAAAGAAAGAAATAATTATACTAATCAATTAAAAATAATTGCGCTAATTAATTAAAAATAATTACGCTAATTAATTACACTAAAACTAATATTATTAATGTAAATTATATTATATAAATAAAGAAATAAATAATTATGTTAATTAATTAAAAATAATTGAGCTAATTAATTAAAAATAATAATTATCTAATTAATTAATTAAAAATAATTGAGATAATTAATTAAAAATAATAATTATCTAATTAATTACGCTAAATTAATTAGGCAATTATTTGTAATTAATTATTATTTTACCTAATTAATTAAGTTAAAAATAATAATTAATTTCAAATAATTGCCTTATTAATTAAAAATAATTACATTAATTAATTACGCTAAAAATAATATTGAATTATATTAAGAAAAATATAAATGAAAATTATATTATATAAAGAAATAAATAATTACGCTAATTAATCAAAAATAATTGTTTCAATTAATTACGTTAAAAATTCTAATTAATTACGCTAAAAATAATAATTAATAATGACCAGTGTGAACACAAATTTAACTTGTTTAATAATAGGTGTGAACACAAAAAAATCAAACGGTGAAAACATAGGACACCTGATAATTGCTAGCTGAATTATATATTATAAGGATAAGGATATACAATTTAAAAGAGAGAAATTGAGTATGTAATTTTATATATATACAATTTTACTTGTAAACTCACTTAATTATTATTTTATTATACTGTACAAAATAAAGAAAAAATATGTATTTAATTTTATTTATAAAAAAATAATTTGCCTCTTCAAAAACAAAAACGTTACAATAACTTCTATTCTTTAAAAATAACTTTATTTAAAAATATTTAATTTATAGAAATGTTTTCACTTTTTTTTCCATTTGTCGACGCGTCTCCGAAGGTCCGCTCCGCCCAACCCAACCCTAACTGTCTCTCTTTCATTTCTCTTTTATTATCTCCGTTTATCTATATATATATATATATATCTATTTCGCTTCCGCTTCCCAATCCATTCAATCAATTATTTCATTTCCACTCGTTTCACCAAATATTACTCTTCCTCCTTACCGAGGAAGACGACTTTTCTGGTTCGCAAACAAAACGCCCATTCTTTTTCTTTTCCAGAAAACCCTAATTTTGGTTAGGGTTGAATCCTTTTGATTGATTGCATTTTCTTGTTCTTCGATTCAAAGAGATGGGAACGGAGGTTCTGCCGCCGCGAGACCTGCTCGCCGCCAGATTTCATGTATCCCCGCCGACCTTTTATCGCCGGAGAAATTTCCCGGCCCACGGGAATCTGACTCCCCTGATTGTGAATCGGAGGCCGAGTTACACCGCGGCCCACAGGAGGACGTCTCCCCGACCAGACAAGAAGAAATCAAACGCCACGGCGGAGATCGGCGGGGCGAAGAGACCAATCCACGGCGGTGCGGCGGAGGCGCGGCGAAAAGATGACGGTCCCGCCATGGGGCAGGTGATGATTCTCAGGAGAGGCGAATCCCTCGATTCGCTGGCTTCCAAATTCGGCGGCGGAAAAACGAACCTCAGATCCCCAAATCGAAAATCGCTCGACGATATGGCGGTTCTGGGGACCAATAGAATCGGACCGGACTCGCCGATGATGGTTCCGAAGCAGATCCGCCTATCTCCGCCGTCTTTCCCGGACGTTTACGCCGGATCGGCTTTTTCGTTGTCGCCATCTCCTCGTTCCCTCCCTCTTCCGTCCTTTTTCAACAAGAAGCAGCAAATCGACGGCGGCGAAATCGATCCGTTGGATGATTCGGCGACGCGAGATCTGAGGCGTCTGCTGCGCCTCGATTGATCTGGATTGATATGTGGCTCAGATTGAGTCATCCGGTCATCTCAATCGCCAGCCGTAGATATTTTTTCCGAATACGGGTACGGCGATCTGGAAATTCATGAGCGAAAAAAAAGGAAAGAAATATATATTGCTATAATACATAATAGTAGTAAAGTATTTTATTTATATTTTGTTTTTTTTTTTCTTTTGGAGGTGGTTTTGGGTGTAATTTTAATCTATTTTTAAAGTACTCTTAGTTTTATTTTTTCATTTCAAATAAGTTGTTGGGTGTATTTGATTAGGATTTGGTGTACTGCAGAAATTGGTTGTTTTATATTTTTGGTGTAGCTTTTAGTGGGAATGATGATGGTGGTGGACCTGGTGGTGTGATGTCAAATAATTAAATAATAATTTATTAGTTATAATATATTTATATATATTGTGTTGTTTATTCTTATACCTTTCATTAATTATTAACTATCTCATTAAATATGATTGATTAAAATGATTTATTAACTTTAAAGAAGATTTGCCAAAATTAAATTTATTAACTTTAAAGAAGATTTGCCAAAATTAAGGGATATATAAAGTCAAATAAATAATAAATCATTGACATAAATTAAAGTTAAATTAGTTACAAATTTTATTTCATAATTTTATAAAATTATTTATTAAACATTAGATTAGTTACTACTGTATTTAATTAATTTGAAGGAAATTTTAAATTTTTAAAATGAAGTGAATAATTAGATTAAAATCACAAACTCCATGTACATGACTTTCTTAGTTTTTTTATAAATCAAAATTCTTTGGAGGCCATGAAAAGAATAGAAGTCTTAATAAAATTAGCATCAAAAGTACTACGTAATATTGATGTATTGCTTTCTTTACGTGGCTGTCTTTCTCTTGTGTGTAAACAAATACTCCCATGGCAGTGCGGTTGGGTTTCATTGAATTCATTCTAAGATAAATTATGTATAACTGGATGAAACATAAATCCAAAAATATTGTTTAAACACAATGAGATATCTTTTATCCCTTACCTAGCTTAGCTGCTAAGTACATATTATTGTCGAAATAAGTTGCATGCTTTAGAGCAACTCCAATGGTTTTGCTAAAATAGCAAGACCATCTTTTATTTTGCCAAAAAATAGCAAGTGTCAATTGATCGATATTTTCTAAATTGTACCACAATGGTATAAATATAGCAAGAGCCATTTTATTAAATTACATAATATTATGTTGTTTTATATCAATTTTATAATTAAAAAATAGTGGTTGAAATTTGAGTGATTGAAATGAAGGATTGTGATGACATGACACACATGGCAAAAACCATTTTTTCATGTATATTTGCTCAAATATACATGAAAATTTGGCAAGAGCCATTTTTTGGCAAGAGTCATTTCAACTATTGGACCGGGTTGATTTTTTGAGCTTTTTGCCAAAAAATAGCAATGACCTTTGCCATTTCACAACCATTGAGTTGCCCTTACAAGTTACAATACAAAGATTTCGATCTAACGTGATTTGATTAATCCACTTCACTTAATTGGCTAAGAATATACTAATGTATTAATATATTCAGATTTAATCTAAAGTGGTAAAAGAATCGGTCAACCAACCAAAAGCGAATGAATAACGTCCAAACGTGGCATATCAATATCACACACATTTCTAATCCGAGCAAACAGAAATCACAGAACCACACACTCTCTCCACTCGCTCCTCTTCTCACTAGACACTTTTCTAGAATCGGAAACAGCTCATCGATTCGGCGCCGGTGCTCGGCGCTTTAGTTCTCCATCGCCTCCAAACCCTAACTTGCTAAGGTACAGTGACGTAAGCAGAAATATTAGTGAGAGGGTGCAATTTTTTTTTTTTTTTTAAATTGTGATTTGCGAAGCTCCATTTTAGCTATAAGTTAATCTTCTTTTGATTTCACTTGTGTGGTTTGTTTTTTTCCATAATACTCATGTTAAGTAATTAATTAATCATGAAATAATTAATTTAAGGATTTATTATTATATAATGATGCTCCACATGTTTCAAAATAATTAATTTAAGAGTTTTTTATTTTTTGATTTTTTTCATAATTCTACACATGTTTATTAATTAATTTTTATTTCACTTTTGTGGTTTTTTGTTTCCGTAATTAATTAATCATAAAAAAAAGATGATGCTCCACATATTTCAGTGATTAATTAATCTTCATTTTACTTTTTTTTTTTCATACTTCACATATTAAATATAATTATGAAAGAAGTACACTTTTAAAAGAGAAATTATAATTTTATTGATTAAATTTTAATTGATAAATTAAGAGTACTAATAACTAATCAACATTGATATTCTTTTTTTTCTAAATCTTGGATTGATTATTTAAAAAAGTAATATTTTTTAACAAATAGTTAATTGTCTTATTTTCTTTAATAAGATATATCAATATTTCAACAATATCTCAATTAAATTCCAATTATTTTTAAACAAGTTATAATTAATTATCTTAATATATAAAAATCAAAATATAAAAATAGTTTTTTAAAAAAAGTTGAGGGGGTGCGATCGCACCCCTTCGGGACCAAGTGTCTACGTCACTGCTAAGGTATGTTCCTAAACTCGTCACCCCCCAATTTCTCCCGGATTGTTTTTTTCATTTTGTTATTATCACGCATTTGCTGTGGGTAATTGCAAGGATAATTGATTAACTGTTTTCCTTTAGCATTTTATTTTTCTGTTGAGGATCGGTGTGTTGATTGTTGTTGTTGAAAGAGGCTTCTCAAAAAAAAAACAAAAAAAAACAAAAAAAAACTCAGAGTTGATATAGGTAAACTACTTTAGCAATGTTGTCTATTGAAAAATAAATGGGTAAAATGTGAGTGTTTGATTAGTGTTTTTGAATCTGAAAGTGAAACACAAATGTGTAGTCGTAGGAGTATGTTTAGATACTTACTTTCGTGTTGTTATAGCTAAAATCTCGACGAATTGGCCCCAATTAAATCAATGCATGTGTGGCTGATTTTGTTGAAACACCATTTTTTTTATAATTTAAAGTGGTAGAAGAATCGGTCAACCAACCAACAACAGGCGAATGAATAACGTCCAAAACGTGGCATATTGTTAAGACCCGCGCTTTTCACCCCCAAATTGATTCAAAATCAATTTGCCCTAAATTGCTTATTTAGACTTTTATTTATTTTATTGTGTATTGTCTTTTATACCTCTAGTAGGCCTGTCAATTTGGACACGACCCGATAACACGACTCGAAACTCGCACGAAACAAAGCGGGTTGAACCCGCACGATTAAAAAGCAGGTCAACGTCGGGTCAACCCACCATGACCCATTTATTAAATGGGTCAATCGCGAGTCGACTTGCGAACTCGAAATTAACCCGTTTAACCCATTTAATTAATTTTAATTATTATATTATAATAATACAATTATTTATTAAATAAATAATATTAATATATTATTTATTTAGAAAGATCGATTAATTCTCTTTTTCTTACAATTAGGTTACATTATATATGTCATTATTATAGAAATTAAATTATTTTTTAATATTTTTATTTAATAAAAATTATAAAATTTTAATTTTAAAATTAAATGGGTTAAACGGGTTGGAAACGGGTTATAAATGGGTAACTCGTTTATAAATAGGTTGGGTTTGGGTTTAATTTTTCGACACAATTATTAAATGGGTTGGGTTTAGATTTATGTTTTATCACCCGCGAATACCTTTGATACGACACGAACCCGACCAACACGACCCATTGACACTCTTACCCTCTAGTCCTTTGTCCCCTTTATCATGTACGTACTTTAGGGTTTTCTAGTGTTGCTATAAATAGCAAAGTATTGGCAGCCGCAACCAATAATGAGAATCATTCTCTTTCAATCATCATATCAATATCACACACATTTCTAATCCAAACAGAAATCACAAAACCACACACTCTCTCTACACACATTTCTAATCCAAACAGAAATCACAGAACCAACCACACACTCTCTCTACACACATTTCTAATCCAAACAGAAATCACAGAACCACACACTCTCTCTCGCTCCTCTTCTCACTCGAGACTTTCCTCGAACCGGAAACAGCTCATCGATCCGGCGTCGGTGCTCGGCGCTTTAGTTCTCCATCGCCTCCAAACCCTAACTTGCTAAGGTATGTTCCTAAACTCGTCACCCCCCAATTTCTCACGGATTGTTTTTTTCATTTTGTTATTATCACGCATTTGCTGTGGGTAATTTGCTGTGGGTAATTGCAAGGATAATTGATTAGCTGTTTTCCTTTAGCATTTTATTTTTCTGTTGAGGATCGGTGTGTTGATTCTTGTTGTTGAAAGAGGCTTCTAAAAAAAAAAAAAAAAAACAAAAAAAACTCAGAGTTGATCAAGAGAGATAGGTAGACTACTTTGGCAATGTTGTCTATTGAAAAATAAATGGGTAAAATGTGAATGTTTGATTAGTGTTTTTGGATCTGAAAGTGCAACACAAATGTGTAGTCGTAAGAGTATGTTTAGATGTACTTACTTTCGTGTTGTTATTGCTACGCCGGAGGCCTGTTTTCGAATGTCGCCTAGGGACTAAAATCTCGACGAATTGGCCCCAATTAAATCAATGCATGTGTGGCTGATTTGGTTGAAACACCATTTTTTTTTATAATCTTATGTGAATTTTAAGATTTCATGACTAATTTGCAATCATTTGTTGTCATTTTCACATGATTAGCTACTCCAAATTAAGAATGGCGTCTATGCAAACAAGTTTGGCTTCAGCTGTGTGCAACACCAGAAGTCACTCTTCGTCTCCCCTGAAATCTCTCAACACCTCCTTCCTGCACGGAACCAACTTTAACGGACATGTTCCTAACTTAAAAAGAAAGGAGACTCTGTTCGTGGGCCCCAAAGCTACCCTAAACCTTGATCATCCGACGACAATCGGCCAAGAGAAGGTTAAGCCACGCAAGCACACAGTTGATCCCAACGCTCCTAATTTCCTCCCACTCCCGTCCTTTGAGGAATGCTTCCCCAAAAGCTCGAAAGAATACACGTAATGAAACTATACCTATTTTCATTTATTTTGCGAGTTGTCTAATCTGCTGAAATCGATATATCAGGGAAGTCATTCACGAGCCATCAGGTCACTTACTGCGGGTCCCGTTTCGTCGCATCCACCTGTCAGGGGATGAGCCGCATTTCGACACTTACGACACAAGTGGTCCTCAAAACATCAGCCCACGCGTCGGTAAGTTTACTAGCATTCCACAAAAAAATGTCCATCTGCTTTAAAACAATTTTTTATTTTTATTTTTACAAGGGCTTCCAAAGTTGCGCGAGGAATGGGTCGACCGAAGAGAGAAGATAGGTGGGCCCAGGTTCACCCAGATGTACTACGCCAAGCAAGGCATCATAACCGAGGAGATGACCTTTTGCGCAGCCCGCGAGAAACTCGACCCGGAATTCGTCCGGTCCGAGGTTGCCAGGGGGCGTGCCATCATCCCCTCCAACAAAAAACACCCTGAGCTGGAGCCCACTGTAATCGGCCGCAACTTCCTGGTCAAAGTCAACGCCAACATCGGTAACTCAGCCGTCATCAGCTCGATCGAGGAAGAGGTCCAGAAGCTCCAGTGGGCCACCATGTGGGGCGCAGACACTATCATGGACCTCTCCACAGGCCGCCACATACACGAGACACGGGAGTGGATCCTCCGCAACTCGCCCGTCCCCGTGGGGACGGTCCCCATCTACCAGGCCCTCGAGAAAGTCAACGGGATCGCGGAGAATCTCACCTGGGAGATCTTCAGGGAGACACTGATCGAGCAAGCCGAGCAGGGCGTGGATTATTTCACGATACACGCGGGTGTATTGCTCCGGTATATACCGCTCACTGCGAAGAGGATGACGGGGATCGTGTCGAGGGGAGGGTCCATCCACGCAAAGTGGTGCTTGACTTATCACATGGAGAATTTCGCGTACGAGCATTGGGACGATATACTGGACATTTGTAATCAGTACGACATATCTCTTTCGATCGGGGATGGGTTGAGGCCAGGGTCGATATATGATGCGAATGATTCG
Source organism: Euphrasia confusa (assembly GCA_954870475.1). Taxonomy (NCBI): domain Eukaryota; kingdom Viridiplantae; phylum Streptophyta; class Magnoliopsida; order Lamiales; family Orobanchaceae; genus Euphrasia; species Euphrasia confusa. The sequence goes on along the minus strand of OX940969.1, from coordinate 2,567,393 downwards.
GCTCAGTTTGCAGAGCTTTTGACTCAGGGGGAGTTGACTCGTAGAGCTTGGGAGAAGGATGTGCAGGTACTAAGGAATGATTTAAATTCTTATTAGTGTATAATTTTCGAAAAATATCCATGAGGTTTGACCTTAATGACAAAAAAATACAATTTGGCTTTCAAAACTACAAAATAATAGTACATGTGAAGTTTGATTTAGGACCTCTTCTTTTGGATTAAAACTGGTTGAACTGAACTGATCGGAACTGAACTAAACTTAACTGAACTGAAGCGAAATGAGAATAAGTCCAAAAGAACAAGTCCTTAGTGTTTACATCAAAGAATGGGTTGAAACATTTTCGGTTTAACCGAATAATTCGGTTTTTGTTTGGTTCAGTCGGTTAACCGAACCGTTTAACACCCCTACTTTCAGGTAATGAACGAAGGTCCCGGACATATCCCGATTCACAAAATCCCCGAAAACATGCAGAAGCAGCTCGAATGGTGCAACGAGGCTCCCTTCTACACCCTCGGCCCGTTGACCACAGACATTGCTCCCGGATACGACCACATCACCTCAGCTATCGGGGCCGCCAACATCGGGGCCCTCGGGACCGCGCTCCTCTGCTACGTCACCCCCAAGGAGCACCTAGGCCTGCCCAATCGGGACGATGTGAAGGCCGGTGTCATAGCCTACAAGATAGCCGCCCACGCTGCTGACCTGGCGAAATCTCATCCGTTCGCTCAGGATTGGGACAATGCTCTTAGCAAGGCGAGGTTCGAGTTTCGGTGGATGGATCAGTTTGCGCTTTCGCTGGACCCCACGACCGCGATGTCGTTCCACGACGAGACGCTGCCCTCGGATGGTGCCAAGGTGGCGCATTTTTGCTCCATGTGTGGGCCCAAGTTTTGCTCGATGAAGATAACGGAGGATGTGAGGAAGTACGCGGAGGAGCATGGGTACGGGGATGCTGACGAGGCGGTCAGGCACGGTATGGACGCGATGAGCGCGGAGTTTGTGGCTGCGAGGAAGACTGTGACAGGGGAGCAACATGGAGAGGTCGGAGGCGAGATCTATTTGCCGGAGGAGTACGTGAAATCGAAGAGGGGTTGAGAAAGGTGAGTACAGCTTGTAAATTCTCCTCGATTCACTGGATATATTATCCTTTATTGTTGTTTATCCATTCATTGCAGGCCCTTTATTCCAGGCGGAACGTAATAAAGCTTCGAGATACGGGCCTAAAAGCCCGTAAGATCTATGATGCGTGGCTGGCCAATTCATAAGAACTACTACAGCATGGTAAATAATCTAAGTAGCTCCAAGTAAACTGCTGCACTTTATGTGAAACATCTTTATTGATCTCTGCCTCGATGGCGAGAATATATTTTCATTTTATTCTTTGGATGATTTCCGTATTATAATGCTCATTTACTCCGTTTATTGATGAGAAAAACGCACCGGGGGTGTCTGTATCCGCTTCGGTGCTGGTGATAATACCAGGACTGGAGCGGGTTCGGGCTGAGAAAGTCCCTTCGAACCTGAACAGGATAATGCCTGCGTAGGGAGTGTGCACTTTTTTTTGTGTTTCTTATGTGCTTGCACAGATGGGGATATGGGCTGAAGATTTCGAGTGCGCTGATCGAGCTATATCTTAGCCATGGGGCTACTGAGAACTGAGAAGTTCTTTTTTCATGTTTGTCTTAAGTTGCTTATGTTAGTTAACTTGTTGATGTTCGTTCGAACTAGAGCTGGTTCAACGAATGTCATGCGCGATTGCATGCAGGTGTATGATGCGATGGTGTGATCGAGCTCTCGTGAGTTTGATCAATTGGGGCACAAAATATATGCTCTGGATTAAGCATTAATTGTTAGTAACTTTCAATTGGGGTTTAACATATAGAACAAATAGTCTGGTTGCTGTAGGAATTACATTATAACTAAGGAGTATATTATTCAGAAAAATAGTTAAATAGAGTTGGGTGAGGTATAAGGAATAATTAACAAGGATTTTCTTTTGTTTCTTGTTGTCTGAAAAAAAAAATAGGTTTGTAGATTCTTGGAAGAAAATTATTGTATCATTTTGTTAGATTGGTTCTCAAAATTTGTACTTGTGTGTGATGGGGGTTTGGGATTGGGTTCAAGCATTTAAAAATTTACTCAAAAAGTAAATTTATTTTTATGGAATAAGTATAATTTGAGACAAGGCTCAAAAGATAATTTACTTAATTTGTTCTTGAAAACTTTGCACTTCCTTTGTAATTTGTAAAAAAAGAAAAAATGTCCAAAGTTTTTGGAAACAAAAGGAGTACTACTACTAGTATTTCAGCATTTGGATTATTTGAGCATAACATTTTATCTTTCTGGTGCGGTTATTCCGTTTGATCACCAATTATTATGAAGGTGTGGCGCTTGTATTTGTTCAGTTAAAGGATTGACCATTATTTGAGGCGTGATCTATTTTCCTAAGACTCGCATTTAAAAGATTGGAGCATGTTAAAGTTGTGTGTTGATATGTTCGCTTGAGGGTTGTCTTACATTAAATTAATGTTTGTATGTAGAGAGCTCAACTTATAAGCTTAGAGAGAGAGAGAGAGAGACTACATTTACACAATTTCAATTTCAACAACCTTAATTTAATTTGTAAGATTCCAATAACAAATCTCATGAAAAATTAAAGCAGTTCGCCCATTTAAAAATCTCTCCACATTTTCCTATTCATTTTCTATCTCGATTTTCACTCAAAACCTAAATTATAAATATATTGTGGAGTCTCGTACAAAAAAAATGTGAATACCAAAAAAAATTGTCACAAAGTCTAAAGAAACTGTGACAAGTGGAAAAGAACGAGAGCGCTTGGACCATGCAGATGCGCATGAGCGCATCCATCGACTTCGGTCCTTGCCGACCACATTGTCCAGTCTTTCTCCATTTCTTCTCCATTTCCAATTATTATTAATAATAATAATAATAATAATAATAATAATAATAATAATAATAATAATAATAATAATAATAATAATAAAATGGCGCAAAATAAAATGAATTGTTTGATAATTGCATGTTCAAACACTTAAAAAGCCCACCTCTCCAACAAATTAAATTGTCTTATAAAGATATAGTACCAAGTTTTATTTATAGACAAATTAAGATATATGTGAAGATGGGGCTTTCTCTCCTCATACTGCAGCTTGAGCTGCAGCTAGCCTTGCAATAGGCACTCTGAAAGGCGAGCACGAAACGTAATCGAGGCCCGCCTCTGCAAAGAAGGCAACCGAAGACGGCTCTCCACCATGCTCCCCACATATCCCCACCTGAAATAATTAACATATTCATTCCAATTTTCTTATTCAACCAAACGAACTCCGAGTAATACATACGAAACCAAAACGAGACGCCTCTATATTTTACGTACCTTTAGGTCGGGTCTAGCTGCACGCCCTCTTTCCGTAGCCATCTTGATGAGTTGACCCACACCTTTCTGATCAAGAACCTGGATTTTTCATTCCAACACAAGATTTCAGCTGCTTAATTAATTCCAAATCATATATCCAAAAATATATATCGACCAACCTCGAAAGGATCATGCTGGAGAATGCCCTTGGCCAAATATATCGGAAGAAATTTCCCCACGTCGTCTCTGCTGTACCCGAACGTCATTTGGGTCAGGTCGTTCGTTCCGAACGAGAAAAACTCCGCTTCCTTTGCAATCTTTCAAATCAAAACCACATAAAAAAAAATTCGTCAAAAGACAGAAAATAAAACACTCTAAATTAATCGGCAATTCACGAACCTCGTCAGCGACTAAAGCGGCTCTAGGTATTTCAATCATGGTTCCCACTTTATAGTCCACCGACACGCCCATCTCCGAGAACACTTTCTCGGCCACCCCACGAATCAAACTCGCCTGATGACTCAACTCCTGCTAACAAACAAACAAACAAACAAACAAACAACCCCTTTTTAGTGCACAATTCGAAAAAAAATAAAAATAAGAATAATATTTATCTCTACTTGCCTGAGGTGTTCCGATAAGCGGAACCATAATCTCCGGGAAGACCTTGATGCCCTGATTGATCAGAGTAATTGCCGCCTGAAATATCGCCCGAACTTGCATTTCCGACAGCTCGGGGTATGATATCCCGAGCCTGCATCCTCGAAAACCGAGCATGGGATTCACTTCGGACAGCTTCTCGATCCTAGAGTAAATCTCGTCCACACTCATCCCGGTATCAGCCGTCAGCTCTCCTACGATCTGCTCGATATCACCTTCCGGAAGAAACTCGTGGAGTGGCGGGTCCAGAAGCCTGATCGTCACCGGCAGACCTGATCGATTTTCGACGAAAAAGTTTCAATTTTTACCATCCATCGAGAGTAAATAATCGAGAAATTAAAATTACCATCCATCGCACGAAAGATCCCCTCGAAATCAGCTTGCTGGTAAGGCAACAGCAAGTCGAGAGCTCCCTTCCTCTGCTCGACAGTAACCGCCATTATCATCTTCCTCACCGCCTTAATCCTCTCGTCCGAAGCAAAGAACTGAGAAACGATAACATCACGCATTAAGAAATCGATTACGACAGTCGGGAAAGAAAAAAAAACGGAAACTTTACCATGTGCTCAGTCCTACACAACCCGATCCCTTCAGCTCCGTTGTTCCGAGCCTTGAGCGCATCTTCAGGAGTGTCGGCATTCGCCATAACCTTAATCTGCCTGATCTCATCGGCCCACAACATGAAAGTCTCCAAATCTCCACTCAAAGCCGGAGGAGCCAGAGCTTGCTTCCCCAAGATAACTTCCCCGGTCGAGCCATTGAGCGAGATCCAATCTCCTTCCTTCACCGTTTTATCCCCAATCAAAACCACCTACAGATCGAACATTTAATATATAGTACCAAAACAGAGGAGAAGAAAAACAGAACGAGCATCGAAAAAAGAACCTTCTCGGAATCATTGACTCGTATTTCCGAGCATCCGGAAACGCAGCACTTCCCCCACCCACGAGCCACGACGGCTGCATGAGAAGTCATCCCGCCTCGAGCAGTCAAGATCCCGACAGCCGCATGCATTCCCCCGACATCTTCCGGGCTCGTCTCGGTCCTCACCTAAAAACAATTCAGTTTTCTTGAATCGAAAAAATGTTAAAGAAAGATTATAACATGTTTGAATTAATTACCAAAACGACACTCTTTCCCTGCGCGTGCCAAGTCTCGGCGTCTTCCGCATTGAACACGACCTGCCCGACAGCTGCCCCAGGCGAGGCGGGCAGCCCCTTCGTCATCACTTGATCTTTATACGACTTCGGATCCTCGAACTGAGGATGGAGGAGCTGATCGAGATGCTGCGGCTCCACCATCTTCACCGCCAGACGAGAATCAACGAGACCTTCGTTCACCATGTCGACAGCTATCTTTACTGCCCCTGCCCCCGTTCGTTTCCCTCCCCTGCACTGCAACATCCACAGCCTCTTTTCTTGCACCGTGAATTCGATATCCTGTTTTTACCGAAAAAAGTTAATTTCCGAACGATGATGCGGAAAATCTGTTATTAATTAATTACCATCATGTCCTTGTAATGGCGCTCGAGTATCTCGCAGTTCTCGACGAGCTCCTTGTAAGCGTCCGGCATGCAGTTCTTCATGGTGTCCAAATCCTGAGGAGTTCGGATTCCGGCTACAACGTCTTCTCCCTGAGCGTTTATCAGAAACTCTCCGTATAATTTCTTTTCGCCCGTGCTAGGGTTTCTCGTGAAGAGGACACCTGTCCCGGAAGTGTTCCCCATGTTTCCGAACACCATGCATTGGATGTTTACGGCTGTTCCTTTGAGTCCGGTTATTTGGTTGATCGTTCGATACTTGATCGCCCTCGGGCTGTCCCAAGAATCGAACACCGCCTTCACGGCTAATTCCATCTGCTTTTTCGGATCTACGATAAAAAAACGGTGAAACAGAGTCGAGACAAAACAGAGTTATGAAAAACGAGTGTCGAACTATTACCGGAAGGGAAGGGTTCGCCCTTGGCTTCGAGGTAAACGGATTTGTACTCTTCGACGAGGGCTTTGAGATCGGAGGCGGTTAGGTCGGTGTCGAGCTTGACGCCTTTGATGCTTTTCATCCTTTCGAGCTTCTCCTCGAACAGAGAATGCGGGATGCCGAGAACCTTGGATGATAAAAATTAAACTCGTCGTTATCAATTTAAAAAACGCGTGCATATAGAGATGGTAATAAAGCAACAAACAGCTCACCACGCCTCCGAACATGTCTAGGAACCTTCTGTACGAGTCGTACGCAAACCGCTCCCCGCTCTTGGAAGCCAAACCGGAGACGACCTCGTCGTTGAGCCCGAGGTTCAGAACCGTGTCCATCATTCCAGGCATGGAAACCTGTATTTCATCATGGACTCGGGTTCATATAAATCTATATATATACTCTTGGTTCAATTCTTTACACTATTATCCTACATTCTTCACTATCTCATACTACAACATAAAAGATTTTGTTAAGGTGATAAGGTAATTCAACTTATATTTGAGCTTTAAGATCATTTTTCAACCGATGTGGAATATCTAACATAGACTATCAAAAAATTTTACGAACGGAAAAAAGGGACTTACAGCGGCTCCGGAGCGAACGGAGAGTAGGAGAGGGTTGGCGGGGTCGCCTAGGGAAGCTCCGATATCCTTCTCGACTATCTTCAATCCTTGGATTATCTCGTTCCAAAGCCCCTGGGGAAATGTCTTCCCTACCTGCTGGTAGTCTTGACACGCCTCCGTCGAGATGGTGAGGCCGGGCGGAACCGACAATCCGATGCTCGCCATCTCGGCTAGATTCGCACCCTTACCTCCCAACTGATCGATCATATTGATCCATATATTATAACCCAAAAAAACACATCAAAACACAAATTAACACACAAACATATATATATATATATATAATATATACTATGTTCATACCAAAGACTTCATGCTCTTGTCCCCCTCACTCTTTCCCTTGCCAAATGTGAATACCCTCTTCACATTAAAACAAAAAAAACAAAACAAAAGTTAATATGAAGAGAAATTCAAACACATGTATAATATATATATAGAGATCAAGAAATCATGAATTTCTTCAACACATAACAAAGAAATCTAAGATCATACATACATAACTCATTTTCTTGATATATATATATATCTACTACTACTACTACTAGTAGTACAATTAATTAATTAATTACCTTCATGGTGAAAGGATAGAATTGAGCAAAAAAAGAAAATACAAGATTTTTTTTTGTTCTTCAAAATGATCGGTGTGGAGATAATAGAGATAATCTACCAAGTCAAATTGTGCAGTTCAAGATTTATAGATTGCAATATATATGCGAGTGTGTGATGACACAACATTCAATGCAGATGAGGACACGTGTCGTCACTCCTGCCAGCTATGTATGTCTAAAATATCTATATTTGATTGTGCCACCCATGTGGGGTGTAAAAACAAAGTGTGTCACATTTTCTTAGAAATACCAAAAAAGGAAAAGTAAATCATTTTTCAGAAAGATAGATAGAAAGAGCACATTTCCAACTGAATGGTGAAATAGTATGTGTTTTAACCTGGCGAATTAATATTTCTCATTTTTTACTGAACTTAATTTTTTTTTTAATTGTATTGAGACTGTACAAAACAATCCATTTTTCCTTTAGTGGTAATGTCGTGATGGTTTCCCTTACTTGCACTGAGTGATGGACTGAGTGTTATGTATTGACTGATAGTGCAACAGTAGGTGATTTTGGTTGTATTTGACAGAGTTTTTGTAGTGAACTACTATGAAAATAAATTGCATTGATTTGCAAAATTGGCATTACAGAAATAAAAGTCTGGAAGGAAAGCATCTTTAATTTGGTACCAAACAAGACTCTGAATCGGCATCCTTCCAATATTTTTCATCCAACTCACAAAATAGTATGATTACACCGGCCATCATCATCAATTTCATTTGTATTTACGTACCAACTAAAATTAATGTTTCGTTGAAAGAAATAAGGAGTGAAATTTAGTCATGTAAAAAAAGTTAGAAAAAAAATTGTTTTATTTTCTCTAAACTTTACTAAACAGACTTTATGATCTCATGCTTTGAGATATAGTAGTAAATAATTAGATACGAGATTTTTTTATTTATAATTAGATCATTTATTAAAAATTAAAATAATAAAATAATTGTTAATTTATGATCAGAGATGTGAAGTAATAATTATTAGTGTATCCTATCTAGATTTTGAATAAACTTATTAAAAAGAGCTTATATGAGAGCTGATTAGCACATATTTAATAAATAAGTTGTTAAAATATTTGATGAAATAAATATTTAAATTTTAATTTGATTGACAACTTACAATCTTATATAAATAAAATTGCCAAAAAAACATACAAAAAACTAATTAAAAAAAATACTTAGATAAAAAAAAATTAAATTTTTTGTATATATATAAAAAATAATAATTCTAGAAATTACATTTTCCTTACTTTTTTTAAACAACTTACTGACAACTTAATTTTAAGTTTTATAAGATATTTTTTAAAAAAATTTACTAAACAAATTTTAAGACTTTATAAACTTTGTCAAACACTCTCTTAAAAAATACTCTATTTTTTATAATTATTTTGACAAGTAAATATAGAAATAATAATTATTTTCTTATATTTCATAATAGTATTTATATTTTGTTAGTCATTTTCATATAATTTGTATTTGTTTAATGCATATAATATTACCCGATATATACTTCAATTACAACTCAAGTTAAGTTAGTATTTGATTTAGTACTCAGATTAATTTTTTTTTTAATTATTTTATTGTATGATATATTTTTTTGAATTTTCTTCGCTTTGAAACAAGGTTTTAATAAGTAACTGGGTCTTATGCCCAGATGGATTAATAAGAATTAGTCGTTTTACATTTTTACATTTAATTAATTACTAATATATTTTGTTCTTATGCATATTAATAAATATATTGAAGCAAAAAAAAAATCATAAATAATCGAAAAATAATAATAATTCAAGATTCAAATTAATAAATATAATCAAAATTATTTTCAAAATTAAAAATAGAAGCACATAATTTTCTTTTTTATGTATTTGTATTTTTTCGATGTTAGCTCACAATCAAAATTTATCATAGCATTATATATTCTATCAAATTCATCATTTTTTTTAAATTAAAGTTGAGTCGTTCGTCTAGTTCTACCTGTGGACCACCTAAGTAAGGCAGACTAAAACAGATTTAGGTGGTTAAAGTGCCTAGAGCCTAAGAGGAGTTAAAATCTAGACAGTGAAACTCAGTCCAGAGCTTAGGCTGAGACTTTTATAACAGTGCTTTGAAAATGTTAGTTAATCAGGTATTTGGGTACTATAAAAAAATCAGTTAACACTGACGACTCGGAGGCTGTCACATACCGGTGGCTATATCGAGATCTTTCACTATTTTCATTTCACGGACGATTTTATTATTGACCACAATCACCTCATTAAAGTAGTCAGAAATTAACCGCTTAAAATTTCTTTCTATATATATTGCTCGACGGGTTTCCAACGATTTGCCGTCATAAAGGCCAATAACAGCTTCAAGCCCGTAAGTAATTTAGCGGTAAAAATCACATACTACTTACCTACGAGTTGTTGAGAATCCGGCGGCAATTATTTTCCCAAAAAATACTATCACAAAATATTTGAAACTTCATTCCATATCTCGAGTCTTTATTCGATATTCACGAGTTTTTGTATTCAAGTACCTAGTTAATAGGGTACGCATATATACTTCGGTATAACCTCGAATACCCTAACCCAAATAATCTCCCATATTGATTACCACATATAATAGTAACATGATGGAAAATAGGATTTTGACAAAAGGTGTCGATTTGTCACATAAAAATTACTCCATATGTCACATATGTATAGTCATAATTTGAAAGTATGACTATAAATAGGGACAAAGGGAGTATTTATTTAAATCTAAAATTTAAATTTGGCCTAATTATTTCACCTAAAATTATAGTACTAATATGTGTGTGGTTTTATGGATTCTTACCTTTTTAGTAGTTGGGATGGGATCTGAAACTGGAGTGAGCAAGGCCTGAACATGGAGAGATGCCTCCTTTTTCCTTGGCTCTGATTGGACGAACACGTTTGGCTTGACTCTCGAGCCGTGGTCCGCAGCTGCTCGAACCTGGCTCGATCGAGTCGAAGGAGGGTGAACTCTGAGCCTGGGGAGATCAATGATTTGATCTGGTGCGTATGTTCTTCTTGTCCACACATCGTATGGTCTCGACCTTATCAAAATGTCTTTCACTGTTGAAGACATAATTAATCAATTGTGATCTTCCCAAATTACCCTGCATTAGTAAGTAATTCAAGAATCAAGAAACCATGATGAATATATATTCACACAGTGGTGTGTGTTTGTGCGTTTTATTTTCTTGGTAAATTGAACCATTAATAACATACATATACAGATGATCATATGATTCATATGAAATTGAAGTTACCTAATTTTGATGAGATTGGGTGGAAGAAAACAGAGTGCGTGTTTGTGTATGATTTGAATTGAAGATGAAATATGAATAAATTGAAGCCCCAAAAAGATTGGAGAATGTGATTTTATATGGTGCCAAAATTAATAAATAATAATGGGTGGTCCTCAACTTCTAACATTTTGTAAATTTGACTTGGAAATGAAGTTTCAGGAAACTTGATAGTTTAGTTTTACCAATTTTTTTTTTTTTTTTTTTGTAAAATTTCAGTTATGATTTTGATTATAATGTGATATTTACATTGAACTTAGTTTTCAAGAATTTCATTTCAGTTCAGATTTCAATCATTTCACAAAAAACAATAGTAAGAATACACAACCTAATAAACAACACTATGTAGTAATTTATACAAGCAGCAACATAATTTCTATATATTAAGCAAAGAAAGAGATCTCAAGAATTTCTAGGTTCTTCCTTCTATATTTGGAAACCTTTTTTTTTGCTGCATAATGCCATCGCATGATATCAGGTCATCAAGAAATCGCCCAAAAAAATGTACAAGTCCAACCAAAAATCGAACAAAACTCCAAACCATAAAACAGCCAGGCTCAAAGAGAAGAGCAAACACATGAACGAAAACACACCAGTGTATTCTATAGATAAACGGAACCACCATATACAACAAATCCGGACTCAACCCAAGCCAGTTTTATTTGTTCGTTTCTTTTCTTCCACACGGTTGCACTCATACTATGCAAGCTCAATTGTCACTATTTATTGTAAATATAGTTCCACAAATACATTATTAAAAAGAAGAAATTATCTCATCTCCAAAAAAAAAAAAAACCTTTTAAGGGCGAGCATAACGTACACACACGCGCCTCTGGATCGCCCCCCTACAAGACGGGCAGTCCTTCATTCCCTGCTTCTCGTGCAGTTCGTTGCAAGTCGTGCACACCACTTGATGTGCGCACGGGAGGAAAACCACAGACATCTCTTCGGACAGACACATCACGCACTCTCTCTCCCGTTTTACCCCGTTTGTGGTCGCTCCCATTCTCGAGATATGAGAGATGGCTGTGCCTTTGTGGGCACGGGCAGTTTTTGGGTCGGCGAGCTTGCTGGCATAGCTGCCGTCTATGCCTCTTCTGAGAGCGGCTATTTTTGACGAGTCGGTTTTCAGCCTCAGCCGGGAGATTTCCTTTTCGAGCCGGTCAATATCGTCTCTGTGCTTCTGTAGATTGGTTTGGGCTCTGGAATTGATCGTGTCCTCTTTTGATTGGGTTGAGGCCTCGATTTGCTCTCGTTCCTTTTTAAAGGAACTGGCCCGCGTGAGGAACTCGGCATTTGCTTTCTCTTCCTCATTCAGTTTGGCCTGTGATAGTCACATTGTTTAGACAAACAAAAAACAAATTTTTTGTTGTTGTAATTTTGACAGTTATCTGACATTTGTCTTTTGTAATTAGGTCGAACTCAAGGGTATTTTTTGGTAATTAACCCTCAAACATCAAGTCTATAGAAGAAAACCTGAAAAAAGATAAAATCAAAAGCTTTGCAAATGAATTAAAATCCGGACGGCAGGACAAAGGCCTCATATTTGGATCCTTTGAGTTTTTATTATGCTTTCACAAAAAACAATACATGGATGACACTCTATAACCATTAAGTGGAAAAGCAGGCTTCCTGACACTGTGTGTGAACTCGCAAAATAGAATGATATTTTAACATGGTCATGTTTCCTGTACAATGGTGAAAGTATTCAAGTGTTTAATCTCGATAAAATCATGGAAGGGAGAGAGTGAGAGAGAGAGAGAGACCACATGCAATTTTGGGAGCATCAATTTATCTCTACACTATCCATCTTTAGTTCAGGAATTACTCTAGTCCAAGCTAAGAAAGAAATGACAAAGCTGATCAGAGCCAATAGAAACCCGGGGTGGGGTGGGGGGAGTTACTCTATCTGTCCATGAGTAATCCGTGCAGGAAATAGGCAAATGAAAAGGCGAAAGCCAATTGCATATTGCCAGTGTCATAGAATAACAATGTGGGACAATGGATTCACTTTTTCCTTCTATGGAATTTCAGATGCTCATTTTCATTTGTTCTAGTTTTCAATCTTTCAAGAAAATGAAAAGGTGAATCCATATTTCATGTCATTATCATTGCTCACATATTGGCTCATTAAATGACAAGGTCCTATATTTGTTTATATATATCTTCTATAGAGCACACCTTACCAGTAGTGGTTGCAGTACCCCATAGAGAGCCTTTTATCTCTATAGTTCAATCATACATTTTTTGGTAGCAGATCAACCGTATGTCTTCGCGCATCAATCCATACACAACAGATAAAACTAACATTTCACAACAGGCAAACATACCTCGACTTGATCCCGCACGCCTTTTGCATGCTGCAGCTTCACCCTCATCCCCACCAACCTCGACTTCTCACCCGATAGCTCCTCCTGAAAAACAGCCTTTTGCTTCTCCCACGACTGGAACTTTACCAGTGTCCTCTTCTCCCTTCTCAACACCTCCTGACAACTGGAAGCCGACTCAGCCGCTCGTATCTTGACAGCCTTCATCTCCCGCCTCAGACCCACATTCTCCACATCTAGCCTCCGCACAGCAGCATTGGCTCTCTCCACCTGCCCGCTTGCCTTGCAAAGCGCGTTTTCCATCTCCGAGAGCTTCTTCAACGTGCTTTCTTCTAAGGTCTGCTTCTCCTTCTTCAGCCTCTCCACCTCCTCCTTCTCCTGCTTTAGTGTCTTGAGCTCAGCCTTGTCCTTGCTCAGCCTCCGGGCAGCCTGCATCACCTTCTGGTTGGCCCACTCTGTCCACTCCTGCAGCTGGTTCTGCAGCTCTCTCACTCTTGGTACAAGCTTCACGATCATTTCATCCTTTTTGTCTTGTGGGGCCCACTGAGCGAGAGGCTTACAATTTGCGGACTCGAGGCTGTAGCTGATGGGCACAGGATTGGCAATGTTTTTTGTGGGGAATGAGAGAGAAAGCTCGGTATCAGCAACGGCCAAATTAGATTCAAGACCGAATGCAGGCACCGAAGTGAATCCATTATGACTTGCATTTTCCTTGAAGGAAGCAGATTTGGGATTTATGCCAGTAGATTCCGCAACGCCTTTGAGTTTCTTGTCTAGGACCAGGCCGGTGAAGGCGCTTATTTTACTAGCTCTGGACGCACCTTTGGAACCATGCGTACGGTAGTGCTTTTCGAAGTGCAATGACTTTTGGCGTAATATGTACTCTCTTTTCGTGATCCCAGAGAGCTTTTTACTTCCGACGAGCTTCTCCTCGGTTGTGAAGGGTTTTTCAGTCATATTGGAAGTCTGATTTTGACAATCCTTATCAGGGACTAAAGAAGCTTTTGGTTTAGAATTGGAAACATTATTCCCTTTAGGCGACTCAGACGGACAATTGTGAGTATTAGTAGCAAGAAAACCTCCCAAAGGGTCACTATCCATGGCACAAGCATGAGACACATTCATATCGCATATCAACAAACACCACATGGCGTCCCCGGTGCTGAAGAAAGGCCTAACTTCTCTCAGAAGGCAAACCAGCTCCGCCAGTATATATCTCTCCATCTGATGCAAGTCCTCAAAATAGTGCTCTCTAGAGGGGTCGATCTCTTGGCCACTCCTGAGAAATGATACGGTGTTGTCCACCACATTCGATACAGTGTCCTTGCACCCGTACCATAGTCCGGACCTCAAGATAGCCTTAGTGGCAATCTTTTCACTGTAACCGCTCATGACTATTTTCTTAATTGCGCTTCTGAAAATTGTGTCAAGATTGCTCAAAACAAGTTCTTCCAGCTCAGACTCCGTGAGGTCACTCCAATCGGCGTCGTGGAACTCGTCCTCCGTTTCCACTCTGGGTCGGGTCGGAATGGGAGTGCTCATGGGGAAAGACAATCCGAGCCCGAGCTTCAAAGCAGCATCGGTAGGACTGTCTTGGTTCACACAGCACATGTCGCACCCATTCGCGTGGCCGTGATGGGAGTTGAATTTTTCTGCCGAGAATTCGAAGCTGGTGCATTCGTTTGAAGGTAGAAGAATGGGCTTGCTGGGATCGGCTAAGGGTGGGCCTTCGGCCCGGAACTTTCTCTTGTTCCTACTTCCTTTTTCTTGGGCTGCCATGGATGGCATTTGGCTGGATGTACTTGTACAAGCCTTGGCAACCATCGAGGCCATGTCGAATCTGCACAGAGAGTTTCGATTTCAGCTTCACAGAACTGAGATTATCTAGCAAAGCAACTCCCAAAACATAATAACAATTTTCAGGAATTCGATTAAATCAGTAAAACAGCTTGATATTAATACTGAAATTCAGCCCGAAACAATCCGGAAAAGATGAACACTCACAGACCACACACGACTGTGTCTTTCGCTCACTGATACATACAACAGACAATATCAATCGATCGAACAATCAAATAATCAAACAGATGATCTGCATCACATACGAATTACGGAACTGGGAAAACAATCGCCGAATAGTCAATGCAAATTATATCAAACAAAATCCCAATTCAATCCGATCGAGGGATCAAAAATCAATCGAAATTGGGGAAAGCCCAGATTACAGATACGCCAAATAGATTCATATGTACACATACGGTGACGATCCAGAAAAAAAATGGAAAAAAAATTGGAAGATTTATAATCGTTATTCGATTGTTCTCATCATCGAATCGTACCCGATTCCGACCGAATAATCCTTTTAATTTAAATTTGGGCGATCAAACGTTGGGCAAATCCAAGAGCATGAGATGAAAGCAGAGAGATGATGGATAGTTGTATGTGTTTGGTTTTTTCTTTTTCTCCTTATTTTATTATATATATAATTAATATAAATATAATAATATTCTCTCTCAGTCTTACAGCATATTTTTCTCTCTCTTTCACCTTTTATTCTCACATTTTATTTATTCATTACCTTTTATTCTCACATTTTATTTATTCATTTTCCTATTTTTCCATTTTTCCATTTTTCATATTATTATTTACACATTTTTTTTTCTAATTTGAGTTGGTTCGGTTTAGGTGTTAACTATTGTGCATCACACCTGAGTCCTGACCAGACGCGTGGGTTAGGTTGGGCTAGAATTTCGATGAGAGAACTCATCGTTGGTCTCTCAATCAAGACTTGACAAAAAAATTGTTTCATTTCGTCGAGAAATTACATTTACATCACCACATACTATATACAAGTATACAACACACTTGATTATATTTGAACTCAAAAACTCAAAAAATTGGAAAAAAAAAATTATTGGCTAAACTCATTTTTTTTGGAACAATTTCGCCAAGAGCTCAAATTAAAAATTGAAGAGTCGTTCAATTTCTTGCCCAAAAATAATTAAAATCAAAAGTTGGAACTCAAAGATTTTTTTAATAATAATTTTAATAAATATTGCATTATTTTATATAATCTTTGATATTTTAATATGTAATTTAAAACTTAAATTATAGTAGTACATTGTTATACATAATTTTGTATAAACAAAGTATTAATTTGCATTTAAAAAGCATGTTTGTATTAAAAAAAACCGAGCTCGAAAAAGTTGAAAAAATCTGACTGGGATTGTTGGACTCGGTTTCAGGCCGGATATTCATTTTAAAATCCGACTCGATTCGGACCGAAAAAATCCTATATTCATACACTTCGAAGTTTGAATTTGATATTCATAGTTGCACTGAGGGGTTTCTGGCAAGGAGATGGACCAACCGCCCAAACCCGGCCCGGCGGAACTGCATAGAAGCGATGCGGACGAGGAAGACGAGAACGTCAAGCAGCTTCGAGAATGCTCTTCTTCGTACCTAGCATTACAGGTATGTATCTATCTATATATATATATATTTATGTTTCATTGTTCCCCTTTATTTGGTAGCTTAAACCCTAATTTTATTCAATCACATCAAATTCGAATTTGCAGGATTGTTTGGTTAATTCCAATAGGAACTGGAAATCTTGTCAAAAAGGTATTACTGTATCATTGTTATCATTCTTATGAATTTTAGGGTAAAGTGTTTTAAGTTGCGATTAGGTGATATATATTGCTCTGGAAATTCTTCTATTGCGACGACTTTTTTTTTTAATTTATTACTGTATAAAACAATGAAAAAGTTGATATTTCCTTGAATATGTTCGATAATTATGAACATGGTTTGATCTTTCTTGAAAAATTGATTTGAAAGCGACGTGTTGAAGAAGAAAGTAGAATTCAAGTTATTAGTGTTTTTTTTTAATTACTTTCCAAGGTCTCAACTTTCTCTCCTTATGCTATTGTTGCTAATACTCGTTTTTTTTTTGGATCAGAAGTTCAAGCTTTGAAGGCATGCAGTGAGAGGAGATCAAAATGAGATATTGAAATGTTAAATTTTCGTTTTTTAGAAAGTATGAGTTAATGTAATTTCTGTTTCTTTTATTCTGAATAATATGCAATGAAATTAAGCCTTAATGACATTTCGTTTTGGTGTACAACTGTACATCATCATATGACTTTGTCTTGTTTCCTAGTTCATTCCCTTTTATTGTTTCTTGTGTATGTGTGTATGTGCTTTATTAGTACAAAATATTATTTGGAAAGAACATACACTTAAATTTAGTTTATAATTTTGTAAATAATTTCCAAAAGCAAATGGAAACAGTAATTGAGCTCCAGAAGAGACGTGGTAGATAAATGGATTGAAATCTCAATTTGATTAGTTTATATATGTGTCTGGAATATCTTAGTGGTATTCAGAATGTGACCATTTGACACCCTCTTATTTTCCCTTCTTTTTTATTTTTATTTCGAACATTCTTTCTTGAATAAGAAAGAAGTAACTTTTATCCCAAACATTATTTTCTGTATAAGATAAAAGGGATGTGTGTGTGTGTGTGTGGAAGCGATCAGCTTAAATAATTATTACTTTACCAAAGTACTGCAAACATCTTGTAATGTACATCCCTGTAGGTCTGTAATATGAATACGACCAACATATAGAAGTTTATGTGCATTGTCTGAATACTACAGCATCTTTATCTTCTTCATTCTGGCTTCCCCATTGTCTCATTGTTTATGGTTTGAAATGGCCAAGGATCATGTTAGATGTAAATAATATTAGGATTTTAGTATTGAACCATGTTCTCCTCTGTTTAGATTTCCCTTGCATATTGGTTTTTGGTTGAATTTTTCAATTTTATATTTAGGGGTATTTAGGGGAACATCGGGTTTCATTCAGTTTCGGTTTTTGGCTTCATTTTCCTGAACCAACCAAAAAGCGAATAAAAAAAAATAGTATACTTCACTTGTTAGTTAAGACAGATCTTTGAGATATATTGTTTGAAGCTTTTTCCGTTTTGCGCAAAACACTACTACACCAACAACCAGTCATTACCCACCCTATAAAAAAATTGCTGCTGTCTGCTTGTCTTCTACAGTTTTCCCTGTCTTTGCCTGTCACCAACCCCTGCGTTTGAGGCTGCTGTCTCTCAACTAATCGAAGGTCCTGTACATTATATAATCCACGAAAGGTGAGTTTTTCGAATCCAAATAGCTACTCTTATATATTGTTTTCTAAATCTAAAAAAAAAATCGGATAGAAAGAACAAATAAGACGTGAAAAAGCAGAGTTGCAATTTGTTTCGCGCATTCTCCATTTTACATAGCTCCATTTACTTTTTCTGATAAAAAACGATATAACCAGTTCACATGAATCACATGATAAAAAATAAATTTGTTGCTGGCTTGTGATGCAAAATAATGAAGTAATTTTTACACATTCATCCATTATTTCACTACTTCATCACTCACATATATCTAACTATTAACATATTCAATCATTATTTTACTAGTATTTATTTTAAATATGCAATTGTATTCAAATAGGATCGAATTTATTGTCTTAGTGTGAGTGATGTGCACTATGATCTGAGATTTCTAATGATATTTCTGAAGTGCTGTTTTGATTAGCTGTTTGGTGATTGCGATTGTGTGGACAATCTGACTACTGAATTTCTTTCGATAAAAAGAAGGGTATATTTGGTTTGATATGTTTATTGTTTACAGTATAAATTTAGTGGTAGAAATACTTTCAATAATCAATCAACATGCCAATGTTTGTTTTCTTGTGGCTCCCCAGTACACAGGGACTGCAGAGAGAGAAGCAGATCATATCCGTGCAATGCCATTCCTGAAAAAGACAATGAACTATCTTGTTAGTTTGTTAGATGGGCCTTACAGTCATATATTTCTTGACTTCTATAACTTCTTGTTGGATACCCGGATTAGCAAACAAATAAGGAAGATGAGTCGGATTAGCAAAGAAGGAAGCCGGAAAATTGGCGGTGATCCGTATGGATGTGCGGATGCAATATTTTCAATATTTAAGCCAACAATTTGCTGGAGCAAATAAATGGTACATTTATCGTTTTGATTGTCCTCGTAGAAAGGAACAGGAACCTGCATTACTAATAATTATATTTGAAAACAAATGGGCAAGTATTGTTTCATAAGTATCCTGTACACGTATGGAAAAATATAACTGAATCTTTTTTAGGGCTAATTATCTCAAATTGCACGTGATGACGACGATGATGATGATGGAAAAGTCAAATGACGTTTTCTGATATTTTTAGTTGTAAAACATTTTCATTGATGCTTAATTTTTAAAGGTCATCTTGATTGAATTCCTCAAATGCTAATGTATTTGTTTTCTTACTTATTTTGTTTCTTATTTCATTTTATAATTGTACTAATAGTTAGTATAAATACTGTGTTTTAGGTTACAGCAATTTTCATTTTAATAGCTTTGGTTATTGGTCAAGTTTGTTCTTGCTGGGCAGAGTTCGTTCCTGTTAGGATTGTCCTTTATCTGAGTGTGTTTTCAGGATATGGAAGTGTCACGTGGCATTGAAGAGGGAACTCTGTGAATTCAAACAATAAATGGAAATGCCGCACTGAGTCCGCTGTCGATGGGCCCAGCAGTTTGGTCATATGAAGTTTTGAGTATTCCATATAAGCTTGTTAACTTCATTTGCTAGCTTCGGCTCACAAAGATTCGAATTTCTCCCTACTGAAGTCCGCAGAGCTTGAGCTTCGCGATATAGGTATTACTAATAGTATATTATTCCAGAATGGGTTTCAATTTTTAAATGGATATTCAGTTGTCAGCTTATGGTTTTAACAAGTGACAGGAAAAGTGTCCTGTGTCTTTTCGTCTTGGTAAGCCTTCTGACTCCGAGTTCTGAATCTAATACGGATAAATTCAAATCTAGAGTTACATTTTGGATGAGTTGGTTGAAGTTTGTAGGATTTGAGCTGAATAATGTGGAATATCAAGACTTAAAACCGTCAATATGATTTTGGATTATCTTAGGACAATGGAAGTTTAATGGAGGGTGGGATGAGGCTAAGGTTTCCGAAGAAAATAACAATAGGGGAGCAAAGGAAGCTAAAGCTACTCGAGAAGCTATTGATCGAGCAGATTGTTGGAGAAGTTAAAGATTTTGCAAGAACATATCTGAGAAACGTTGTCGTTAAGTTCCATATTTTGAACCTTAGCTCCACCGAACAATGAATACACATATGTAATTTTGTTATTTTCTTGATTAATATGAAGAACTTGATCTTTATGTAGTCAGTACTTGTGCATTTCTCAATTCACAGGCAAAATAGTGAGAAAACATGTTTCCATATAAACGGAACTTTTGATCACTAAGGTATCAACCGAAACACAGATAATCATAATAATATATTTATACGAAGAGAATGGCATTATAATCATCCCAAATATTTCTAAAAACTATCCGGACGATTGATTAATCCAAAAGTATATTCTGGTATTAATATTGAGAAAATCCAAGAGCCACTGATGTGAGAAGAGAAGAGAAGAACCCAATGACTTATTTATACATTGTTCAGGGCTTTGATGTGTACAATGATAATGGTTATATCATCCGTCCGGTTCTCATGCTCTAACCATAATTTGTATGACTCGTCAGCAATAGCCGAACACGCCTCCCTGGGATCAGCATACTTATTGACCTGCAATGACAACCAAGAAACAGAAAGTATTTCATAACCGACAATACTCAGTATAAATTTAGAGTGAGAATCTGCAATAAAAGAGAGTACATCACTTCTAATGTGTTCATGCATTTTCCCTTGATAACCAAAAACTATGATTAGTAAGTCATTAAACGGGCCATTTTGAATGTGCGTGTGACCTACACAAAAATTACCGTAACCATAACATCATACAGTAGTTCCTAAGAACTTAAAACGTATCTGGTTCTCATTCCTAATACAAAACTTCATATGCAGATGTATCAATTAATTGTTTTCATCATAATATGAAGCCTTAGAACATAAAATAACAACATATAATCGATGCCCATAAGGGTTTCTTTATACTGAATTACTTTCTCTAACCATCAAAGCAAAAGACAGTCATTACTCGTAAACTTCCAGGATTCAGTCATCATTATACGAATCAATAGAATTATAAACATTAAATGCAAAAGACATATAATCACCACTCATAAAATCCTAGAATTCAATCAAGTCATCACAATATGAACCGAATCAATTAACTTCACGAATATACTATAAAACATACCATTTCCACAACCGTTTGGCTGGATAAGAACTCGAAGACCCCATCACTCGCGACCACAAAAAATGGATGGTCGTTCGTAAGCTGCACTGTAGAAACCTCAGGTTCGGCAATCACACCTATCTTCTCAGCCATGGCATCACCCACACTTCTTGTAAAAGCAGTCCCAGGATACATCCCATCTTGGACCCACAACCTTGGTGGGTCCCCACCATCCGTCTCCTCATCCCCCCAAGACTGAACCCTAGGGTCCTTAATTCCTTCCACTTGATCTACGCTCAAGACCCGAGCACCACACTGCTTCACCCTCTCGCACTCGTCCTTCCTGAACGGAGTCTGATCGACCGACAGCTCCTCGGCAAGAACCCTCCTACTATTATTATTATTATTATTATTCCCGTTTTCCCTAACAGCTAAAACGGCCCGTGAGTCACCAACATTTGCTACGTATAATTTGTTCCCGATGACGAGGCCTGTGATTGCCGTGGTCCCACTCATGGAGTCGTCTATGTCGCTGTGACGAAGCTCTTCGTTTGTGGCTAGAAATGCTGCGCAGTAAGCCTTGATGGGGTCATCCAGCAAACTGGCATCCTGCGATAATTTCTCGACGAGCCTGGTTTTGACGAAAGTCGAGCACTGGGTCCCGCAAAGGCCGTGGCCATCGAACACGCCGAAGAAATGGACATTGGGGTTGCCCTGGATGTTCGTCTGGATACAGTAGCTGTCTTGATTCTCCTTGTCCGGCGTCTCCGGGTAATAGCCTCGCTGGCTGAGGACGGAATAGGATAGCCGGAGATTATGAGAAGGGATGTCGACGACTTCCAGAGAAATGTTGGCGGGGAGGGCGTTCGCGTTCGGAGTAGGGTACGCGGCGGGTTCTCCCTCGTGGTCGCCGTCGGAGGACGGCGCGTATTTCCGGCAACATTTTCCCTGGATGCAGCCCATTTTACGGCGGAGACTCTGGAACTTGGAGAAGAAAGTCCCGCTCGCACACCAATTGCTTGGCAAAAGTCCTGAAAGAAACCTAGGCATGAAAGACGACGACTAAACCCGAAAAGCGAGGCGATTATTGCGGGGAAAACAAG
Source organism: Euphrasia confusa (assembly GCA_954870475.1). Classification (NCBI taxonomy): domain Eukaryota; kingdom Viridiplantae; phylum Streptophyta; class Magnoliopsida; order Lamiales; family Orobanchaceae; genus Euphrasia; species Euphrasia confusa. The sequence continues at coordinate 2,545,193 of OX940969.1, read as the reverse complement.
GAAATGGGATCCCCGATCCCAACATTATCCACGACCGGAGAAATCGTCAAATGGGTTTTCCCGTACAGAAAAAAAGAAAAAGGAGAAAAGGGATTTCTTGGATTTTGGTTTTGAGAAATTCGCAATCAAACGAATAACCCAATCAACAAGAAATGATCACACGCAGCTGGGGAGATGACATGGAGAAGAAGACTCGTGCTCTGCGGAGAAAGAAAAAAGGGGAAAATCAATGAGTAATAAATCCCTAGAAATCAATCAAAAAAGATATTTTGATTTTTTTGAATTTCGTCATCAAAAGAAAATTTCGCTTTATTTCCCCTTTTTTCCTTCTTAAATTTACCATACAAAGAGGAGAAGAGGAGGTGGGGTGGTTCTGTGGGTCCTAATGAAAGAAAATAATAATAAAAAATACTTCTACTAATACTTTTTTTTTTCCCGTAAATATATTTGTATTTCATCGACTACAAAAATAAAAATAATGATGAATAAACTTTTAAAACTAATCATATAAGAAAAAATATAATTATATTTTTAAATATTTGAGCACTATTTAATAACAATTAAGAAGAAAAACTTATTTTTATCTGTAAAATAATATAGTGTAAAGTATGTAAACATTGATTTGTACATAATAAATATTACATTATATTCTTTTTAAAATATGATATATTTTTATGTTTAAAAAAAGTTGTGATACTTTTTATATAATTTACAAAGTAAGTATTGGAATTTTCTCTTTTTGTTTACAAAAGTTGCAATGCATTTTTTTGTGAAAATAAAATTATAATTTTTTTAATGTTAATTTGTAAAAATATTATATTAATTTGTTGATTCACAACTATTAAAAAAATAGTTTCCGTTGAAAAAAGTTTTGAAAAACTACATTTTGAAATTTCATTTATTTATATGCCAAAGTAACGTGAAGTGTGACATGTGTTATTCTTCGGCTATTGTAGGACGGTATGAAAAGTAGGGTTTTATTTTTGACTTTTAAGAACTCTCAGTTTGTTTTTCTTGATCACCATCAATGAATTCTTGGTTTTAAATTTTCAATAAATAGATAAATATAAATATAAAAAAAATGGTCTTGATCCACTTGAAAAATTATTTTATTTGATTTCTCAATTAGATCGTAATACTTTAAACATATATCTAAATTGTTAACGGCATTGAATAATTTTGTGACTATGTAATACTCCGTAATATAGTTGTATTGAATATGTTGGATTGGTAACTTTGTACATATAATGAATTATATTTTATATAATTTTTTTTATAAATTTAATTTAATAGTTACCATTATAAACAAGCAAAAAAAAAAAAAACAAGCAAAAAAATTGGATGTGAGACTTGAGTTGTTAGTTCAATATATCTCAAGATCACATTATTGTTCTCTTTCACGACCATATTTGTTTATTTTGGATGTGAGTTATCACTCAATCGAACTCAGTCATTTGATTACCATATATTCAAGAATAGTTTTTAACCTATTTTTTAAATTTTATTAATAAATATTTTTATAATTTAAATTGGTCAGCTCTATAAAAACAGAATCGGTGTTCATGCATGATAAAGGCGAAATATATAGAGCATATCTTTATTGGAAACTTGTGAAAACGACTACGGAGAAAACCCCCTCGATCTTCGGTTGTATTGACTACTGTATATCCTCTAGGCCTTCTCGTTTCTTTTTTCTCACGATAAATTTCTCTATGATAAATTTTGTCCTAACATTCTTCTCATCAAAGGGTTAATGTGCACACACAAATCAAGACACTCAAGCAAGTAAAATACTGTGAAACAAACGATTCCTACAAATTTACTTTTATTTTTGCAACTGATCATTTTGTGGGTAGGAGTCCTCAAAGACGATGGATCATTCAGCTTTGGACATTTGTACCTTCTCAGACCTTACGGAGGAGAATGAACAACTTCTGATCAAGCTCAAATCTAGCTGCAATCGACGGGTCCCCTTTAAGCATCATCAGCAGTCCACCAAACGAGACATATATATCACTGGGAGACCCAACCCAACCAAAAATCAGAGATGGTGATAACAAGATAATATGTAATAAAAACTTAATATGCATTACTATAAACATACGCTTTAACTTGTTTCTCTCTGGATTCCTCTGAGATTCTGTACAACTTTCCTTGCATGACATAGTCAAACTTATCAGCCAGTGACTTCTTGTTGCCCTGAAATCACATTACCGGTAAACAAAATCACGATGCAAAATAATAAATATGTTTCCAACACAAAATAAAACAGGTGCGCAAATAATTATTAATGATATTAGCATCCTCCCAATAGTAACTCTCCACAGCAAAAACTTTCATTAGGAGGTTTTAGCAAATTTGAAACCTGAAACTTAATTGGGTCATTGTGTACAAAGATCAATCTCGGGGGTATTTTCGTAACAACCCTATAAATTCAACTGATAACGAGGTCAACCCCATATCTACTAGAACATATATTGTCATGCTCAGAGTACAAACAAATAAGGATGATATCAAAATGAGTAATCATACGAGACAGCGCTACTAACAAACTTTTTACTGAGAAGTTTAACTGAAATATTCCCCACTTATAAAACGTAGTGATTAGCAGAATTTAAAATTGCACTACAACTTAAATGATTTCTTGTATTTCTATTTTCTACCACTAAAAACAAAATTTATATCTTCCGATAAAATAAGAATGTTTTAAGGAACAGGCAAGTCAGTGTTTTTACCGGAGTGTAATAACCACTGTCTGGTGTCCCATCCAAGTTGAGGGTGGAAGCTAGTACCATCATGAATTTATCTCCAGCACTCATAGGATAAATCTCGGTATTCACATCAAGGTGCATCATCATATCAAACTGCTCACTCCTGGCAGAAATGCGAGACACTATATATATTTAAATAAGTAGAGGTCAGCACAAGCTCGAAATTCTGGCATTTTTTGCGAAAAGCAATTATTTAATTATAAAATCAATAGAAGAATCCCAAGAAAAAAAGTATACCCATCGCCATTTCTTAATAACTCAAAAATTACTCGAAAAATCATTATAACCCTTGGTTTGAATTTTGTCCAAGCGAATATTAAGTTACTAGGAAAATGGAGCATAATTGATAATTAATCATTCCATTATCAGATAAATACATAGGAAGGAATATCCGTATATTTCTATAGATATTTGGCATCGGGTGGGGTTGTTGATTCAGAAGTCACAACACTAATATGCGCACACAACATGAGGGCCCAGATGACAATAACAAACAAACATTATGTTGAGTAAAGAGTGCAATGCAATGATAAGAAAAACAACAGCAGCAAAATGTGATTCATTAAAATGAATAAACAATGAATAGAACAAGGAATTCATAATGATCCCTACATCAAGGTTAGATCTTGTCCATTTTGAACTATTCTGATTACTTGAGAATATTACTGCCAACCATGCTTGATTGTATTCTAATCCTAGATCCCCGAATTGAGGCCAATTGACCACCATTTCTTCTTTCCCTATGAGATAGTTTGAACTTTGAAGTGTACTGGTATATAGGAGGCTATGAAATAATCAAATACGTAGTATATTTTATTGATGTTACTTATCCACAAATTTGCGACATTATAAGGGAGGGAACTTGTTCCTCATTTAGCATTTTCACTGAACCCAATTAAAATATCTGCCCAAAATAGACAACACATACTGTGCAGAAAATATGAGATTCAAGAAATCGTACCCCGATCAAATTTCTTGCCATCTGGGTCTAGTGAGTCAACCCGGAATATGTCTTCAAACAGTGTTTCCACCATTTTTAATGTGAAAAGAACCTAAATCCAAGGATGCAGCGTATAAGTATTGGCATTTCAGAAGAATATAAACCGAACGAAATCCGGCAACCAAATTGCATAATATATAGTCCCTTGTTAAATAACCTAAGTAAGTAAGAACATATAAAACATATTTGTATCTCAGAAAGATAATAAAATCTGAGAACACATTAAACACTGAATCTGCACCAAGTCTTCACAGTCTGTTTCTAAAAAAAAAAAAAAAAACTAATCTCATTGATACTATTCAGAGGCTACTTCACAAACAATTTAACCTTGCAAGAACCCATAACATAAATCAGAAAATACTCTTAACAGGTCGTGCGGAACACAATATCAATATTCTTTAAAGGTCAAAGATAAAATCGTGTTAACCTTATTTTTATGGTACCACTGATAATTTATAATCGCAAAACGAAATCACTCACAAATATTCCTTAATTTTCCACCTGTAGCCCATTACCATATGCAAAATATAAAAGCATCCAGGCTGTACAATACTATAAGAATATTGATTTAGAGTATCTAATATGCTACGACAAGGAGTGTGAAGAGGTTGGTCGTAGCCCTTGAAAATGAGGTGCATTCGTCTCTTGCTCCATCTCTAAATCTCATTGTTCTATATTCTTTGAGCTAAGGGCATGTTAGTGTTCATGAGACCAACAATTAACAAACAGCCTTTTTTGGCCACATTGTCCATTTGTTATGCCAAAACAGAAATGCTAGTTACCATAGAAATCAATCCAAAGGCAAAAAAATATGCTAAAATTCCGATATGCTTAAAAGCTGCAAACATAGGACTGACCTTCGATAAGAATTAGCACCAACGTACATCGCATTAATCTTTTTTTTTTTTTTTTTTTTTTTTTTTTTTTTTGCATATCCCCTAAGGCTTTATTTATCGAGATGGAGAATTTGAGTAGGAAATCATATTTATACATTACACTGATACACCCACGAAACCCTAAGCCTCTGATAAAAAAAATGCAGGAACTTATTCTCCTACCATCAATAGTTGAAATACCCAATCTCTATATCTTCTTCTCTTGGAAGAAGGGGTTTGAATTTTTCAACTATGAAAATTGATGCAATTAAAATTTATTCTCGCATAGAGTTGAGAAGAAGACAGAGAGCAATTCGAGCTCAATTAATTAAAAAAAAATCATTCGAATTTCAAAAAAATGTCAATTGTCAAATACCCTGTAATGCTAATAGAAATTAGTTGAAATGAGGAATTCAAATAAATCGGTTTCTACTTACAAAATACGAAACTTAGAGTAGAAATATTCTGCGATGAGCCGCCGGAGTGATATAGAGTTGTGAAATCCGATATATTGACAGAGCCTGAGTTGTGCAATATAATACGGAAATTATATAATTATTTTACTAGAGTAGTATATTTATTAAGTGGGAATACCACTTTTCATTCACAAATATAAAACATTATTCTTTTTAACTCCACATATAAAACTACACTCATTCTACACAAAATGAAAAGTAAAAGTCCTATATACCCTTACTTTTCTTTTCTCTCTTTTAATAACATAAAAAACAATAAAAATACATAAAAAAAAAACAAAAAAGAATTTATGTGGGGCTCACTAATAACAAAAATCAGATTTTTGTGAGGTTGGTGGGGTGTAAATGCATGCATGAATGCATATCTCCTCTACCACCTCCATAACTCTTCAAACCCATTTCAAAAAAAAAAAAATCTCAAAAAACACCCTCTCTACATGAAAAGCTAGGTCGGATTATGCGTGGAAAGAGCTAGATTTCGACGGGAAAAAGGTATGTTGCACGGGACCATGGCTCCGTCGTTTTTTTTTTATTTTTTCGGACTGAAAAATCGGCACTCAGTCGAAGCACTCAGTCGAAAATATGACTGAGTGCACGACCAAGTGCTGCTGGATTCTTGGGCACTCAGTCGAAAAAAATGGCCAAGTGCACTCAATCAACCGACCAAGTGACCGAGCAAGTGACCGGCCAAGTGACCGAGCGCTCGGCCAAGTGACCGGATAGTACTCGGTCACTCGGTCACTTGTCGACTGAGTGCACTCAGTCATTTTGACAGAGTGCAGAAACTGATTTTTTTTTATTTTTTTTTAAAAATTTGTATATTAATGGCTTGTTTTATAAGATTGTTTGGATGCATATTTTTGATTTCCTAATTTAATTCAATTGTTATTTGTAATTGTAGATGTCGAATCAACGAATCACGGTATGTTACGGTGGTCGTTGGGATCGAGAGGGCTACGTTGACGGAGTAGATATGTGTCTCTTCTTTCGTAGGGAAGAAATTACACTCGACACTCTCGTGAGCCGGATTCGTGCGGTTTTGCGCCCTCCGCCCAATGTCGAGTATTTGTTGTATTGTTATACCCGAGGCTATTTGTATAATATTCGAATCGAATAATATATTATTCATATTCGTATTCATATTTAGTCGAATATAAAAAAATATTTGTATTCGTATTCATATTCGTTTTTTCGAATACGAATCATTAAAAGTCGAATCGAATCACGAATCGAGTAAAAAATATTCGATTCATTTACATCCCTAGGCTCACCGGACATTCCGTAGTCAATTTTTTTTAAAATAAATCCCGTCAAATTTTTTTAAAATTATTTATAATATATTAACCTATTTAATTTAATATAATTTGTAAAAAAATATACTATTTCATTTTATAAACCAAATCAAACAAATATATGAATTTATAAAAAAATATATATATTTTATAAAAAAAAATTAAATTAAGAAATATTTTAAATTAAGTATATAATTAAATATTTAAATTAAGTATATAAAAAATCTATTCAAATTAAGTATATAAAAAAATATAATTAAATTGAGTATATAATTAGATTAATTAAATTAAGTATATAATTAGATTAATTAAATTAAGTATATAATTTGGATTATAATTAGATTAAATTGAGTATATAATTAGATTAATTAAATTAAGTATATAGTTGATTCTGTGTTATTTCGGTTGATTCGGTGTTATTTGTATTTGTATTGATTTGATGTTATTTATGTTGATTCAGTCTTATTTGGATTGATTCGGTGTTATTTAGGTTGATTCGGTGTTGTTTGGATTGATTTTGGTGAAAAAATTGAAAAAAACAGGCTGCACTTGGTCATGCACTTGGTCACTGCACTTGGTGGCTGCACTCTGTCAAAGTGACCAAGTGCACTCAGTCAAAGTGACCAAGTGCACTTGGTCGCCGGTTAACTAACCGAGTGTTACTCGGCACTTGGTCATTTTGACTGAGTGCACTTGGTGGTGACTGAGTGCAGGGACCACCAAGTGCACCACCAAATGCACCACCAAGTGCCCCACCAAGTGCACTAGAATAATTTTTTTTTAAAATTAATTTTAGGCCAATTAAGTGTTGTTATGTTGTTATGTTGACATTAAAGATCATTTTGGAGCCTATAAACATCGAATAAAAATGAAAACAAAGCCGGATTAGTACTATTAAGATGAAACGTAGAAGTTTGACTATTTTTTGAACTAACTAGTAATATTGTTACAAAGTTATCTACATACTTACCAAATTGTTCATGATCCGCATGCGTAATCACTTAATTCACCCATTTCAAAGGTTGATCATGTTTTTTGAATTATTTTGACTATGAAATTGATGTTTAATGTAACATAAAAACTTTACAATTGAAAAAAATGCATTAAAATCAATTAAAATGAAATTATGTTCTAAAGCACTTGGTGGAGCACTTGGTGGGGCACTTGGTGGCCTCTACACTTGGTCACGACCAAGTGCACTTGGTCACTTTGACCAAGTGCATCGACCAAGTGGCGAATTAAAAAATACTTTTATTTTTCCCCAGCCACCAAGTGCACTTGGTGGCGCCACCAAGTGCAGCCACCAAGTGCAGAATTTGTTTTTATTTTTTTATTTTTTTATTTTTTTATTTTTTTATTTTTTTTATTTAATTAATCTAATTATATACTTAATTTAATTAATCTAATTATATAATCAATTTAATTATATATTTTATATACTTAATTTAATTATATTTTTATATACTTAATTTGAATAGATTTTTTATATACTTAATTTAAATATTTTTTATATACTTAATTTAAAATATTTCTTAATTTAATTTTTTTTATAAAATATATATATATTTTTTATAAATTTATATATTTGTTTGATTTGGTTTATAAAATGAAATAGTGTATTTTTTTACAAATTATATTAAATTAAATAGGTTAATATATTATAAATAATTTTAAAAAAATTTGACGGGATTTATTTTAAAAAAATTTGATTACGGAATGTCTGGTGAGCCTAGGGATGTAAAAGAATCGAATATTTTTTACTCGATTCGTGATTCGATTCGACTTTTGATGATTCGTATTCGAAAAAACGAATATGAATACGAATACAAATATTTTTTTATATTCGACTAAATATGAATACGAATATGAATAATATATTATTCGATTCGAATATTATACAAATAGTTCGATTCAAAATATATATATATATATATATATATATATTATTTTATTTTAATTTCATAATATTTACTATTCATATTCAATAAATTTATTTTTTGTTTCTGGAAAGACTTTTTAATGAATGAATATGTATTGGTGAATGATTTGAGACAAATGTCAAATGATATTTTAATTTTATTTTAAAATTTATATTTTGATTTTTTAAATATTTTTATGATAAAATAAAATAATATATATTGTTTATTTTGTATTTTTTATTTTATTATTTTTTAGCGTTATGTTTGAATATTCGATTATTCGAAAGAATATTTGAATATTCGACAAATACGAATACGAATCAAAATTTACTATTCGAACGAATATGAATACAAATACGAATATGTGAATATACTTACGAATACGAATCGAATAGTGAGATATTCGACTCGATTCGATTCATTTACATGAGCCTCGTGCGTATCGTCAACGGCTCTCAAAATCTGCTTTATGCTCTTCAATACGGGAAACCAGTCGTACAAATACAAATCTTTCGTCGTGTGAATGAATTGTGGCCTCCTCCACCGGAACCCATCCTGCAAAAACACAATTAATTAATAAAATAACATAATAAATATAAAAAAAAAAAAAAAAAAAAAAATCGGCACTCAGTCGATCGACTGAGTGCCCTCGGTCGACCGACAGAGTGACCGGATAGGGCACTCGCCCGGTCACTTGGCCGGGCACTTGCTCGGTCACTCGACCGAGTCTTCTTCCCCGCGGCCGAGGGGGGCGGCCGAGTGCCGAAGAACAGCCAAATTTAAGAGCATTTTCAGAGCATTTAAACACACAATTTCGACTCTAAACACATCAACGAACTTAAATACACTCAAAGGCTACCAATTCACGTATAAATCGAACACAATATTGAAAAAAATTCGAAATTCAAAACCTAGGTTTTTGAAAACTTACCGAAGGTTTGAGCGGCCATTGTTGCTCCTCTTCGTGTTATCGTCTTGGTGCTCGTCATTGGGCTCGTATTGGTGCTCGTTTTCCGACATCGGGGCGGCCGGATTCACGAAATGCGGCGGATGAGTATGTTTGTGTGTGGGGACGGGGAGAGAGAAAGGGGTGGGGGGGGACCGATTTTTTTTTGTCTTTTTATTGTTTTTTAATTAGTTTTGTTTTGTTTTGAAAAAGGAGAGGGTAGGAGAAAGAAAGGGGTGGGGGGGACCGATTTTTTTTTTTTTTTTTTTGTCTTTTTATTGTTTTTTAATTTGTTTTGTTTTGTTTTGAAAAAGGAGAGGGTAAATGAGACATTTCCAATACATTTTGTATAGAATGGGTGTAGTTTTAAAAGAGGGGTTAAAATGAGTAGATGTATTATATTTCTAACCATAAAAAATTTTCTCTCATTTATTAAATAAGGTATAATACCATATACCAATAACGTAGGGAGCATTATCCTTAAAAAAAAGGAAAATTTTGGATAAAAAAAAGGGAAAATTTGGATAAGGGGTAAATATTTAAGTTTGTTTATAATTAAATAATTCAGTTTTTCTTAATTATAAAAATGAGTATTGTGCCTATTTTAACCTTTGAGTTCATTTGGTAGTTATTTTTTAACAAGGGTAAAATAGTAATTAATCGTACACTTAATTATAATTACATGGTAGTTATTACCCTAATAAATAAATAACTTAAAAAATCATTACCCTTAAATATAAAGTACATTTTATGTGGTTTTGATGATAAATTAAAAAACCAAAATGCCCTTTTTCCTAAATATACCTAAAAAAAAACAAGACGTAGATGGGAGTAGGGGTGTCAAAAATTTGGTTAAACCGATCAAATCGAACCAAACCGACACTGTTTGTTTAAATCAAACCAAACCAAACTAATTCAGTTTGATTTTTAGTTTGTAAAATTTTGTGTTTTCGATTTCCGGTTCGGTTCGATTATTTTGGTCGGTTAAGCGAAATAAACCAAAAACCGAATTGCATATGTTTTTATATTATGCTCGTATATATATAATATGCACACTTGCACAGGCAATGAGCCTCATGGCATTAGACAAGTTCACAGTGGTTGAGCCGATGGGCTTCTTGCATACCTAATGTCCAAATTAATTACTATGATATTATACTTGCACTATAATATATAGTAATAACTAATAATGTAAATGGTAGAGTACTTACTAATATTTGGATTAGTCTTTTGTTTAAATATGTAATTGTTAATGGTGGATTAGATATTTATGTTGTTGTTGAATGTATCCACTTATAGGCCATAAACCAATTATTGTACAGGTTTTTTTTAAATATAGATTTTTGGTTAAAATCGAACCAAACCGAACTAAACCAGTTGAGTTCGGTTTTAACCGAACCAAACCATTCTTTAACGGTTTGGTTTCGGTTCTTGAAAAAAACTCTTGTTTGATTCGGTTAACCAAAATTTCGGTTCGATTCAGTTTAACCGAATTGACAGCCCTAGAGGGGAGCATTATCCTTTTAAACTCACCTCTTTCTTATATTTTTTTAATACTAAAATAATATTTATAATACCCTTATTTAAATTTATTTTTTTATTATTATTATTATTATTATTATTAAATACACTCTTTTCCAACCAAAAATTAAGAATTCATGAATCATGACTTAATAGTTATTAAGTCATTAACAGTAAAGACTTGTTCTTTTGGATTGAAACCCACTGAACTAATCTGGACTGACCTCAATTGATTTTTTATAAAAATAATAATAATTTATATAAAATTTTAAATATTTTTTTAAAAATATTAATAATATTATAACAATAATTAGATTGTATATTTAAAATTGTATATTGAAATTATTTTTTATTTATTTTATTTTAATTTATTTTGAAGCGATCTGAACTGAACTGAAAGCGATCTGAACTTAGAAATAGTAATTATTTAGATGGATTTGAATGGAGTGAAGTTATGAACTATAAAATCTAAAAGTTTTTAGGAAAAAGTATAGTATGATTTATGATATTGTAACTTACACCCCACAAATTTTGGTTTATAATTTAATGTTCAATTTGTTTATATTTTTTATTAATTAAAATAGTTTTAAGATGGTAATTATAAGATAATAATGCATTAACCGTATAATTAATATGATTAATAATAATTAATAAATTGAATGGATAAAGATAAAATTGTAATAAATTTAATTAAAATACTCTTATAAGTGATTTATTCAATTCTTATGAAACTGTAAAATTTAAACATATTTTTTTAGAAACTTCACATGAGTTTTAAGAGACTTTGACTTGGATAAATATTTAAAAACCAAATTAAGTATTAATTTCTTAGTTTTATAATTTTTTAAATTGTTATAATATGTAGATGGATTTGAATGAAGTGTATGGGTGTTATCGTTGTTGAGTAAGGATAATACATGATATTCAACAATGGTAATCCATTACACAAATAAACATTCTAATAAAATATATTATATTTTATAAATTTATATTTTCTTATTTATTTTAGATATTGTAGCATTAATAATTAGTTATTAGTAATAATAAATTAAAATAATATTTTTTTAATCTTAGTGTTAAACCAATACTCCATTAATTAGAATTACTCTATAGTATTTTTGTTATTAAATTTGTGCCCGTATTAAAATTTCCGAGTTTCAATTGTTATCAATTATAAAATTGAGATGTGAAATTGAGAAATATTGTATAGTATTTTTGTTATTAAATTTGTGTCCCTTATTATTAACTCATAATTCAAAAATAGTATACTCTCAAATAAATATAAGATAAACATCATATTAACATAAAACAATATTTCCATGCAGGATTAAAATTGAAAAAAAAAAAACCAAAGTCAAGTGATGTATATAGAAAAAAATATGAATCGAAGCACATTCAAAGAAAAACCTAACCCTAAATTGTGTTTGGGCCATGCGCCAAACTCGCAAACATTAGCCAAAATATATCTAATGCTCCATTTTTTTGGTAAAATAAATTAAAAAGACAAAAACAAAAAATAATAATAAAAAAAAATCCTGCACTTTACATATGTTAGCAACTTCTCTCGACCCCATCGATCTCTTCTACCTCACGCATGCATGCATGCATGAGTTTGACGTTGTACGTACAGTCGATTGATGCATGCATGCATGCATACGTCCAATAATAAAATAAACAACAACACTAAAAAGAGATACCGAGGGGGGCAACGTCGTCAATTCACTCCTCCAACGCCACCCTCGACGATCGGTACAAGTCGTACGGGGCCCACAAATAGTCGACCGTGCACGGCCTCCTCGAGTCCAACCTCAACCACGGCTTCCCTTTCCCGCTCCAATGCAAGAGGCTAATCGGGCCCGGGTGAAGCCCGCGACACTTCCCTTCCAAGTTATCCCCTCCGAGCCCGTGTTGATTCCACCGGTGGTCCACCGCCTTGATCTCTCCGGCGAACACCAGCAAAACGGGCGGCAACGACCCCAAGTGGTATATCCTCCGGTTCTTCTGAACCGCCATCCACTCCTCGACTCTCCTCGAGAACCCCCCTTTCCTCCACGCGCCGACGTCGACCACCATAACTCCGGTGTTGAAGTAGCAAGGCCTTCGGCCCTCGAAGGCCCGGGCCAGGCCCGGGTCGGCCCAGAAGGAGTCGGTGAAGTAGTTGGTGAAGTTCGCCTGGCAGTACTCGGGGGCCGCGAGGACCCTCCCGCCGAGGTCGACACCCCAGAGCTTCGCCACGTCATCGACGACGATGACGTCGGAGTCGAGGTAGATGACGCGCTCGACTTCTCTCGGGAGGATGTCGGACATGTAGATGCGGGCGTAGTTGAGGGGCTGGTCGAGGGCTTGGCGGATGGACTTGGAGATCTTGTCTCGGACGAGGTCGGGGTCGAACTGGTACATGCTGAAGTTGAGGTAAGGGAAGGTGGACTTGATGAGGAGGAGGATCTCGGTGTCGAGGTGGACCGTGAGGAAGTGGAACGAGACGTTTTCGGGGCAGGTCGAGTGCTGGAGGATCGAGAGGACAGCGGCCATCGTGCCTCGGATGTAGTTCTGGTCGAGGGGCATAACGATGTGGATCGTGTTGTTGTTGTTGTTTTTGTTGGAGTTGTTTGGGGGGCAAGTGTTGCCGTTTCGAAAGGCGGGGGCCTCTCGGAAGGAAGGGGAGGAGGGCTTCGGTTTTTGGAGGACTTGGAGGCGGATGGAGGAGACGGGGTGGAGATGGAGGAGGAGGAGGAGGAGGATAGACAGGAGGCCGGAGGAGGAGGGGAGAGAGGAGAAGGCCATCCTGTCTTGTGGTGGGATGTATGGGAAATGTTATGTGTTGCAACTTGTTTTTTTTGTTTTTTTTTTTGTTTTTTTTATGAGGTGATTAAGGATAGGAGAGGATTTATAAAGGAAAGGGAAAAAAAAGGAAAAAAAGTTGTTTATTATTGAACCATTTGAGGCTGGGAAATGTGGAGATTGGGAGAGGGATTTTATGGTATTAAGGGAAAGAGGAGAGAGGGAGGGATTGGCATATTTTGTTTTTCTTAGGGTTAGGAAGAAATATCGGAGATGTGTTTGTTTTGAGGGTTTACATTGATTTCGTTCTCTTTGATACAATCTCACAAAGTCAACGAGATATTTTTATTTATTTTTAAGGGTCAACCGTCATTATATATAATACTATATTAAATCTACTTATATTCATTTTCTTACATTATGAAATCTTGTGGACTCATATGGTACGCTATTTTAAGACACAATTCAATCACAAAGTATATATGACTGTATGAACATGCATGAATGATGAATCTCACTTGGATATATTGGCATATTATATATATGTATAGTAGTACTTTTGTTTGATACTTCCATGATTTCAAGTATTTTGTACTATGGTACGTACTCGCGCGATCAAATCACAAATATATGAACTTTTGTTGATTTTCTATCGAGACACTTTATCTTTATGAGGTAATGAAGATTCTGACAATATAGTGTATAACATTTCTTTTGATGTTGACTCCCGCTTGTTCTCGATTTTGTAATTTTTCGATTAAATTGATTTTCAAAAGATATGTGTGAATTATTTCTTAATTGAGTGTGATACAAGTACTTACTCGGATTTCCGACTCGCAAGAGAACGAAATCCTTCGCGGTATAAGTTAATAAAAACACCCAATTTCAAATGAAAGTTGACAGACAAGCACAGTTTTGTCACGAGTTATGAGTGTTAAACACTGTTAATTAACGTTGTGAGTTTTGTATGTTTACTTGTGAGTTGTCGAGAATCACAACTCTTAAAAAAAATCACTTAAAAGATAATGTAATTTTTTGTTTTTAGTTTTTATAAATAAAATTTATAAAACATTTACTAACATATTTAGTGAAATATTATACGTGTGTGACAAGATTCTACCTACGAGTTTCATATTTGAATAAAGTACGTGTAGTATTATACTCTCTCCAGCCATTAATAGATTTCATACTTTGCTAGACAAAAAATTTAAAAAAATTGTTATTTTTTAAATTTTTAATTAAAAAGTAAAGAATAAAAATATATTTTAAAAGTGAAAAGTAAAGTAGTTGTGAGTAAAGTTTAAAAACTAGGTGGGGTAAAGTTGAATAAAATTGTATATTAAAATGAAAAAGTTAAAATAAATTTTTTTTTTTGGGTGTGTCAACTATTATTGAACACTAAAAAAAAAAGTATGAGAACTGCATTTGTACCGGAGTACTAGACGGCTCTCCTACCCACCGCGGACATTTTCAATATCTCGCAAGTTATATGTGGAAATACACGTGTTAATTAATTATCCACCAATTCATTATTCACAAATAATTTATTTATTTTGTAATTTAATATTGTTTTTTTTTTCTTTTTGAAAATCCCTAATTTATGTAGTATTAATATTCTTCGTTAATCAAATACGTACATAGACAGAGATGTTGTCGGTGGCTGGAGCTTCTGGAGGTGTTGTCGGCGTGACTCGGCAATTAATCTTGTCATGGAGAGTGGTCCCCAGCGACGGCGACGGCGACGGCTCCGAAAGGGGCTGCACTTCGGCGAATCGTCAGAAGACGCGCTAATTCATCTTCAACGTCGGTCAATTATTCTTCCAAGACGAAGATGTGGATCGAGCTGCTATTCAGAGGGGCGGCAAATTGCATTTAATTAATTAAGTAAAAAATTGAATTAAATATGTAGTCAACTTTAGATGAAATATATGTTGGGAGGTGGAGTCGAAATCGAGGACGAAGAGGACCGAATTCGTCGAGGGTGAAAACGGCGCCCGCCGGAGAAGGTCCAGCGGTCGCTGGACCATTGCAGCGAGCGCGGGAGATGGTTCGGCGGTCGCCGAACCTGTGGAATCGAGGCAGATCCTCGACGAGGCCCGGCAGCGGGCGCTGCCCAGCAACAGCGGTCGCTGGAGGTCCGGCAGCGGGCGCTGATTTTGTGCTGGCAGCGCGGATTGTTTTTTTGCTCGCCAAGTTTCGGAGATTTAGTGTCTTTTTCGGCGTGGACTCCTACCTAAATTGGGATTAGGGTTTCTCATGTATTTAGGCCTATAAAAGGGACTCTCCAACAATGTAATTAGTATGAGAGGATCATCGTGAAAAATCCTAGAGTCATAGAATAGTCGAGAGCGTGAGTTTATTGTGATACGTGTGCGTGCGTTTGTAAACTCCCCGGAGTCGTCTATTATTATTCTAGTGAAAGATCTGCAGCGGCGAGAGTGGACGTAGCCTATTTGGGTGAACCACTATAATTCTTGTGTTCTTTTATTCTCGTTTATTTTTGTTCGTGTTTGTTTATCGTTTCTTGTAGACGGAATTGGGCGCAAATCCTAACAACTGGTATCAGAGCTTTTGTGGAAAAGCTGGGCAATCGAAGAAACGATGGGAGACATCACGACCTTTGGAGTTACGAGATTTGATGGCTTGGGTTTCGCATCTTGGAGGATGGAAATCGTGAACTATTTGGACGAGAACAATATTCATCACTCGTTAGAAGGCGCGAAGCCGGAGGAGACGAGCGAGGCGGATTGGGCTCTCCTTGATCGATAAGTACTCGGATTGATCCGTTTGACGTTGTCGGAGAACGTTGCCAAGAAGGCGATGAAGGAGAAGACAACCGCGGGGATGATAAAGATGTTGTCCGAGCTGTATGAGAAGCCATCGGTGACGAACAAAGCGGCGCTGTTGCAGAGGTTGTTCCATTTGAAGATGGACGACGATGGTGTGGTTGCGACTCATGTGAACGAGTTCAACTCGATTGTCAAAGAAGTGACTTCGTTTGAGATCGAGGTTGATGATGAAGTTCTGGCCCTGACCTTATTGGCATCGCTACCGATTAGCTGGGAACCAATAAGAAAGGCGTTGGGTGATTCCATGGGAGGTGGGAAGTTGAAGCTTGAAGATGTGAGGGACCGCGTCCTTGCCGAGGGAGTTCGGAGGAGGGATTTCGGGGAAGCATCTACTTCGACTACGTCGGCCATGTCCATGAGCCGATGTGAGCATCGCTATGGGAATTCTAAACGCAGCGGAAGGGTGAGTTCGAGCAACCGAAAGAAGAAGCAATTCATGTGCTGGAATTGCAGAAAATATGGTCACTTAAAGAGGCATTGTGGAGAGCTTTCGGGGATCGGAGGCGGGACAAATGCGGTGACGGAAGAAGACGAGAGTAGAGATGTCTTGCTAACATCTTCTGAGCCTCTCGGAAACTCTTGGGTGCTTGACTCAGGAGCATCGTTTCACACAACGACGAGACGTGAAGGCATGGAGGATTTTGTTGCCGGAGATCACGGTAAGGTTCATCTCGGGGATGGAAAGACCTTGGGCGTCGTGGGTGTTGGTAACGTGAGATTGAAGACGTCGTTTGGGCAGACGTTGAAGCTGTCGAATGTGAGGTGTGTGCCGAAGCTGTGGGGGAATTTGATCTCGGTTAGCCAGCTTGAGAGGGGCGGACACAAAGTTACGTTCAAGAATGGGTCTTGGAAGGTGTCAAAGGGTGCGATGGTTATTGCTCGTGGTCGAAGGACGGGTACCCTTTACACTACGACTTGTGGTTGTGATATTGGTGTGGCCGACGACACCAATGAGCCTGAGCATTGTGGGCTGGGCCATATGAGCGAAAGAAGGTTGCAACCAAAATTAAGTTCGGAGGAACCTCATATGGATCGAAGTCCGTGTCTCGAGAAGCAGAGAAGAGTACGATTCTCGGTAGCCAAGAGAGAATCGGAAAATGGAGAGCTGAGATATGATTTGGGAGATGTTCCGGTAGATGTGGCCCATGTAGACCAACCGGAGGAGGTATCAATGTTCAATCATATGCTTTCAAAGCGAGACGACGTAGCAATGTTGGCTGAAAATTCGAGCAATAGGGCAATGAGAAACGAGATGAGCTCGTTATTGTCAAGGTGTGACTCGTTGGTAAGAGACGAGGTAATGCATTCGGGTAAGTCTTCTTGTGACTCTGCTGAAGAAGGACTTATGAAAAATTCGAATAGCATTGTTGAGGAGTCCGACATTTCCCATGCGGTGGGAGTTGTTAGACGATTTGGATGCAGCTCTGGGGATCGTTTTGGAGAGAGTTCGGTGATGAGGATTCTGGAAACGAAGAGGAGTATGCAAGGGAATCGTGAGGCTAGCAATAAGAATGTTGGAGGATTTCGAAAAAGGTCACCGGGGATAGACGACGGGCATGCGAATGCCGACGTTGACCATACAGTGGGAGTTAGCCGGTTCACAAGCAATTCGGGGAAGCGACGTTTGGGAGCTTTGAGAAGCTTGGTTTCAATGTTGCGGTTTCGGAGGTCCGAAAGGGAGTTGCGAGGTGATGATAAGGTTAACGGGGATGGCAATGTGATGAAGGCCTGGAAGAACCTGAGAAGTCGCGGTGCGTCGAAGTTGGTTGAAACTTCGACTGGGCGACGTTGGTAAGGACCGGGGATGCCGCTGCAATGGGAGGTGATCGAGTTTCGCCTCCAAGTGGGAGATTGTTGGGAGGTGGAGTCGAAATCGAGGACGAAGAGGACCGAATTCGTCGAGGGTGAAAACGGCGCCCGCCGGAGAAGGTCCAGCGGTCGCTGGACCATTGCAGCGAGCGCGGGAGATGGTTCGGCGGTCGCCGAACCTGTGGAATCGAGGCAGATCCTCGACGAGGCCCGGCAGCGGGCGCTGCCCAGCAACAGCGGTCGCTGGAGGTCCGGCAGCGGGCGCTGGAGGTCCGGCAGCGGGCGCTGATTTTGTGCTGGCAGCGCGGATTGTTTTCTTGCTCGCCAAGTTTCGGGGATTTAGTGTCTTTTTCGGCGTGGACTCCTACCTAAATTGGGATTAGGGTTTCTCATGTATTTAGGCCTATAAAAGGGACTCTCCAACAATGTAATTAGTATGAGAGGATCATCGTGAAAAATCCTAGAGTCATAGAATAGTCGAGAGCGTGAGTTTATTGTGATACGTGTGCGTGCGTGCGTTTGTAAACTCCCCGGAGTCGTCTATTATTATTCTAGTGAAAGATCTGCAGCGGCGAGAGTGGACGTAGCCTATTTGGGTGAACCACTATAATTCTTGTATTCTTTTATTCTCGTTTATTTTTGTTCGTGTTTGTTTATCGTTTCTTGTAGACGGAATTGGGCGCAAATCCTAACAATATATATATATAGTTAAATAAAAATTTATAGTAACTCATTTAAAAGATTGATAAATTATAACAGTGTGTATGATTATTCGCAAAGATCGAGCACTAGAGTGCTATATATGGAGGAACTCATTTCATTTCTACAAACAAAAGTCGTTCAGTACACAAAATTAATGTTCTGACGACACAATTCTAGTTATAATCGATATTCTTCTTATCTTTATTTTTTTTAGTGCATAAAAATTTCTCATGTTTTTTGTACTTCAGATTCAGTATCGAGGTCCTAGACACTTGGCGCCCGTCAAGTCACTAGAACAGGAAGTTCCATCACAAAAATTCTGAGGCCGCCATATATTTAGAAAACCCGATTTGACCTTATCATGAACGGAACTTTTTCCGAGTAACAATATAATTTTTTATTTTATAACAGCTCTCGCGACTCGCGTTCATCCTTTGATAGGTGAAAAGAGAGATATAGTATCATAAATTAAACCTAATGCAACATAGCTAAATTCCTTATTTAATCCTTTTAATTTATGAAATATCAACAATCATTGATCGTATACTATATATGATTTTTGGTGGAATCTCCGTTGACATGAATGTCGCGATTTAAACATTAAATGTTGTCATATTGCCGCTTTTCTGTCGGTGAGTCGAAAATTTGAAAGGGGTGAACATTAATACGGCTTGTTTCTCTCCGTGATAGCATCAAACAACATATAAACCAATTATTTATTAAAATTTTCTATAATGTATTGGTTTATAGCTAGAGAATAATTTGTTTGATATTGTGTAAATACATTTTTTAAATTTAATCCCATAAAATTCAAATATTGCGTCAATTTAGTTATTTTTGCAGGAAATTTTAATTTTGACCAGTCAATTTAGTTATTTTTGCAGGAAATTTTAATTTTGACCAGTCAATTGTCGACGTGACATTCGAAATTGAGGATTTCCGGTGACCTGAACACATGTCAACGTATGATTAGTTGTCTTTTTACATTTATTTAAAATTTAATAATATTTTCCACATCATCATAGTTGACACCTAAAAATCATTAAATTTAATTTGAAAAATTATATATTTAATTTGTTTATTGATAGAATCGAACCCATGCCTTCAGGGGCGGCGGCCGTGCTACTTAGCATGACCTGCCACCTCAGCACTTCACTTGTATAAATTTATCATTTGGAAGGGAAATGATATTCTTTTCGACTAGGCTAGCTACATTAGTCTGTTGAAAAATTAAATAATGTTATATACGTTATAATTTGTAGTATAAATTATGAATCACATAATTAATTAATAATTATCATATTAAATAAAAATTATTCTGTAAATAAAAAAATAATCAATAAAATATAAATTTAAATAATAATCAAATAAAAAAATTATTTGAATTGATTAACATATAAAATAAAATAAAACATATTTTATTTAATTTACTAATATTTATGTCATAAATAATTATCGTACACTATTATTTTTTTAATTTCTCAACTTATTATTTAGATCTTTTAAAAATAATTTTCTTGTACCTTTTTATTAAAAATATATTTTTACTATTAAAAATTAAAAAGAAAAAAATATAAAAATAATAAATTATTTCTCTTGATTAACATATATTTTTACTTTTTAATTTTTAGTAGTAAAAATTTATTTTTAAGTAAAAAAATAAAAAAAATATTTATTTGTAAAATATATATTTATTAAGTTGAAACAAACGTACCAGTTAATTAAATAAAACATAATTTTTTAGTTATTTTTTATGTTAATTAAGGGAAATATTTTTTTAGTTGATTATTATTATTTTATTTATATTTTATTGATTATTTTTTATTTAAAGAGTAATGAGATTCATAATTTATACTACAAATTATAACGTATATATATAAAAATATTATATATTTTACAAGAGACTAACGTAGCCTTAGTGGTAAAGGACATCATTTTCATTCCAAATAATCAAGAAAATCTACGTAAATATTGGGATTTTAGTTTATTATTACTAATTAATATCTAAGATATTTAAGAAAATATAAATTAATTATAAAATATAATAAATTTTATTAGATTTTTTATTTTATAAAATATAATAGATTTTATTAGAATGTTTATTTGTGTAATGGATTACATGGTCGGATATTATGTATTATCCTTTCTCAACAACAATAACACATTAACACCCATAATTTATATGAAGGAAGTTCACTTCATTCAAATCCATCTAAATATTATAACAATTTCAATTTTTTTTAAAAAAAACTAAGAAATTAAAGATTAATAATTTTGGTTTTTTCAATCTTTTTAATGCTTCTAATTTTATGTTTTGTATTTGAATATTTTGAATGCTTTTACATGTAAATCAGTAGTTGGAAGATATCTTCACACGTCCAAAATCCGGTGGGCGATTGACAAAGCCTTAGAAGTTGGGCAAGCTGGATTTGGAATCAAGGTTTTGGGTAGATTGAGATACTTACAATTTTTAATTTTATTGTGTTTGAGATAATTTTGAATTGAATTTGCTTGGATTATGATTTTTTTGTGTGCTTTTTTCATATTCAGTTGTTGAAATCTGGAAATGATGTGTATTTTTAATTTATTGTAATATTTTTTGTTGATGAAGATTACTTACAAAATTGTTTGAAGATTTGAAATAATGTATAATATTTGCTTTGTTGAAATATTATATTTGATTTTATTTTTTTTGATAATTTTTTTAATATGCTCTCTACAAATAGGTTACGGTAAGAGGTGCATGGCCGCCATATTATTTAATTTATTTATAGTCCAAAAACAAATCAAATGTATTTTTGTTGGGTTCTTAATTTACTTATATAGTCCAAAAACAATTAGGGTGCGATGAGAGGTGCATGCCCAAATCTCTTAGTAACATTTCATAGTAAGCATCTGAAAATCCTCCCACATGACCAGATCTTTTTAGCGATCGAGCTATACTCTAGGCTTGCGGTGTGGCAGTAACGGGGCATTTTCCCAAAGTATTCCACAAAATGTAGTCCCCGGAAGTAACCTAATGTCAACACAAAATTAAAATACAAGTCTAAGAAGAAGTATTTAGGTGCTGCTTAAGAAAATCTGGAATAGCATTTAGCAATGAAGCATATAGACGGATTAAAGATGAGAATACCTGAGTTGAAATTTCAACAGTGGCCTTAACTGCAGGAAATACGATTACCTGCAGAGACCACTCAAGAGTAAATATCCAAACAGAAAATTTGATATGAAAGTTAAAAGGAGAATTCGGCCTTTAGACATACAGATTTAGGATCAATAGACATTCCTGACAATGAAGGTCCGGTCATCTTGAAAGAAACCTGCATCATAAGAATGAACACAAATATGAGGAATTAAAGAGATAAGTATGATCGGGAAAACAAGCGCGTGTGCAAACAATATATCATAATTTAAAAATATTTAAAAGTCAGTAAATTCAGCAAGGGAAAAAAAATACTTTTGCATAATTGTAAGCCTGCCAGCAAAAAGGATCCTCAAGATCAGCCGCCTGAAGATCCCTATTCATTTTTTCCATTATGTGATCCTCGACATTAACCATGCTACCACCAGTAGCCTCAGTTTCAACATCACTGTCTTCATCACAAACCAATCTCTGAGCTTGCCATGGAGCAAATCTGACTGTTCCAGGGAAAGTTGCCTCGATGCTCTTCCCAGAACCACCCCGAGTGTTTGTTATTATCCTCCAGTCCACCGAGTGATCACTATACGAAACCGTCCCAATGGAAGGTGTCCCTTCAAATGAAACCACCCGTCTCCTCAAAAATGGCATGGTCACCGTACAGAACTCTACCGACAAAGGAGCTTTGTAACCTTCCATGAGACTCAGCTTAAACAGAAATGCACCCTCATTTTCCGAGACCATTGAGAGCTGATAAAAACCCTTTATCGGGGGTCCCACAGAACAAAGTGACTGATAATGCATTAAAACAAAATTTCCTAATGGTGGTGAAAATGTAATTGCTTGCTTATCACCACCGTGCTCAGGAACTTGAGCGCAAGGGTGAAAAGTCAAGGACTGGACTCGGGCAGTGTTCAGCCCAGTCAACGGGAAAGAAACGTCGGGAAGTCCTTCTAACTCAGCCCGGCAGTTGACCTGACCTGAAATCGTGACGCTGTCCGGGATCTCATCCCGATCGTACATTGCGGCATGGATTGTGTCATGAATCGTGAACAGTATCCGTTGCTTCCCCCGGTGAAGGTAAGGCTTCCAAGCTGGCTGCTTGCGGTCGGCAGGAGGGATATCTGATGAAGAAAATCCAGTGGTTCTGATGGCGGAGATATTTGAGTAGCTGAGATCCAGTGGAGTACCTATACCAAGAGTAAAAGGAATGATAAAACAACAACAAAGTGTATTTGATTGCAAAGGACTGCAAAAGGATAACTGAGATGAGAACGACAACCGAAATAGAAGGATCCATTACAAAAATAGCCTTGAACTTATTTTGATTTACGTTTACCGCTTCATAAGCAGAAAACATTGACTTCATATTTATGAAAATATTATATTTAGCCCTTTAATTTTAAGGTGAAATTTGTCATTTAGGCAATTCTCGCAAAATTATTTACCTCAAATCCAGTAAATAGCCAATTTCCTCTCATGATTATATTCAAAACCTCAATCTGTTTTACTGAAATACTCATGAGTGTGATACACACCTAATTATACTCAATTCTCATTTGATGAAATAATCGCCTCATTATGCAAGGAAAGCAATGACATGGTATGTGTGACCCTTATTTTTTTCCTATGACTGGACTTTTTTTATGAATAACCCTTAATTTTAACATAGATACAAACATCAGAGGTATTTTTTTTTACAGTTCTGCTTTCTTTTGTAAGATTAGGTCAAACCTCAAAAGTAGGTTTGTAATAATCACAAAAAAAAAGGTTTACCAACCAAAGGGCATAGCAGTGCTGATGAAAGACCGAAGTACATCTTTGTCTAATGGCCTTGAACCCATCTTTGGAGCATCAGAAATTATGGATCCACCTACAGAAGTCCCGGAAGCAGTGGATGCTGCAACAGGTGCAGCTACGGGCTTTGCTCGGGCCGAAATACCTGAAATTCCAATACTCCCAGTGAGAGAGTCCAGTAACCCTCCTACTGAGGGAGATGCAGCGACAACAACTTCTGGCTCTACTGTTTCTCCAAGTATAATTTCTCCAACAGTGTGTGCCACACAAAATGCCCTAATTCGACAAATTTCATGAAGGGTTCAGAATTAGAACCGGAATAAGTCATAGACCTCCATAAGGAGTAAGTTGCTCTAAATTGAAGAACATTTCGAGATATGGTAATAGTTAAAACCATAAAACATCATGATTCTTACATCAAATATTACATGGAAACAAGGGAAAATATAGAAATATGAAACCGAAAAAGGGCTAGCACGACTGATAAAGTTGGTGTAAATTTTCAAACATTTCTCAAATTGAAGCTTAAATGCAGGATCTTGCCCGAGTGTTTTAGGAAAGATGAGAGAAAGATAACATATCCACGAACTTAACTGGCAGGCAACTAAAATACACAGACTATATATTGACATTTGACAGTGCCTGATTTAATATTCTATTCAGAATGCCTCCATCTCAAAAATGAATATATGTTATGAAAATTCAAGAAATAATTGACAGTCTTCCAAGACTGGCCATATTTGATATGACTATAAGAGCTTTGAAAACTAGAAAAAATGGTTGTTAAGAAGATAGAGAAAGATAGTAGTACAACTGTACAAAACAACATAATATATAGATTTGTCTGAGGCATATCCGTTACTTTTTAAGATTTTAATCTGTGAGAATTTTCTAAAACAACATTTCATTGGGGTGGAGGGAGTAGTATTAACTAGTGAATTTTATAAACAAGAAAGCAAATTGCATAAATACAGATCCATAAACTCATGCATAACTTGAGAAAGAGCTATGCAATGCCATACTCATAAAAAATCAAATAAGTGCGTTTTTTATTTTCTAATAAAAAAACAAAAAAAGTAAAGAAAAACACAAAATCCAAGCCAAACAAGGAAATGTAATTCACATGTAAAAGTACAACTTACCTTACCCTGTGATGGACGGTAGGTCAAGGAGTAGGGAAGACAAATTCTCATCCAACACTACAGCACTCCCACAGTCTGGTCTATTGCACATCCTTGAATACGACTTGAGATGATGAGTTTCAACCAAAGGCAAAACCAGGATAGAGTACGAACCCTTCACATGTAAGATTAGAGGCCACAAGAGGCTTCTCTCCCCTGCATCCTCCTTATTGATGTGCAAACTGATTACATGACGTGTAATGGGATCATCAACCCATGAATCTGATCCTTTACAAGATTGGCTTATACGAAGCCCGAATCCACGTGCAGACCCCTCTCTGTCACAAACCATAATAATTATTTAGCGAGAGATATATACTTGCATACGATTATCCGAGTACACACTGTAGAAAGGCTGTCAACAAATAGTTCCATTCCCAACAAGAAATATTTACAATATACAAAATTAATCCCTAGAAATATACCAAACAACATCCATTGATTTTTCTTTAACAGGTACACCCGACCCGGCGGGCAACTATATTCAAATCATACTGGAGACTGGAGTAACGCTCCAAGTTACCATATACATACACAAAGTATGAATTATGATAAGTCAAATAGTTTTTCCATATGTCAGATTCCCTTTACTTTGGAGAAAATTAAGCTACTGAAAAAAAAAGTAAAAAAAAAAACCTCCTTTTGCGCTCAATGAAAGCGGCAGCGAGTTCAGAATCATAAGGCAGCAAATGATGCTTAAAATTCTCGTCCGTGTCCTTCTCACAAGCCACTCTCCACCGTCTCTCCACCACCGGAAACTTCCTGATAATTTGATCGAAAAATAAATTGCATCAATCCATCGATCTGTGACCAGCAAAAACAATTAAGAAAAAAGAAAGAAAAAGTACCTGGAGAAAACAACAGAGTCTTGATTGTTGAGAATCCACAGTCCTCTGATGTAGCAACCACTCGGCATTATCGCCTTCTTCCGTTTTGGGTTCAGAAGATAGTTGAATTGAGGCCCGAGAATCTCTTCCGAGTTAAATAAATAAGAAGGAAATAAAAATAAAATAAAATGAAATATTTATCACCTCTAATTTTAATTGTATAGTCTTTACCCCTTCACTTATTACAAACTGTATTAGATAGTATTACATTAAATAAATACAGTATGATCGATGTTTGAAATTACATTAATTTAATAAAAATATAAGTATATTTTATTTTCATCCTTTTGACATTAAATTAGAAAAATAAGTCACCTTTATATTTTTATTACTCTCTTTGTCTGGGAGAAATAATTTTTATTTTATTGTTATTTGACAAAATGAGTATCTTGGTTGATGAGTAGAAATAATTTTTAAAGTGAAGATAACATTATAGGAGTAATAGATAACCTCAGTTTCTCATACATAATAGTATAATCAACATACAACAGTTCAAACCTTTTATCGACAATCTATAAAGAAACTAGCAAAAAGAGAAACACAAACACAAGTCGATTCCTTTATTTAGAACATGCCATCAGCTACAGGTATGAAACTCTTAATTACATCTGAATTTTCAAACTTATAAGCTAGAGGTGGTTGATGATGGATCCAGCACGTCTCTTGGTCCTAGCACTGACCTTCCACTTCTCCACCAATATCTTCTTCATCCGAATACAAGTTTCAACCAAGGTTGAAACACCGGCTTCTGTGATTCCGGGACAGTAAACCATGTGACACGATTCAAGTAACGTGCATTTTGCCACCAGATGGCTGAGGCCTACGTCTGTGATTCTACGGCAGTGAGATATCACCACGTCCTTCAGTAAAGGACAGCTTTCGCCTAACTCCATTATTGCGCGGTCTCCCAACTTCTGTAGCACGGAAATTTAGTACAATTAGATATGTTCATATGTAAAATTCAATGTCGTGTGAAATTGCTGGCTATGCAGCCATAAATGAAT
This sequence comes from Euphrasia confusa, assembly GCA_954870475.1. NCBI lineage: Eukaryota > Viridiplantae > Streptophyta > Magnoliopsida > Lamiales > Orobanchaceae > Euphrasia > Euphrasia confusa. The sequence goes on along the minus strand of OX940969.1, from coordinate 2,518,244 downwards.
CTTTCACGGTGAGAATTTAGACAAACGAGACAAGTTAAAATGAGCTTCACACAAACAAATGCCAGTAAATATATGTTTGCAAAGAGCATTTTTTTTTCAGGTTTCATTTTCAAAGCATTATATAATGTGCAATTGGACATTTTTCAGTGCACAATTCATATTTTCTTTCCCACAGTGATAAAATAACGGGATAAAAATTTGGAGGGGAGAATGATAGAGTTTTTGCCAAAGTAAATGGATATATAGATAAATATGAGAGACTCAGTTGAAAGACAAACCTCAAGAACACTAACATCCAGGCAACGGAGTTGAGGGCAGCCTTTAGCAATAGCTATTATTCCAGCATCCCCAATTTGATTACAGCCACTTACATTCAAATGTTGTAAGGAGCAGCCTTGACCTATCGAGATCAGTGCCTCATCCCCTATTCTGTTGAGATCATACAGCAAAAAATATCGTATATAAGATAAAGTGCTAAAAGTGAAACTAGTATCTGCAGGAATTATAATAGTTTTCAAATGAAAGCATTATATGCATTAGGATGAGACTTCACCAGCAATACGGTGTAAATCGTTAAACAGATAGGGAAGAGTAAGAAAATTGTGTTCTAGAGATGGGAATGTGTTCTTCGTTTTGACATGTCAACATTTAGTGTGGAACACCCAATTGACATCAAAGATGATTTACTATTTTAGATGATTTGAAAGAGGGAAAAGTGAAGCATTGAAAACCTGTCACAGAATTGTAGACTGAGGTCCGTGAGAAAACTGCAGTTTTCACCAACAGAAATTATCCCTTTATTTCCCACCTATGAATAATGGAAATTGAAGTTTTAGTTAGAAACAAGATAAAACAAAACAAAAATTAAACTGTCATTAAAATTCAGAGAGACTGATTTAACTACAGATATAAAAAAATCCATAATTATGATGTGGATTAGTACATTTTAAGCCTCCTGTCCATGATAATATTTTGGGGTTAATATTTCCTAGGGCAGATTATAGATCCCCAACTACATAAGCCATTCAAACAAATTAGGATCCCTACCCTCTATTAGCATAGATCCATTAGAGAAAACCTAAAAACGGGAATAAGTTAATCTAAGTATTATGAACTCACTACAGGTTGCATCAGCAAAAAGATTAGAGATAGCTTTTGAAATCATTTCCAGTCAAAATAACTAATTTCAAAAATATTGGAAGTACTAGTTTATGTCCTGCACTGTCACGAATCACAATCATGGAATCATCGAAGTAAACTCAACAAACGAACTACATAAAAGTTGATTACAAAACTGATTATTATTTAGAAACAAGATAGGTAGGGGGGTGCTTCAAACATCATTACCATCAACCATTGCATTTACTCGATCCATAATCTACAAAGAAGATATGATGACAGCTAATTTTAAGTAGAAGAAAATGTCATGAATTACATAATAACAGAAAACAAATGCAGTCACTCTAACATTTGGACATTATACATATGCATTAATCCAGTTCAAACATTCCATGAGTGGATACAAAAATGACAGATGAGAAATGAAAAGAAACGAATACCTCGTAACATCGGCGAATATGGAGCGTCCGCATGTTCTCACAGCCTATAGCTATACTGCATATGGAGTCATCCCCAATAGCTGAGCACTCTACCAAATGGAGAGCTTTCAAGAACTTGCATCCTTTGCCAATTTCAATTAGTCCTTTACTTTCTATCCCCTTACAGTACATCAAGGATAATTCTGAAAGCCGGCTGCAGGCAAAAAGAGTCAAATAAGGATTACTTCTCAAAAATGCAGTCAATACTACTCCAAAAAAGTAAATCATAGTATCATACAAAACAGAGAGAGAATGAAAAAATATAAGACAAAATGGCAAATCAAACAGAAGATGGGAGGCTTAACACATACTTGCAATTTTTTCCAATGGATTTCAGTCCATCAGTTCTGATATTGTGGCAGCCATTGACTTCAATATGCATAAGCTCTGGACAACCAACGGCTATGGATTCTAAACCCTTGTCACTTAGAAAGTAGCAATCGTTCATAGTAAGATTTTTCAATTTTTTACATCCTTTTCCAATAGCACAAAGGCTCCTGCAAAAGTAGGTAGGAAGAAAAAAATTGAGCAAGAAAGTGATTCATCATGCAGAATTCTTATTTGTTTCAAATCCAGTGATAGGACAAAAAACTGAATTAGACATATTACAGATCAATAGAGATAAAGAATGAGACTAACATTATGAATCTATGGATCACATTCCACAAAAGTAACAGTGAAATAAAACCTAGTTGTTACATTAAAGAAGAATAGTTCAGTTGCATGATGCTTATTTCAAAAGAAGAAGTGAACATGTAACTGAGACATCTACTGCCCGAACAGGATAAAAATATTCAACGAAGATCACATGCATTTTTTTAGAAAGCAATTTGCAAAAGCTGCAGAGAGCATAAATGTGAATAAAGGGTAAGTAGACAATGGGAGCAGTCATCACTCCTGTAAACATGCTGCTAAAAGTATTACTCACTTAGTCACTTCATAAAACTAAGGACTAATGACCAGATATGATTACATTAATGTTTCTTTATGTGACTCATCGAAAATATCATTGACAATGAGGTTATATCTTTACCGATAAATTCAAGACTACGAAAGGGAATAACTGATATTCCAAACATCTGAACTGAAAAGGGAAAAATAAATCTGAGAAATGACGCATAGTGGTAAAGTGACCTGTCTGTGAATTTCTGAAAGTTGTAGAGAGCCAGTAACTCCAATGCTAAACAGAAAATGCCAACAGCTTCCAAGGCCTCGTCCGAAATATTTAGGCACTGTAATTTCAGAACTTTCAATGTAGAGCATCCTTGGGCAATGGCAAGCAAGCCTTGGTTGTGGAAGGTTTCTGAGTCCAGGGACAGAGATTCAAGAGATCTGCAGTGGGACCCCACTGCTTCTAATGAGACATCAGTAATTTTAGCACATGCAGCAACCCCAAGCGACTTCAGAGTCCTCCCACAACCTTGAGCCAACCGCACCAGCCCTGAGTCTGTCAGTTCTTCACAAAACCGCAAATTCAAATGCTGCAGAAAATTACAGCACTCCCCTACAACAGCTAAACCTATATCTCCGATGTAGCAGCCCTTGAAGAACAGATGTAACAAAAGTTAGTTAAAATCCTTAACAAAATAGCGATCCAAATATACTGATAATGAAAATAATGCCCAAAACTGCTTATTTAAGTACCCACACCCCAGCACCATATATCAACAACACTTACGTCTGGAGCTAAAGCTAGGTAAAGTAGGGACCCACTGGCATTGGGTGGAGGGGGGGATCCTTTGTACTTTTTGTGAAAGAAAAATAAATAAACTAGTTTTTGGGCTTCTAAATAATACATAGTACAAATTTTAATACTATTTATCATGAAGTAAAGTAAAAAGGTTTTTCTGACTTTTTTAACCATCAATGTATTTTTTCATTATTTACTGGACAAGCTTCATTTAATTAGTGATCAAGTTAGATTCAATGTCAACCTCATCCAAGATACATTTTAAAGTATAACATTTAGAAATCAAGAGGAAGAACACAAGTAATACTTATGAAGGAAGTCACCTGTAAATCCAAAGATTTAAGTGATTTACATTTCTCAGCCAGAGATATCAACCCAATATCGGTCACGCTAGAGCACCATATAAGGTTCAACTTTTCGAGTTTTATGAAATTTTCACCAACAATCGCCAATCCAGAGTCTGATAAACATCTTTCACCCATCTGGACATATTCGGACGCACTTTGATCAGACCCACGGTCAAACCTGCCTGACGAAGTAGAGGCACGATCAGCACGTTGTCTTTTCCTCTGTACCAAAAACAAAATCAACAAAAAAGAGAGAAAACAATTCAGAAAAAAGTAGATGTTATAAGTTAACAAAAATGGAGTTTGGGACTAAACATCGATAAAACATGTAAACACCGAACATCAGCGACTTCTCCAATTTCGATAAACCTTATAAAAAGGGGGCAAGGCAACATTCAATTACATAATGACTAAATTAATTCACCAGCTATACGATAATACGAATAGATACAACAATTTCACTATTTTTACCAGAATATTCAGCCTACGAATAAAGCCTTCATTGATTAGCTCAAAGACACGATAACTTAAATATATATATATCACAAAATCTCAAACGCCTAAATCAACTTCTCCGATCAAACTGATTAAGCGAATAAATGACGAACTAAAAATACAAAATCAACTTACGTATTGAACAGGCAGTGACGCCGATATGCGTTCGTCGATATACACACATCGTATATTGGGAAATCGGCTGCTGAGCAGCTTGACGAGGCCGCCGGAGGCAGCGGAGGCGCCGATGCGAACTGTAACACGGCTGAGCCGCTCATGGCCAAGCCACCGCTTGCAAACCAGAGAGCAACTGTCGCGGCTTGGCTTCGACTCCACGTGCCGGAATATTTCCAGTATCAATTCGTCCGGTAGTTTGTTTATTACATCAAAACCCTTCATTTTATTTTTATTTTTATTTTTATATTTATTTTTTATTTTTGCATTACAAATCATTTCCATACAATTTATGTGTGATCAATAATATCGAATACGTACCTCATCAACTATTGTTGTCTTATATACTCAATTCAAAGAAAAATACTCTTATAATTACAAATTCCTAAAAGACACATAATCTAAAGGAATTTACATATTTTATTATTTGTTATAATAATTTAATTTTAAAAATATAACTTTAGTGCAAATATATCTTACAAAATTGCTTCTTTTTTTCAATAAATATATTGATATTTATATAATAATATAGCTTTAATTGACATTTTGAGGCATTAATCAATAATTTGATAAATAATTCTATATATTTATTCATATATTAGAAGGATTATTACAAATTTAATGACTTTCTTTCTTGTATATATGAAATTCTATTAATTTTTTAAAAAAATTCTCTAGAATGTGGTTTCATAAATCTTCAAAAAATAATTATATTATTACACTATATTTTTTAATACATATTTTGTGGTTGGTGTTTTTTTTATTAAATAAATATTTGTGTAAATAAGTGAAATATATTTATTTATGAATAAGCAATAGTAACAATTTTTCTAATTTTTTTCATTAAATACCTAATAATGTCCCTAATTTAATTAATAATGTACTTTTTTGAAATTAAAAAAAACTTGTATAATTAGTTTAAACATGTTCTTTTAGACTTAATTTCAGTATAGTGCTTCAGTTTAGTTCAGTTCAGATCGCTTCAGTTCAGTTCAGTTTATTTCAAAATAAATTAAAATAAAATAAACAAAAAAATATTTCAATCTATAATTTTAAATATAAAATCTAATTAGTGTTATAAAATTATTAATATTTTTAAAAAAATATTTAATAATTTATAAAAAAATTTATTATTTTTATAAAGAAATCAGTTCAGTTCAGTTCAGTCGATTTTAATCAAAAAGAACATGTCCTAATAGATATATAAGTAATAATGTATATCAACAATGTTTTTCTATAATGTAAAAAATTTGTGTAATTAGTTTGTACATCGGTTGAATTTGAACAAAAAGATGAAAAGTCAAACGAGCAGTCAAAGTTGCAAGATGTTGTCATGTTTATAGGGTAATAAGTTTTACCTAAGGCTTTATTTTCCAATTCTCACTTTTCACGTAAGAATAGAAGTCATGTACACAGAGTTCAAATTTTTTCAATCTAATTTGACGGTTAATGAAGTCGGGATGCATAATTAAATTACGAATATTGTGTAATTAATGCATAAATTTTATGGCGCCCACCAGCACACTCGACACTCGTGCCAGAACAAGAAGTTCCATGATTCCACCACAAAATTTAAGTGGCCGCCACGATACTCAGAAAACACGACTTAGAGCATCCCCATTCCCGTACAAATTTTACGCGGCCAAAATTTGTAACTAGGTATATTATTGGAGAAGGAGATACAAATTAAGAAAGAGAAAATCGAGTATCTAATATTGAATACTATGTACAAATTGGTTTTGTGTCTTATACTATAGGTCCCACATGCATAAAAAGTGAAAAATTGTAACTCAAACCATTGGAATGGTGAGGTACAAATTGATAGGTATAATTATTTTGTGATGTGTCAACTAAATTGTACCTTAACATGGTACACCATTGGAGATGCTCTTAAGCTATCGAGTTGTGTCACAAAACTTTTTCGAAAAAAACATATAATTTTTTTGGTCTAAAACAGTTCGCGCTCATTTTTACATAGGTGACGAGAAAGATAATATCATAAAACGTCATAATTAAATTCTTCATTTAAACCTTTAAGTTTATGAAAAATGGATAATCATCTTATATTTTACGATTTTTAATGAAACCTCTATTGAATATGAAAGTCCTTATTTTAGATGATGTCATATTTGATGCTTTAAGCCACTAAGTTAAAAAAAAAAAAAGGAGTGAATTATGTGTATACAAATTATTTTATTTGACTATTAGTAACTCATTCCACAATATTTGAGAAAGAATAAATTATAAAATATATATAGATTTTAGAGGAATTTGGATACTGAGATTTTTTTTAAGTTTTGTTAGAATTAATAATTCATTTTTCCTTAATTATTAATAAGAGCAATTTAATTAAATTTATTATAATTTTATTAATTTATTGTTATTAATTATTATAAATTATATTAATTATATGATTATTATACTACTATTTTATAATTACAATCTTAAAAGTACTTTAATTAATATAAAATTAAAAAAAATAAAAATCAAATTTTAAATCAAATTTGTGAGGTTTAAGTTACAATATCATAAACTATATTATATTTTTTTTTTTCTAAAAACTTTTAGATTTTATTAGAATGTATATTTGTATTACGGTTGGATATCATGTATCATCCTTACTAACAACAACACCCTATAATTTATTTACATAAGTTCACTCATTCGAAACCATCTAAATACTAACCAAACTAAGAAATTTATTTAAAGTAAAGTGTTAAAACACTACCACTTTATGTCCCTCCTCCATCATGATATTGTACACTTACAACTCAACTTACAACTCAATAAACTTTAATTAATTTATTTATGGTTTTTTTCAATAATGATAGGTATTAGTATAGTGAAATTATTTAGATATTAAATTATATTGAAATTATTTAGATATTAAATTATATGATTGAAAAATTAAATTATTGTCAAATTAAAAAATTGATGAATCCCTTAAACATAAAGAGTTGGTGAAGTGTTGAAGAGCGGCGAGGGCATATGTCTGACCCTTTCATATATCGTAAATAGCCCCCTTACTCTCTCTCTTGTGTGATGGGCATGCTGGGTTGTGTGTTCGTCTTTCGTAGAATGTAACGTAATAATTGAAAAGAATAGTTATCAAACTATAATCATAAACATGACAAGAACTCGATGGTTGGGTGCCCGCAATATTCCAATATAAAATGACGAGCCAATGAGTGGTTGCACCTCTGAACCCTTGGTTATCTCTTGCGTTTATTCAATTGCTCGTAATTGAATAATTTAATTATTTTTGGGACGAGATCGGGATGGGATTGCTGTTTAAAAATTTCGTCCCGCATGTTTTAATTCTGTTTAAGTTCGGGTCGAGATCGGGACGGGATTAAACGTCTAAATTTTTTAAATAAAACTATAAAATTATCAATAAAATTAAATTAAATATTAATTGACTTATAAAATAATCAAAATACAAATAAAATAAAAAAATTAAGTTTTTTACTTAGAAATAAATTAATTAAAGTATTCAATTTAAAAAACTTTTTAGAATTTTCAAAATATAAATATTTAAATCTATACATATATAATTTCAGGATCCAACTAATGCCACGTGGACCAATAGAAAAACAACAATAATGTTATATTCACACTATCAATTATAAATAAAAAAAATATAAATTTTAAATAATAATATTATTAAGCATATTTAATTTATTATATATAAATTTTAAATAGTAATTTGAAATTATATATTTTTGGTAATAATAATAAATCATCTTAAATATATATATATATATATATATATATATTTTTTTTTTCTCAAAATTATTTTTTATTCCATTAATATTAATTTAATTCCAATTAATAGTATCTCATAAAAATCGATCTCCTCTTATTCCTAATCTATTTGAGTTAAAAAAAAAATAATTAAACTTTTTAGTTATATTATTTCTCTTGCTATAATCTAGCTTAGTAGGTCATTTTTTATTTTCTGACATGTATACATTTTTCTATTCATTTATTTTTTTTTCCTCGATTTTTTTTAATTTTATTTATTAATTATGATTTTTTCGCAGATTCTAGAATCAAATTGTCGAGGTATTAATTATGTTCGACTAATTTTTTTTTTTAATTTTTAGTTTATACCAAATTTAGTTATGTTAAATTTGTTTTGCAGGTTAACAGACGTTATATTAATATAGATTGCATTGCTGTCATTTCATCTCTTTCATGTTCACCAAATAAATTCAATTTTTTATATTTCTATTTATTTTCCAGCTTTATAATTTTTATTTTCAATTTATTTTGATTTTTCCCCAACGATTTTAGGTTTTTGTTGGATGCGTTTGACACTCGAGAAATGTAGAGATGCGTTTGACACTCGAGAAATGAGAGACGAGAAACTTCTCTTCCACCAGATCAGAAGCTCCTCGATCGGGTAGGATGTGCCCGAGTAGCAGACACATGTGAAAGAGAGTCAATAGGTCTCATTCAAGGACTAACTTCATAATATTTCAATGAAAATTTGTCATATCTAAAATTCGAACTTTGCGTCGGAATTACACCAAAATCACCACAGACCTTACTACTCGGCTATACCCCAAAAAGCTTACATACTATAAATTACAGTAATCTTTGAAAATAATAAAATTTTAATAATCAAGATAACGGTTAATAATGAGATTGATACGAATTTACAAATTTAAGTGAAATTTCGATTATTAAATAAAATAATTTGTTAGTCCATTAATAAATTTTTGACCATTGTAAATTAAATAAAATTTTAGATTATTTCAAATAAATAAATCACGTGCATCGCACGGGAAGTGGTACTAGTATTTTCAAAACAAAAAATATAAAAAAATTAAATTATTATAAAACTTGTAAAAATATATTAACTAAGTACTTAAATTTAATTGAAAGTGTGATTAATATTTATTTATTTTTATTAATTTATATTAAAAATAATATTTATATTTATATTAATATATTTGCGAGACAGAACGGGATAAAATAGGATCGTCTCGATACCGTCCCGTTCATTATGAAAAAAATAAAACGAAATGAAACTGAGACGAGATTGTCATTTTCCAAATTGATTCCGTACCATTCATCTAACTTTCTGAATGAGATCTAGATTTCAAGACAAAGTGTTCACCCTTAATTATTACGGAGTACAGGTAAAGATCGACCATTATAAAAAGAAAACTTTTAGTATTATTGTTAGTGCAAAACAAGAAAAAATTACTCTCCACTCAATTATCAATTTAATCGATTGGTTATAGATTTTTATACTTTAACCGATAGTAGAATCGAATTGAATTTTCGATTTTAACTGAATAATGAAACTCAATTCCTCACACCCATGCCCTAAACGGTAATTTTGAAATACATATCCGCGATGCAAGTTGAGCCCTCCGTCGTGGAATATTAATGGCGATGGTTTTCAACACGTGAATTTCGATTCAATCGAATTCCCAAAATCACTTCTGAAAAATTCGCTCAAACTCCCCACTCTCTTTCTCTCACCAACCGATCAACACAAAATTCAATCGAAAACCCACTAAAATTACCAGGGGAATTTCGCGAATCTCGAGTGAAACAGTAAACTAGAAATGTCGTTCTCGTTCTTCAAGCAATCGAGGCCTAAAACCCCGCTGGAATTGGTGAAGGCGATCAAGGATAGTCTCGTAGCGCTCGACTCCAAAACTGTAGCTGAAGTTAAGACCCTAGAAAAGGTCAACTCTTTTTCCAGTTGTGCAATTGATTTTATTCAATTGATTTTATTGTTTTTGAATTTTATCCCAGTGGGATTTTGTGGTGTTTTTGTGTAACCGTTGGTGTTTTATGATAATGCAATATTATCGATTATGGAATTGGTAAAGCAATGATGTAGCTCAAGTGTTTTGTGGGGTGATGATTGTTTCGAGCCGAATGAGTTATTTTGACTACCAACAGACAATAGGAGGAGGATAAGTAGTATAGTACTAATTAATTTACTGTGTTGCAAAACGAAGAAAACAACATTTGGTTTGGGTGGGTTTTATGTAGAAACGATAGAAGCATCGAAAGATTTCTTTTATAGAAATGATAGGAAGCTGTTGTATTAGCTTTGAAAGCATGCTGACTGGAATTGCGTGGAGTGCTTTGGTTCTCTTCTTGTTTCATTTTCTGTCACGTCTTGTGATTCATGTTTGTCTTACTAAGATACAGGCTTTAGAAGAAGTGGAGAAGAACATATCATCAATGAGAAATATGCTGTCAGGAGATGGTGAAATCGAGCCAAGTGCTGATCAAATTGCACAGCTGACGCTTGAAATATCTGATGATGATGTTATTTCCCTTCTCTTTCACAAGCTACCCATTCTCGGATGGGAAGTAAGTAACCTAACTAACAGAGAAAAAAAGTTATAGAGGTGGTGGTGCATAATATCTGTGTTTGACGATTATAAGATAATCTTCATGCAGACTAGGAAAAACATAGTTTACTGTTGGTCTATATTGCTAAAGCAGAAGGTTGATTCAACGTTTTGTTGTGCACGATATATGGAGAATCATCTAGAGTTGCTTGACTTCCTTGTCGCATGGTAAGAGCTTATATACACGTAATCTACACCATTTTTGTTCTTTAGTTTTTCATGTACGTTGAATTGCTGATGGCATGTTTCTAATTGTGCAAAAATCTTACCGGTGTTGGACTATGAATAATCTTACCCCAAAAGAAAGTAATAAATTATCAGCCTAAATTGAAAATCTTATCAGTATAGTTACTATTTATTTTTTAACCAGCCATATTTTGCAGTCCGTTTTATAATTCTTCTCATTCCCTCTCAGTTCCATAGGAAAAACTTGTATGTTATGAAATACAAGTAAATAACATAAAAATAGATTGATAATCTGGCTATCTGGGATGTATGCACACCTTTCAGGCCTTCACTTGGATATGTCTTTTATTTTTATAGTTGTGTGTTCTCTCCTCAACCCCTTTTTAGCCTTTACAGAGCCATCATGAATTTGTCGATACATGTTTATTGTATTTTGGCATTTCATATTAATGTCATATGTGAAACATACTGTGTATTTTGCAAGCAGCTATGATAACAAGGAGATTGCTCTGACTTGTGGACACATGCTTAGGGAGTGCATCAAGATACCAACTCTTGCAAAGTAAGAGAGGCATGCATTTAATATTCAGTTGACTCTTTATGCATCATTTTAAAAATTCGTATGTTTCTGTAGCATGGCAATGGATTTGCTTGAATTTGTGTTAGCATGACAATTAATGTTGCTTGAATTTGTTTTAAGAGTAAGAGTTTAATAACCCTATTGTTAATGGTGCGGCTACTTGACAGTCAGTTGCATGCATCTGTTTCAGATACATATTGGAGACTCCCAGTTTTGAGTTATTCTTCAAATTTGTTGAGCTACCTAATTTTGATGTTGCCTCTGATGCATTCTCAACATTTAAGGTATGGTATCTTATACTCCTACTATATATCTGTTCTCCTATGAATAAACAATCAGCTTAAACTAATTTTGTGCTATTATTTACCAAGTTGAAATAAATTTTGCCAGGATCTGCTTACTAAACACCCAACTGCAGTTTCCGAATTCCTGACCACTCACTATGATGAGGTGTTACATGATTTGTCAGTATTATGCTTGAAGTAGTGTAGAGGATTTTGTCCTATATCATGTTATTTCAATAAGAAGCATATCATTGCAGCATTTAAAGATTTTGTACTAATAGTTTGAGCTTCGTTCTGAATATGTCGGCTTATATTAACTAGAGGTTATTATTTCTTCTCTTACAGTTTTTTGAGCAATATGAAAAGCTTTTGATGTCTCCTAACTATGTGACAAGGAGGCAGTCTTTGAAGGTTTACTATGCTCTAAGTCAGAGTGGTTTCTTTCTATAAAGTCTCTGTATTGTACTAACATGTTATCTTTAATGAACTTTAGCTCCTCTCTGACTTTCTTCTGGAATCACCTAATTCTCAAATTATGAAACGCTACATTGGAGAGGTTCACCACTTAAAGGTCATGATGACATTGCTGAAGGTACTACTATTACCCCTCTGTCTCATTATATAATTTATTGTAATTTTTTCATTCTTTTGCTGCACTAAACCTATTAAATATGCATTTTGTAAATTGTAACTAACACCTTTCATTAATATAGGGGAAAAACATTTTTTCCTATGTTGCAATTTTGTAATTTTCAATACTTTTTTTAGTTTGTTACATGAGAGAAACCATGTTATTCATCTGTGTTTAAATACGCCTCTGTGAGTCGTATATAAATTCAGGGATGTGCGCCTCTTGCAAACTAGTATTATTAGTATTATTATTATTGGCATTAGTTTCTTTAATAAGAGTCAACAATGAACCGACTGAAAATAGAGAAAAGAGAAAAGATTAAGGGCAAGGTTGAGCACGACTGCTGTCTGCGGCTAGATATTTTGTAGGTTTTATTCAATATTGAGCTGGGCTTTTAGAAAAAAACAAAGCATTGGGATTTATCATGGAAAAGACATTAATTCTAATTATTTTTAAGTGGAAAGTGAATTGAGAGTAACTATCTACTATTGATAAGTTTTCTGATAGTAAAGTCAAAGTGGAACCCGCATAAAATTAATCCTTGTAAATTTTTTATAATCACAACATAGACTTTTAATCCAAAAACACACGAAACATTGAATTAGTTTGATGTTTTTATTCTATTTTTTGCAGAGATATAGGTCTTATCAATTAATATTGTTGAACTTTTTTTGGTTGATTTATTTCTCTCTCTCTCTCTCTATATATATATATATATATATATATGTAATGTATATATCTATTTGTTTGGGAAAAAGTGAGGCTACCGGCTCATGTTTCTCTAGCAAAACCCTCAAATACGAGTCTCGTATTTGAACATTGTTATTCAATTTCAGTCACCTATACCAACAATTCAGATGGAATTAAGAAAATGATCCTCATGGTGTGAGTTTATACTTCTCATTTGTTTACCAGTTATGTTGGATCAGATACACACATACTTTATTGCCCACCAATCACCAATTTTGATATGCAAAGATTCTGTAAAGATATTTGACGTATATTAGCATCATACCTTATTATTAGAGATGAATTTTGATCATGCATAAGTTTTATCAAATAATGAACGTGTGAAGGGGCAAAGTGCTGAAAATATAGTCTGAAGTTCTCTTTGTAGCATCATTTTGTCTAAACTGATATTTTCTTACAGGATTCTAGCAAAAACATCCAAATATCCGCCTTCCATATATTCAAGGTAATATATAACACACTTAAAACTTTAATAGTATTCGCATTGCCCCCTGGAATCTGTTTTCTTGTGGTGAGGTGTATGTTCCAATCTTGAGAAGTCAATCAAGCTTGTCATCCTTACTTTCTAATCCCGAAAGATACTCTGTCTTTAACAATTTAAGTATTTTCAGTTAAGATATGAAGCCAGCAATGTATGAAAATCTTTTATCCTCCCATTTGTTCGCGTGTTCGTATTCATTATTCATATGCACAATTTACTCTCGATGTTTTTCCATGAACGCATTATGTGGGACATTTAATTTTTGTAGATTTGAAGAGTGGAATAAGATTTCAAAGTTATGGACCGGATGAGTTTTGGTTTGTTCCAAACACGAGTTTGGGTTTAATTGTTATACATATCACCTACAGGTTTTTGTGGCTAACCCTAACAAACCGAGAGACATAAAAGTTATCCTGGCCAAGAACCATGAAAGACTTCTGGAACTGCTCCATAGTCTCTCTCCTGGCAAAGGTTAAGATAATTATATTATGCAGTTCAAAACTTCTGTTATTATAATTCCCTCGTGTTTTTGTTCTGCCTCTATCATTCAAAAGCCATCTATATCCTTCATGCCTGGTGAATCTGTGGGTTTGTTCCATTGCAGGTGGTGAAGATGACGATCAGTTTGAAGAGGAAATGGAACTAATAATCAAGGAAATCGATAGAGTATCTCGGCTTCCAAACCTAGAATCTTATTAGGTATACACGTTTTCATGCTTTTGACTAACTTTATGGATCTTATGTAACTCGTGATCACAATCGTTTTAATTTTTTAGATTTCAGTGTATTCAAGCTAGCATCTCTTGCACCTAAATGTAAAGTGATTTTTTTGCGGACACAACTTGTTTAGATATTGAAACCCTAATGTTTGTGACAGCTATCATCATGTGAGGTAACTAATGAATGTGTACAAGCAAGTAGAATTGTATTTTAAAATGATAAAATAAGGGTAAAACTTTATTTTATTGAGCGTGATTATTAAAATTTAAGACGGATGAAAATAAAATAAAATATGAGATGGATGGAAGAAAATTTAAAGAAATAATTCATTTCATAATTATTTAATTGGAAATTTATGAGTGATATAATATTTAAAATTAAGGAAATATAATATTTTTTATGAGTGATTGATTAAAATATAAAAGTTTGTTTTGACAAAATAAATAATTCAAAAACAAAAAAATTACTATTTATTTTCATAACAATGGTGACATATATATATATATATATATATATATATATATATATATATATATATATATATATATATATATATATATATATATATATATATATATATATATATATATATATAATTAAAAGGGATAATTATACTTTACTACCTGAGCTTTAAGCACTTTTCTATTTTCATACCTGACCTTTAAAATGTCGCCGACCAATACCTGAGCTTTGGGGAAATGTCATTTTACTACCTGGGATAAGCAGTTTCCGGCGCACGCGCAATACACGCGCTTTTTGAAGGGTAAATTAGTAAAATCCTTTTTCCAGCAGAAGGAGCGGGATATTTACCTCCCTTTCAGCATTTTTTGTTTTTACTTACAGAAAATCAAAAATTAAAATTCACCGTAAACCCTAAATTCCCAATTCCAATTTGATTTGAAACCCAGTTTGAAACCCAAAATCGAATTGAAGCTGTAATAATCTCATGATAAACCCAGTTCTTCCTTTCGATTTGAAACCCTAAATTTTCAGCCCGATTTCTGCTCTATATCTTACCCATTTTTGCGCGATTAAGGCTCGATTTCAGCTCAATGACAGACTCACAGTGGGAATTGAGGAGGCCAACTGAGGTGATTCCAGCAGGAAAGCGGGTGCCTGAGTACGATTGCAAGAGCGATTTCTTCACAATCATCCTTCATCACTCTGGAAAATTTTTGATAGAAGAAGGTAAGAAATCTTATGTGGATGGGAAGGTCGATTACATTGACTATCTGCTACCTGCTGATTTGAGGAAAAGTGAATTAGTTGTAATGGCTAATGTTGTTGGGCTTAGTGGGATTTTAGAGTTTTATGGTTCTATGAATGGTAAAGATGAGGATTGTGAATGGTTATTGCCTATAACCGATGATACGCATGCTAAGGAAATGTGGCTGTATGTTTTTAAATCCAAGTTTGTAGCTTTTTATATTGATCATGAAGGGCTGAGGGTGGAAGATATTAGCTATCAGTCTAGTCAAGAATTTCAGTCAGTTGAGAAACGTATGGAGGGTTCTGGTACTGATGTTGGTGTGAAGGGTGTTGAAGCTAATGGTGTTCAAGCTAATCAATTTCAAGCTGATCAGGTGGATGATGCTGATCAGGTGGATGATGCTGAAGATAATCATGTGGATGATGCTGATGATAATCATGTGGATGATGCTGATCAGTACACTGATGAGGTCCTAGAAAAAGAAGCACAGAACAGTGAGTATATGGCTCATTTATTTGATGGTCAAGTAGCAGAAAGTGATAGTGATGGAGAGGTTTCTATGGGTGAAGATTCTGAGCTATCTGACTACCTAGTGGACAGTGAGGATGAGTATGATCAAGACAATTTGGATTTCAATAAATTTGTAGATTCAGATGATGAGTGGGGAAGGAAAAGGGACATCAAAGGAAAGAAGCCAGTAACAAGAAGTGAGACTGTGAAGAAGCCAGTCACAACTGAAGAAGCTGTGGTGTCCAAGCATAAACCATTCAAGGTTTTCAACCCCAAGGTGGACATGGTTAATGTTCAATTCTTTGTTGGCTTGTCTTTCAAGGATATCCCAACATTCAGGGCTGCACTGAGGCAGTATGCTATTGAAAAGGGTAGAACTTTGGTTTTTCCAATTAACTCTTCAATGAAGTTGCAGGCTAGATGTCAACAGGAAGGTTGTCCATGGAAGATATATGGGTCAAGGGTTCCCAAAGATGACACTGTCACTGTCAAATCTCTGAATGATGTCCATGAATGTGTAAGGCAAGAAAGAGTAACCCAGGCAACCTCTACTTACCTAGCAGAGAGGTACAAACTGAAGCTGAAATCAGACCCAAACTGGCCTGTTCAGTCCATGGTGGAGGTGATGCAAAGTGAAGTTGGTTGTTTGTTATCCAAAGGGAAGATGTACAGAGTCAAGCATAAGGTAGCTGCTATGGGTAATGGTGAGACAGCTGATCAGTTTGGCAAGTTGTATAGATATGCTGCTGAAGTTTTTAGGAGTAATCCAGGAAGCACATTCAAGATCAAGTCAAAGGTGGTTGGCAATCAGGCTGTCTTTCAAAGAATATATATCTGTTGGAACAGTTTGAGGTCAGGGATGCTAGATGGATGTAGGAGAGTAATATGCCTGGATGGTTGTCACTTGAAAACACAATATGGGGGTATTTTGCTGACTGCATTAGGTGTAGATGCCAATAATGGCATGTATCCTTTTGCCTATGCAGTAGGGGAGAAGGAAAAGTATACCTCATGGTTATGGTTTCTGGATTTGGTTGTGAAGGACTTGGGAATCACTGAGGGAAATGCTCAAACTTGGACTGTAATAAGTGATAAACAGAAGGGCCTTGTGGATGCAGTGACTGCTGTGATGCCTTATTGTGAGCACAGATTTTGTGTGAGACATCTCTATGCTAATTTCAAGCTAGCCAACAAGGGCATTGGTCTGAGGGACAAAGTATGGAGTGCTGCTAGGGCAACTAGGGTTGTTGATTTCCAGGCAATAATGGCTGAGTTGGAAATAAAAGATAAAGCTGCTTTTGAATGGTTAAGCAAGAGACCTCCAAACCACTGGTCAAAGGCATTCTTTAACACATTAAATAACTGTGACATGTATGCGAATAACATGTCAGAGAGCTTCAATTCCATGGTGCTGAGGGCAAGGAGTAAAGGCATCCTTCTTATGCTGGAAGACATCAGGAAAATATTGATGAAGAGCATTGGCTTTAAAAGGAAGAACATGATGAAACATAAAGGCATTCTCTGTCCTAATATTCAGAAGTTCCTGGATGCAAACAAGGTCAAATCTCATGGGTGGTCTCCTGGATGGAATGGACATGATGAGTTTGAGGTATCTGGTCCAAATGATCAATCATATTATGTACACCTTGGTGATAGAATATGCAGCTGTAGGAGATGGCAGCTCAGTGGCATCCCATGTGCACATGTGGTTTCATGCATCTTTTATATGGGGAAAAAAGCAGAAGACTATGTTGCCCACTGCTATAGAACAGAGACATACCTGAGGATTTATAATCATTTCATGGTGCCTTTGTACAGCAAGGATGGGTAAGGGTCATGCAGTGCCAGCTCCACCTCCACCAACTAGGAAAAGTCCTAGAAACAAAGGCAAGGGCCCAGCTCAAAATTCAGACAATGAACCAAGAAAAAAACAAAAGAAGATAGCAGTGAAGAGCAATGTCTCCTCATCTCAACCTGCTGCAAAGGGCTCTGATCCAATTTTCACATCTCAGAAGCCTGCACATAAAGTTTTTTCATCTCAGCCCTCTGAGTTTCAGAAAGGTTATGAATCTGTCATGCAGAAACTCCCTGTGCACAGGAACTTGTCATTTTCTTCTCAGCCAATGTTCAGCCAACTGCCCATGAAGATGATGAATGTGAAGAAGTATGGAGGAGAGAATCCATAATGCTGATTTTCAAGCTATTTTGAACTTATGGTTGATCTTGGAGTTGATGACAATTTGGTGTTTCTGTAACATTTTGGTGTTTCTGAATTTGTCTACTTTTAAGTTGCTGTTGAATTTGGGTGTTTTTGAACTTAGGGTTGATCCGAATGTCTGTAACTCAATGGATAATGAAGTTGGCAGGTTCTTTTGAATGTTTATTATGAAATTGTCATATTTTGAGTTTGTCATTTGTCTCTGGTTTGTCTCACTTTTGAATCTCTGGTTTGTATCATTTGCCATTTGATCATACATTTGATCATTTTGTTAGTTAGTTACTGTGTATCATTATTGATCTCAGGGTTTGTATCTCATGTTGAAACAAGGAAAAAATTGATATTAAAACAGTGAAATGACAATAAAAATCCATTAAAAACCATCCATTAAAAATCCATTAGAAAAGTCATTACATTACAAACCATGCAATACACAAAAACAACTACACTAAATCTTCATAAGCAAAACCATAATCACTGCCAAACATGCAACCAAACAAGCCCCCAGCTTCACATTCTTCCTCTTCAACTCTCCATTCTTTTTGTTCACCTCTTCAAAGTCTGCAACTTTGGAATTGATATTCCGTAGAAGCCCAGGTATGATTTGAACGCACCTCTCACAAGCAGGTGGGTCAATCCATGTAAATTGTCCACAACCCCCCTGCTTCAATGAACAAAAAAAAAAAACACAAATCAAAAAACAATTGCAACTCACAAACTCAAGAAAGAAACATTTTTTTGCATCGAATACAGTTCATAGGAAGATCCAGTAACTAAAATATCTCAAATGAGAAAAGGGGATTAGGGCATAATTTCTTACCCGTGTTTTCTCACATTTCGTGAACCTCCTTCCAGGATTTAAATCTGACCAAGACGTCCGCCTCACCAAAGAGCTACCACATCGACAAAGATCTTCCATAATCGCAGAGAGAGAATCGAAGAGAGAAGCAGCGGGTTTTTTTGGGAATGAAATTAGGGTTTCAGATTTTTGATTTCAGAATTGTGAAACGTATTTTCAATATATAAACGTATTTTCAATATATAAATATTAGGTATAATTTAATTTGAGGGCAAAACTGTAAACTGCCACATTTTTCCATTCAAAAAGCGCGTGTATTGCGCGTGCGCCGGAAACTGCTTATCCCAGGTAGTAAAATGACATTTCCCCAAAGCTCAGGTATTGGTCGGCGACATTTTAAAGGTCAGGTATGAAAATAGAAAAGTGCTTAAAGCTCAGGTAGTAAAGTATAATTATCCCTAATTAAAAATAAAGTGAACTTCTTTTTAGAAGTAGGAAGGCTAATTTCTACTTTGCAACATACAGTGTAGAGTATTGTACACATAATATTTATTATAGTGTATTCTTAATGAAGATTATTTTGTTATATAATGAATATCTTAGTACACTACTACAAAATACCCGTTATAGTGACGCTTTTTTGTGACACTTATAAGTTATAAGTAGGTGTCACATTATTACCTATACAATGACACATTGTATTTGCACAAACATGTAGTGATGCTACTTTGGTTAGAAGTCTAATAATTTATCAAGAGGTTTTATGTTCAACTCCGGTGAACATTTTTTTAAAGAGGTTTTATGTTCAACTCCGGTGAACATTTTTTTATTTACTAAGTATACATTCATATAAATTATTTCTCCATCATTTTTTTAATAAATCACCATCATTGCCCTAGCACGATCTACTTCAAACTTTCTCTCTCAAATCTGGATTTCCTCCAATCTTGATTTCTCAAATTAATTTCTCATTTTCACTCGTACAGCCCACTTCACCAATTGATGCCGGGAGGAATTCGATCTCTTCAATCTCGGAATACCAGGCGGTGCCGGTGGGACTAAATCAAACTCTGGCTTCAGATGCTTATTTCGACGACGGAGCCTTACGACTCTCCTGTTTCGAACGAGCTTATCGATAAAATTCTCCCTTAAATTTTATGCGCAAAAATTCCATCATATGCAAAAATCGGCCCTCGAATTGCTTTGCTCAGACAGAGAATTATTTTTCACATAGAAATTGCCGATGCATTTCACATTCGTCTCCTTCAGGTGATAAAATACTTTATTTATTCAATATTAATTAATTGTATTTGCTTTGCTTTGCTTAATTGGGCGCACACATAAAGGGTTTTTTCTCTAACGCCCACGATTTTTTTCCCTTATTTAATTGTATTGTTAATTTATTATTTACATGTCGTGAATGTTTTTTACTCCATAATGTAATTAGTACTATAAAATTGTTGATACAATACATAGAGATGATTTATATTCATTTGCATTTGTTAATGAACAGTGTACCAGGTATGGAAAACATTTTGTTTCTGTTACTAGTCTAACTCAATAAAAATATGTGAGGTAATTGTTTCTTGCGGGTGCATGAAGGGATATATATACATGTTCTTCTAACTCCTAACTCCTAAATACATGTTTTCTAATTGATTTCTCTAGTAATGTTTTTTTTTATATTATTGAATAGTGGCCCAACAACTTTACCGCATTCTTCCGATTATGTTATTGTGAAACGCGATCTTTTTGGAGGTATCATATATTATTTGTATGCTTTTTTGTTTTTTAATAGTAATTTTTAAATTTTAATTAATTTTTTTTTCAATCTTCACAAGAAAATATTATATCAATGACACATAGATAAAATATTATTATTGATTCTATTAATCCTCGTAGTATTGGTAAATTTTTCGTTGAGAAAAATGTCAACCATTCAGGTATATTATTGCATTAGGATTTTTCGTTGGGAATGTGTATTTATTTTATTCATGTATTTTTTTGGAAATGATATAATGTATTTTGAATGGAATCCTGAAAGGTGTGTTCCATATTGTTTCATTGTAGCCATGACAAAGTGTTAAACACGGGCATAACAAAAATGTCATGATACCATGATAAATTCTGTGACCAAACGTTTGTTACTTCTTCAGGTATGAACAAACTTATTTTTGAATAATTTAGTATAACAATTTGAGTTTTTTTATTTTTTTTAATTATCATTTTTTATGAATTGCATAGTTGTTGTTTTACCATTCTCGAGGTATGTATTATGTAGTTGTTTCAACAGCAAATGTGCAGGTGCTAAAGTACTTGGACAAGTACAGAATGGAACATTGTTTGACAAAAACATTTGGTAAATTTTCTTTTTATATGGTTTCATTTCTTTTAGTTATATTTTTTCAATTTAACCTATTAATTATATTTCTTTTTGTTCATTATATAGGTTCAAGTGTACAAAATAAAGCTATTAAATACAAATCTTGCCACTCACACTTATGTGTGAATACCTTTGTGTTTTGTAAATATTTCAGTTTTAAATATTAGATAGGAGGGTATGAGCTATGTGATTGAGTAAAAGTTGGAGTTGATATTTGAAGTCTAATGACATTTTATTATACTAATAATTTTTGTTTTTAATTTTGGATTTGTGAGGTAATTTTATTTTATGATAATAAAATTAGTATTTTAAATTCTTGAAAAGGCTAGCATTGTCAAATAGTGTTTGGCATGAAAGTGTTGCAAAGGGAGTTGCGAAATTAAATTATCATGACACCGTAAAAAGTGTCGCTAAATGTATTTGATGAGTTAGTTACAATTTTCTTGTGACAAAAAAAAAGCCATCAAAGTGTATTATTGTGACGCTTGTCAATGTCATCAATTATAGTTATAATAACACATAAAAGCGTCACAAAATAATGCTATTGTAACGTCGAGAAGCGTCACAATATAAATTATAAACAAAAAAATTACTATCTATTTCCATAACAATGGTCTTATTTATTTTGTAAATTACTCTTCACATATTTCTTTTGTAAATTATAAATTATAAATGTATTGCACTAAATTTTTTGAAAGTAGGAAGTATGACTAGTATATCAAATTTTGCTAAAAAAATTATGTTTAATGGAGTAGTATAAAAAGTACTCCTATTAGGCGGCTCAATAACTTGCCAAATAAAAATAAATAAAAATAAATTAATAGTACTTGTTCCGATATCTTTCTTCCTTATAGGGTTTTTTTACTTTTTACTTTTTGGAGATCAGTATTTATTTAGGTGAGATAAATAAATTAATCCACTGTCCACTATTATGATTTATTTCTTCCTTCTAGGGTTTTACTTTTACTTTGGAGATCTGTATTTATTTTTGTGTCCTCCTCCAACCCCAACCTGACAATATTCCAATCTCAAATCGATGGACAAAGACAGGATATCGAAATTGCCGGAGCACGTGTTGCACCACGTGCTGTCTTTCATCCCGACGATCCAGGGTTGTGTCCAAACCTCGGTGCTGTCGAAATCATGGCGTCACCTGTGGTCGACCCAGCCCTCGTTCTTTCTGGACGAGAGCCTTTTCCGAGAAGACGAGGACGACGGACTAACCTTCCTCCACGTTATCGACGAGACTCTACAAGGCTACATCGATCGAAACCTCCGCCTGGACGAATTCACCCTCCGGATCAAGTCCCAAACGGTCGGCCATATGCTTTTCCTCGACCTCCTCTACGCGTGGGTCCCACGCGTCCTGAATGACATGCAAGTGAACAAGTTCTCGCTCACCCGCATCCACAGCGACATCGACAGCCTCTATCTCGATCTGCTCGACACCCTCGACTCTTTCCGCTCCAATCACCTCCGCCACCTCCACCTCCAGGGATGCCGGATTGAAGATCCCATCGACGGCCGCCTTCGCGTCGAGAATCTTGTCGAACTCCACCTCAGCGACGTCTCCATAGCCGACCACAATTTCGAGAAGATCCTCCTCAGCTGCCCGCTCCTCCAAACAGTCGACGCCGTTTATTGCAAGGGGCTGGGAAGCGTCACGCTCACCAACCAATTAGTCCCTCGTCTCAAAACGTTTCGTTTATTGTTCATCTACGAACCCTATTTCAACTCCCGCCTTGAAATCCACGACGTCCCCACTCTCGAAAAGATCGAGATCGAGCGCTGCCCGAAGTGGCGTCCCCGCCGCCCCACGCCGTTTCATAACCTCAAGTCTTTGACTCTGGCAAATGTCCGACTGCCGACGGGATTACTCGACGGCTTCTCGGCGAACTTCCCCCGCGTCGAGCGGCTCGACGTTTCCGATTGCTACGGGTTCAAGAAGATCCAGCTGTCGAGCTCCTCGATCAAGGAGCTGAAGATTGTCACTCCTCGCGAGGGGGATAGCGCGAGGGCGTGGAAGATCTCGATCGACGCCCCCAACATAACCGAGTTCACCTACCAAGGCTTGATTCCTCGGTCCTTGTGTTTCGCAGCGACTAATTATTCAGGCGAGTGGAGGACTTCGCGCATGAATTTGAGCGTCGAGGAGGGAGACGAAGATTGGTTTCATAAGTTGACTCGAGTGCTCAAGGCAGTGGCGAGTCGATCCAAAATTTATCTTACGCTCCAGCACGACCACGACGACGACATTGACTCCCCGGTGGGGCCCGTGTTCCGTAAACCTCGTGTGGTGGAACTTGAGGAGTTGTGCCTGATGGTGAGTGGTCATTCGTCTTCTTCTTCGTTGTTGGATTTTATAATCAGCTTGTTGCATAGTCTCAGACCGAGAGAAATAGTTGGTTGCCGCTACTACCTCGACGAAGAATTTTCTAGCGACGAAGACATTTTTAGTGATGGCGAGAACGAGATGGAAAACAATCAACTAACCGAGACTCTGTGCAAGATTCTGCTAGGAGACGACGAAGCAACGGGGGAGGTTTGTTATCTGAAACGAAGTCTAGAGGAAGTTGTCCTGGAAGCATCTGACGTTGAAGACGACCGAGGAGGATGGCGATGTGTCCACGCGACAACAACAGGTCCGTTGGCGCCGCGTGATGCGTTGACGTTGCTTAAAAAGTGCGAGCAATGTCACCTTCGCTTTCGATTGAGATGGAGATGCTAGCTATCTATATATGATTCTTCATTGATCGTATGAAGAACCAAATCAAACTATAATTTTATTTTCGTAATTATAAAAATATATTCGATAGAGAACATATTTTCATTTGACAAGCATTTGTATTCGATATCGGAACAGATATACTCGACAAACAAGTGCGAGCAACGTCAACTTCGCTTTCGATTGAGGTTGAGAACCTAGCTATATATATATATATATATATATATATTGTTGTGCCCCATTTTCGTTTATTACTATTATTATTATTAATATTATTTATTGCCGTTATTTATTGGAGCGATGGACCCCACTCTCACGGCCCCACGCCGGAAGCCGCCCATGATGATCGGGAGAAGGCCGACCAGAGGATATGCCGAGCAAGCGAGAGTCAGCCGAGCAGATGACGAGATACCGATCAGGGGTATGTATTCCCGAGGACAAGTCTGCTCGCCCGGAGGCCGACAAACTGGAGCACCACAAAAGGAAGACTCGAGGTCGGTCCCCCCCCCCAGCTCAGCAAAGGCGGCGCATTAAAGGGTTCAACAGTCTTTTTACCATTTTAGGGTTATGAATTGTCACATGTCAAGGCCCAATAAGGAAAGGCCCAATTCCTTTTTGTAAACCCTAATAGTAGCCCTATAAATAGAGGGAGCTGTAATAGGAAACTCAGACACATTCTTCAAGAAAGATTCCAACCCAAAAATATTCTCTTTTCATTTCCATTTTCAGCTAAGAACACATTGATTCTTCACCAAAACTAGTCCTCAAAAACCGAGAGAAAATTTTTACTGGTCCCACAAAAGTATGTTTTTTTCGTTTCAGTCCCACACACGTTCGCTTTCTCAATTTAGTCCCAAATAACACGGATTTGGTTTCAATTTGGTCCTTTTCGACGGAAAATTTCAAAAATGACCGGAATCTGTCCACGTGTACCTCATGTGAGCTCATCACCGTCGCCATCAGCTGACTCAGCGCCACGTGTCGTTACGCTATTGGTCGATAACTTTTTTAAATAAAAAAAAAGAAGAATACAGGAATACATTGCCATGTCACATATACCTGAATTAAAAAAAAATCAAAAATACACAAATACACATTTAAATACGGAGCTATTAAAATTAAATGAAAAATAAAAAGAAAAACTCTTTTTTCAGTTTCTTTAAACCGTGCAGAACGGAATTAATGTTCACCAAATCAATTACTCTCCAAGGTCGATTCCTTCAATTTTTCAGAGCAACGTGATCGATTCCTTCAATTTTTCAGAAAATTAATACTGTTCTGTAAAAATTAATTACTCTCTCTGCAAAACACATGCACATCTCATCCGAAATTGAAGATCCAACGAAGACGACGATGAAGGCTTACACTGTAAGCGCTTGAATCCGAGCTCGCCTCTTTCTTTCCTCCAACATCCATGGTGCCGGCGCCGGACGATCCCTCTTTATTCACCAAGGTAATTACTC
Source organism: Euphrasia confusa (assembly GCA_954870475.1). NCBI lineage: Eukaryota > Viridiplantae > Streptophyta > Magnoliopsida > Lamiales > Orobanchaceae > Euphrasia > Euphrasia confusa. Next base: position 2,492,614 of record OX940969.1, on the reverse strand, counting down.
AATTACTCAATTAGGTTTTTCTCTTCATTTACTTTACCCGATTTCCAAATCAATTAGGTTTTCATTTAATGCAATCAGGATAGCTTGATCGCGAAAAGCCCGAGCAAAAGGCCGGTGGCAATGCGGATGGTTCTGCTGATCTTCGTGATGACGTTCGGAGTTTTCATCTGCTCGCTCTGCCTCCGGCAAATCAGCGTTAGGTCGACCGGACATTTGGTGAACATTAATCCCGTGCTCAAAAAGCAAAAAGCCCTGTTTAAAGAAACTGAAAAAAAGAGTTTTTCTTTTTATTTTTCATTTAATTTTAATAGCTCCGTATTTAAATGTGTATTTGTGTATTTTTGATTTTCTTTTAATTCAGGTATATGTGACATGGCAATGTATTCCTGTATTTTTCTTTTTTTGAAAAAAGTCATCGACCAATAGCGTAACGACACGTGGCGCTGAGTCAGCTGAGGGCGACGGTGATGAGCTCACATGAGGTACACGTGGTCAGATTCCGGTCATTTTTAAAATTTTCCGTCGAAAAGGACCAAATTGAAACCAAATCCGTGTTATTTGGGACTAAATTAAGAAAGCGAACGTGTGTGGGACTAAAACGAAAAAAGCATACTTTTGTGGGATCATTAAAATTTTTCTCTCCTCAAAAACCCCATAAGAGAGTTAACGATTTTTCACCCGTTAACAATTGGCGCTAGAAGGAGGGGGTCACCTCGAGCGCTAGTTTCGGTGTCGAATTTTCTTTTTTTCGTTTTTCTTCTTGCGATGAAATCTGCAGGTACCTCAAGCAGCGCCGCCGTCGCCACCGCCGGCGAAGTCGATGGACGAAGAGACGGCGCGGAAAGAACGCCTATGCTGAAAGACGGCGTCGGGACGGCTCCTCCAGAACTCCCAGACGAAATCGCTCGTCAAATAGCGATGATAGAAGGACTACGCGCCGAGGAGGCCGAGATGAGGGAGAGACAGAGGGCCCTCCGTGAAGAGCTAGCGGAGGCCGAGAAGCTGTTATCCCCGGTCCTGGAGGAGGAGCCAGATCTAGATCTGGGGCAGGTCAACACCCCTGAAGAGATAAAGCGCACTATACGGAAGTTGGAAGCCCGGTCTCGTTTTTTGGAGAAGAGACCCGCTGCCGAGAACCCAAATCCTAACCACCGCTGCCTGGAGAAAGAGTTTGAGGAGGAAGCACACGAAGGGTCTGCCCGGTCCACCTTTCAACAAAAACAGACAGTAAATCCGCAAACAGTCACGATGACCGATCCCGGCCTCCTAAAACGGCTAGAAGAAGTAGAGAGGAAACTGGCCGAACAAAACTGCGACCCCAGGAAGAGATCTGCTCTCGCCGAGCCTCTGAGTCTAAGGATCGAGCAGGCCAGGTCGCAGCCCGATGTCGCCCCGTTGCTGACTTTCGTCTACGACGGAGCATCCGACCCCGACGTTCACCTGAACAAATATAACACGTATATGGTCGGCCGAGGAGCGTCAGACGCCACGAAATGCCGCCTATTCCCTCTGACTCTCGGCGACATGGCTCACCGATGGTATACTAGCCTACCGCCGAGGTCGATAGATAGCTTCGGAGAGTTGAGAGACGAGTTCGTATCTTACTTCGCGTCCAAAGTAAGTTACTCGGAGGGCCGCCAACGTCTGATGGGGGTCAAGCAGGGCAAGGATGAGTCAGACGAGATGTATATCGACCGGGTAGAGCGGATTGCCAAGCAGGGGGACCGGGTGAGTGACGAGATCCTCGTTCACTCTGTACTGGGCGGCCTACGACCGACGTCCAGCCTGTTCAAACCCATGATGAAGGACTATCCGAAGTCGTATACTGAGTTCCGTAGGAGGGCAGGCGAGGAGATAGCCCAACAACGAATATACGACGAGCGGATGAAAGAGCTGGAGCCCGAGGAGGGAGCGAAACCCCTCACCGAGAAGAAACCCATGGGCCCGGCAACGGTTGATTACTGGACGGAACCTCCCCCAACGGTGAAATACCATGAAAGTGGTAAGAAGAAGCCCAATTACAAAATATACCAGGGAACCCTCCAGGCACCGCGGAGAGTCGAGATCATCGACGAGGGCGCTGAGGAAGGAACGTTTTTGGGGCAGACTCCTACTCAGATTCTGCAAATTTTCTACGAGCGGGATATCAATATCCTCACTCCCCCTCAGGCCATGAGAAGCCGTCCCGACGAGAGGAACCCGCGCAAATGGTGTTCTTTTCACCAAGAGAACGGGCACAGGACTGACGAGTGCCGAGACCTGATCGCCCAACTTCGCCAGCTCTATGAGGACGGAAGTCTGGCCAACCTCCTCCGGGCACCAAAGCGCGGTTGCCCAGTCGCCGGACGTGGAGGCGGCGAACGTGGGGGCGGTGGCCGCGGAAGAGGGGGAAGAGGACGAGGCCGAGGATACCAAGACGATCAGAATCGCCGACCTCATCAGCAGCCGAGACTCGAACAGGGTCCGGTCGGCCCTTTGGCTCTGCCTCCGCCCCCGGTCGAAAGGCCCGAAAATCAGGATCCACCTGTCCGCGATGGAGCTCGGGTAAACATGATCGGGGGGCTGACCCCGGTCATCCACAAGTCTAAGAGACAGAGGAAGGAGGAGCTCCGCGAGTTCGAGGGGGTGAACGTCGTGGTCCCGCATACGGAGTCAACCATCTCTCGAGGAACCGTTATCTCCTTCTCAGAAAAGGACCGGGAGGGGATAAAGTATCCCAAGGAAGATGCTCTGGTGGTCACCGCTCGGATTCTCGGAATCGAAGTGGCCAGGGTCCTGGTGGATAATGGGGCTCATTGCAATCTGATTTTCAAATCGGCGCTTGACCAGCTCGGCGACCTCACAAGATATGTTCGACCCTATGAAGGAGTTCTGAAAGGTTTTGGAGACGTGGTGGTCCGCCCCAGGGGACGGATCAGGATGGCTGTGGAATTAAAAGACTGGCAGGATCCCGCCATCAATATGACCAGGCTGATTGAGTTTGTTATTGTGGATGCTGAAAACATTTATAATGCTTTTTTCGGGAGGCCGTTCCTCGATGCCTTCGAGGCCGTGGCGTCCTCCCATTACTATTGTATTAAGTTTCCCACCTTGAGTGGCGCGGTCGGCACCCTTCGGGGTGACCAGTATATGGCCAGGAAATGTTTTAATTATCCTTTGTGTTCTAGTACAAACAATCACGTAAACGATACCAACAACACCAACACTGGGGCATTTGGAGGAAGTGATCTCCAAATGCCCGACCAGGAACCGTTCCCGGAGGGAGACGACCACGGAGATATTGTAACCCAAAATGACACGATTGTAGTGAAGGAGATCGACCCCGTAGGGGAGATGGATGTAGACGATGAAGAGTATCTGACCGCTCTATGGGAAGAAGGCGAGCCCGAGCAGTCAGGGGTTCGCGAAGCCAAGATTCGAGAGGCGCAGGAATCAGAGACTACTCTGCTCGAACTCGAGGCACAGTTTCTGCACATCCTCATCGATGAATTACCGACCGGCCAAGACAATGATCCAATCCAGAATATACAGTACGCAAGCGTCGAGGATCCTGACCCCCGGATTGGTTACGAACCGGACGAGATTCCCGACCCCCGAGGACCTTCGGCCTGTTCGGCAGTCGACGAAGTAGAGAAAGTGTGCCTGGATCCGGACAGACCCGAGCTGGAGGTTTTCATTGGAAAGAAAATCCCCGAGAAACTGAGGGGAGAATTAATCGATTTTTTGAAGCAAAATACCGACGCGTTCGCCTGGTCGCACAAAGACATGGTGGGGATAGATCCCAAGCACGCTTGCCACCACCTGAAGATTGATCCCGGGAAGAAACCTATCGCCCAGAAGCGTAGAAAGATGGGGCCGGAGAAGTATGCAGCTTTGGCGGTCGAAGTCAAAAAGTTGGTAGAAAATGACCTCGTGAGAGAAGCCGAGGAAGAGCCCCAATGGATAGCAAATGTCGTCCTGGTGAAAAAATCAAACGATGCTTGGCGTTTGTGTATTGATTTCACCGACCTCAACAGAGCCTGCCCGAAGGATCATTTCCCATTACCTCACATCGATCACCTGGTCGATAGTGTCGCCGGGCATGCAATTTTTTCTAACTGTGACTGTTTCGCAGGATATCACCAGATTCCCATGGCGGAGGAAGATATAGAGCATACCTCGTTTTACTCGGAGAAAGGAGTGCTGTGTTGGAAGCGAATGCCATTCGGCTTGAAAAACGCAGGGGCGACCTATCAAAGGTTAGTGAACAAAATGTTCGCCGATCAGATCGGAGAGACGATGGAGGTATACGTCGACGATATCATCATAAAAAGCAAGTCCGAGGAGGACCACATCAAGGATTTGATGACTACCTTTGAGATCCTCAGAGCTTTCAACATGAAGTTGAACCCGAGGAAGTGCCATTTCGGAGTGTACGCCACCAAGTTCCTCGGCCACATCGTAAGCCAGAGAGGAATCGAAGTCAACCCAGAGAAGATCAGGGCCATTCAAAATTTGAGGGAACCCCGGAGTCTGAAGGACGTGCAAAAACTAACTGGCTGTCTGGCCGCGCTTAGTCGTTTTATCCCTAGGCTCGGGGATAAAAGCCGTCCATTTTTTAGATCGATTAAGGACCAGAAATTCAAATGGGGGAAGGAGAGCCAGGAGGCATTCTTACGCCTGAAGGAGCACCTCGGTAACCCTATCATCCTCTCCAAGCCGGTCCCCGGGGAGACGCTTTTCCTCTATTTGGCTGCATCCGAGCATGCAATGAGTTCGGTTCTAGTCCGGGCCGAGGGAAAGCTGCACAAACCAATCTACTTTTTCAGCCAGGTCCTCCATGACGCCGAGACACGATATACCCCCCTGGAAAAGCTGGCATATGCACTTGTGATGAGCGTGCGGAAACTGAGGTCCTACTTTTTCGATCATCCCGTGGAAGTTCTGACTACCATGCCGCTGCGACAGGTTTTGCAGAGACCGGATACGAATGGCCGATTACTGAAATGGAGTTTAGAGGTGGGCCAGTACGACATCACTTATGCTCCCAGGACGGCGATCAAGGGGCAAGCCCTAGCAGACTTCATAGTGGAGCTGACTTTCCCGGAATCAACCCCGTCGACCAGGATCCCGGCGTGGAAGTTATACGTCGACGGTTCATCCAATTCCTCCCATGCCGGGGCTGGAATAGTGTTGGTCGGACCGGGCGGGCAGTCTTTCACACACGCGGTGAAGTTCGAATTTGCCGCAACAAACAATGAAGCGGAGTATGAAGCACTGATTGCCGGGCTGAACTTAGCTTTGGCAGTTGGGGCCGAACACTTACAGATCTTCATGGACTCTTTACTGGTAGTTAATCAAATCAAAGGAGACTACGAGACCCGATGCGACCGGATGGCGAAGTACTATGAGCACGTGATGGCGCTGTGCGAGAAGATACCAAAAACTCTCATCGAGCAGATCCCCAGAGAAATGAACTCCCAGGCCGACGCTCTATCCAAACTCGCGTCCTCCGAAGGAAGCGCCGACATGGCTAATGTGATCCTAACCAGTCAGGCAAAATCCGCAATATCTCAAGGAGAGGTTTTGATCACGGTCGTCGATCGTGGTGAGACTTGGATGGATCCTATTCGTTCCTACCTTTTGGACGGGACGTTGCCCGGGGATAAAACAGAAGCCCGGCAACTCCGGATACGGGCGGCCAGATATACCCTGATCGGGGATGTTTTGTACAGGAGGAGCCTGTACCTCCCCCTTTTGAAATGCATTACCCCGCTAGAGGGCCACAGAGTCTTTAGCGAAATCCATGACGGTGTCTGCGGGAACCATGCAGGAGGTCAGTCGCTGGCCCACAAAACGGTGCGCCAGGGTTTCTACTGGCCTACATTAAGGAGAGATGCGATAAATTACGCTCGGAGATGCCACAGATGCCAGGTGACCGCCCCTATCATCCGGACGACACCAAAGTATCTTAACTCGATATATAGTCCTTGGCCTTTTGCGTCATGGGGGATTGATCTGATCGGACCTTTACCGACCGGACCCGGTGGGGTTAAGTACGCAGTGGTGGCCGTGGATTACTTCACAAAGTGGGCCGAGGCCGAGCCGCTAAAAACCATTGATCAAAAGGCAATCATAAAATTCATCTGGAAGAATATAATATGCCGTTTTGGAATACCGTACATCATCACCTCTGATAACGGGAAGCAATTCGACGGTCAGGAAATCATGAATTTCTTCGACAAATGGAAGATTAAGAAGGCTTTCTCCACCCCTTATCACCCGCAGACGAACGGCCAGGTGGAGGCGGTGAACAAAATTCTGAAACATACCATCAAGGCTAAACTTGAAGAACGACAAGGGAGGTGGGCGGCCGAGCTGCCAGATGTGTTGTGGTCTTATAGAACGACCAGCAAGGCCGCCACCGGGGAGACCCCTTTCGCTCTAGCTTTTGGTGCTGAAGCAGTAATCCCCTCCGAGATCGAGGTTACAAGCCATAGGACCTCCCAGGAGCTGAATGAAAACAATGACAAGGCCTTGCGCCTCGAGCTGGATTTCCTGGAGGAAAGGCGTTTGAATTCGGTTTTCCAGAATGCGACGGCCAAACAGAGAGCAGAGCGCTACTACAACTCTAAGGCCAAAATCAGGAAATTTAAAGCCGGGGATCTAGTTCTCAAACGGCTGCTCGGGCCAAGCACTGGGGCATTGGGCCCGAACTGGGAAGGCCCAATGCGAGTGAGGAAACACGTGGAGAAAGGGTCATATGAATTGGAACACCTGGACGGCGTGGCCGACCAATATCTTTGGAACGCACTCCATTTGAAGAAATACCATCAGTAGTCTTTTGTATCTCAAAACTCTTTATGATCGGAATAAAAACTTGTTTGGCAGAATTTGCACGTTTGACCATTTCCAAGGAAAATTATTAAGACCGAGGACCGGACAAGTCCCATCCTCGGCCGTGTCGTCCCGATCCGTCGGGGGACATGTATGTTAACCGGGGATAGAGTCCGCTCTCCCCGAGCCTGAGATGAGTCGAGTGATCCGTCATTCGACCGATCGAACAGAAAAATTATTAAGACCGAGGACCGGACAAGTCCCATCCTCGGCCGTGTCGTCCCGATCCGTCGGGGGACAAGTATGTTAACCGGGGATAGAGTCCGCTCTCCCCGAGCCTGAGATGAGTCGAGTGATCCGTCATTCGACCGATCGAACAGGAAAATTATTAAGACCGAGGACCGGACAAGTCCCATCCTCGGCCGTGTCGTCCCGATCCGTCGGGGGACATGTATGTTAACCGGGGATAGAGTCCGCTCTCCCTGAGCCTGAGATGAGTCGAGTGATCCGTCATTCGACCGATCGAACAGGAAAATTATTAAGACCGAGGACCGGACAAGTCCCATCCTCGGCCGTGTCGTCCCGATCCGTCGGGGGACACAAACACTTAACCAACGTTTCACCGCAAGTATAAAAATTTCAAATGACATAAAATTTCACTAAGGAAAATGCGGAGCAAATAAGAGAAAAACAGCATAAAGGTCGTGAACTAGGGAACACCACGTGAAAAAGAAACATCAATAAAGGGGGCGGCCTCTACGATCGTGAGTTGGCCGGGGAGGCCAGCGGCTGACCCCGGATCCACGCCCTCCACGTTGAGATGGCCTGGGCCGATTCCCAACCGGACGCACCGCCGAACGGTACTCCCGATCAAAGACGTCAATCGAGAAGCCTGTCCCGTCGGTCCAAGTGATTCGAACGGCCCAACCTTCTTGCATCTCGAACCCACTTACGAGTCGCTCCCACTCCGGTCCGTAAATTGCAGTCTGGTTGCGGAAACGAGTAAAAGAAACACACCATTCTTGATCCAAGGTATCCACCATTTGCAACCCATCTGTAGTCCTGCCCTCGATCGGGCGAAGAAACGCCGCGGGAACCGGAAAGATTTCTTTATGCCAGGTGCCGTTAAACACGCACTCAAAAAAATGCGAGCCATCCAAAAACTCGACTCTAGCCGACATATTTCAAGAAACGATAACTGATACCTTTGTTTAATTTTAACAGTACACAAATGCGAAGGACTCGTTATTTATAGGAGTTTTTCCTTTTTCGGAAATTGAAAAGCAGTTAAGGCAATAAGTTGACTACATTAAAGACAAATGACGGTTTCAAGGAGTTCACATTAAATGAAAAGCAACAACATAATTATTCATCGCCGAACGGGTTTCAAATAAAGACGCACTAGTCCACATATGGATGGCCGAGGGAATCAGCTTCACCACGCGCCCGGATCTGTTCGGGGAAGGAAACGTTGAGACGCTCCCGATTGAAAAGGCTGACACGAAACCCAAACCCAGGTTTCCAAATCACCCATACCTCCCATCCAGCTTGAATGCCCGCATGTTGTACGAAGTCAGCCCAGCCCGGGCCCCCGAACGCCACCTGACGCCTAAGTTTCGTCTTCACAGCGACCCAGGCCTGTTCGTTAGAGTCATGGAAAGGGATCTCTTCACCTAAGAACTTCTCCAATGGTTGCACAAACGCGTTAGGGAGAGGGAAGTTATTTCGATGCCATTTGCCATCGAACCTTTGGGTTAGCTTGCGCCACCCGTCAGAATGGATGGAGATGGCATAATAGCTATCCTCAATTGCAGACGTGCCATGGAAGACTTGTTTCCCTTTATTCGGACGCATTTTCTTGTTTTGACTCATCTTTTCCCTCTCTTCCTTCCTATCTCCTGTGGCAAATTCTTTCTATGAAAAGAGATACAAAAAGAAAAGAGGGACCTAATTAAGTCACATTTATACACAGAGGGGCATCTGAAGAGGCCCCACTAAGGACCGTTTTGGAGGGAGTTTTCCCGCCAAAAGTCCTTTAGGGATAGGAAAATCCGTATAAATTCCGTACGTTACATACGTTAAAAGTGAAGGAATAAATGCGACAGAAACGGAATAATAAGGACAAAAGCTTTTCTGTCCCAAAGACAGTAAAAAGATAAAGTAACATAAAGCACCAGATATTGTCAGAGATACAGTTCAAGCCCGCGCGGGCAAAATCCAAAAACAAAAAGAAAGGAAACGGGATTGAAGATAAACACAAGTTTTTCAATAACCGGGCAGGCTTTAACATCCAACGCCATCACTTCTGATCCCCGGAAGCCAACTCTTCACCATCATGATCTTTGAGTACCGAGTCAGCGAACTTGGCGGCCGGATCGTCCTCGGTCGTACTAACCGGCCCCGCAGAATCCTGATCGGCCGGCTTATCCGGCTGAGGCATCTTAAGCTGCGATTTCAGAGGCCACCAGGATAGATCTAGTTTAAACTTCTGCTCCAGGTCGAGTACGTACAAGGAAAAGTGAGCATGAAGGGGGCACTGTTCGGAATAACGGCGAAGACAGCCCATCAAAACATCCGCCGGCTGACCAGCCTCCAGGAGAGCCCGAATACCATCGAAGTAAGCACAGTAATAAGAATAACTACTGTAGAAGTCGATGTCCTCTTCGGGGTCCGCCTGGCGCGCAGCCTCTGCAGCCTGCATGCCTTCCAGCTCCTTAAAAATCCGCCGGTTCAACTCCTCCAGCTCTTTCAGGCGTTTCTCGGCATAACCATAGGATTTTTCAAGCTCCTCCACCTGAGTCTTGAATTTATCTAACTCCTCTGTCTGCTCGGTCAGCTTGAGAATCACGGCCATTTTATCTTTCTTCTCCTCGTCCAGCTCGCTGCTCAAGGAAGCTTTCATCCCGGACTCGAGATTGTAGTCCTCCTGCAGTTTGGCGAACCGAGTTCGCAGCTCCAAATAGACGTCAGGCAGGTTTGGCGGACACTTAGCCGCCTTATCTTCCTGCTCGGCGCGGATTTGAGCCAAGCGATTCACCATGATCAGATTACGGGCGGCATTGACTCGCAGAAGCTTCTCTAGGAAATCCGGCCGAGACGCCGCACTCTCCATCTCCCGGGACCAAGAATGATTAACGTCCTCGACGGACTGAGCGATATGAGCCGGCAAAGGGTCCACGTCGTAAGAATTCTGCTCGGCCGTCAAGTGAGCAACGGCCAAAGGAAGTCCGGGGTCCTCTTTAAAAGCCCTGCACCTCACAACCCCTTTTTTGTAAGAACCCGAGCGTTAGAATGCAATCAAGAAAACCCGCGAGAGAATACCTGGAGAAGTCCTCATCGTCGGCACCGAAGATTGACTCCAACTCGCCCGTGCGATCATCATCTCCAGATCCGGCCGACCGGGGTTCTTTCCTCTGGGGGGCCTTACCTTTCCTTGGGGCCGTGGGAGGTTTCCCGCTTTTCTTTGTCCCGGACGCGCCGGAACCATCCGCCCGAGATCTTTTAGTCGGTCGGAAGAGTGCAAGCTCTTCGTCAGAGGACCCCTCCTCAAAGCCGACCTGGCTGATCGGTTGAGGCATGGGGAAGGTAGTCGAAGGCTGAACAGCTACGGTCACCTTGGCCGCCAACTCCTGGCGTTCCGCCTCCGCTTTCTCCGCAGCAAGCTCCCTTTACCTCCGTTCGCGAGGAGTCTCCAACTTCGGCATCCCGATCGGTCGGACGATCCGAAAATATCTGCGAGCTGCAAACAAAGAGAACATTAGGAACACAGGGAAGACAAAGTCCAAATTAACTATAAATAAACACTCACGCGGAAATATATCCTCGGCGTCCCGAGGGGTAACTATAAACCGAGCACGAAGACGTCTCTCCTTGCCCTTCCAATTCTCATGCTTCCTCTGATTATACGAGAGGGATTTTACTCTCTCCAAAATCACCAGGAAATCCCATCCTAATAGCCCGGCATCTGGAGCTTTGGGGCCTAAAAAAGGATAAGAAGGGGAGAATCCCCAAAAGGTCGGTTAGGGACGATAAAAGGATATCTAGGATAAAAAGTACTAAGGTCAGAGAAACTAACGGTCTGAGGTTGTCCGGTATTCGACACTCAGGGGAAAATTTTTGGAGTTCCACTCTCCTGCCACGAAAAACCATTTTTCGGTCCATTTGGCCTGTTTGCTCGTCAGATCGGTGATTATGGTATCTCGTTGTTTCAAATAGTAATCTCCTTTACCGGCATCACAGATGCTCAGCAGGAACAACAATTCAAGGCCTGTTAGGCCTCGATACAACCCATAATAACCAAACAGGACGGTCAGGTCATGCATGGTCGCCCAGGCATTCGGTACCAGCTGCATCGGGGCGACTCCAAAGATCTGCACTAGGTGAGCGAAGGAGTCCGGGATGGGGAAGCGAAGGCCGCTCGACATCATCGAGTAATTCACCGCGACCATACCCGTAGGAGGGCAGTCTGCCCGCTCACCTTCGATGGGGGCGTATATGTGAACGTCCGAAGGTATCTCCCATTCAACCCTTTTCTTCTGAAGAGCGGACTCCGTGATTGTACTCGGCCTCCGGCTAGCCTCAAAGAACCCCGGCCGATCTCCGACCACCCTAAAAATTTCGCGGGGAATATAGCGATATGGCCGCTCAAGAAGATAGGCCTCATACGAGTATGGGGAAGGGGGACCCCGGCTATCGGCGATAATTTTACAAAGGTGGCGGTAAGCTTCGCTGACATCACCTTGCAGCATCTCGTGGCTCTCGTCGGTCGAGAAAGGGTATTTCAACGAGCGCCCGGACGGCGACGAGGCATCAGGGGATGAACCCTCACGAGGAGAAGAGGCAGAGGGTAATTTAGAGGGTGTTATAGGAATTTGAGAGGGCGAGGCGCCCGACGATTCGCGACGAGGGGATCCCTCTTCACTCATCACCAGTTTCTGGTTTCTAACGAGGAGGTACACCCACGGCCGAAAATTTAAAAAGCAACGAGAATATCAGAAAGGTCGCCGGAAAAAATGGCGACTCACCAGAAAATTCTTAAACTTAAGAAAGAAAGCGAGAACAGGTGCCCAGTAAAAGCCCCGGAAAAAGAAACTCACTCTACACCAGGAGAGAGGAGAATGCGTACCTGAAACGGATGAGATATTCGCCGGAAGAAATCGCCGAATTTCACGAGGAGAAACAGCCGCCAGATAACTCGGGGAGAAAAGGTTTCGGAAAAAGTGAAAAAAGTCCCTTTGTGAAGATACTTATAGTATTTGGAAAGGCGGCGGTTTTTCTCTCCTTTTTAATTTTTTAATTTTTGAATTTCAAAATTGAGAGGACAACTGAAAGGACAGCCGTAGGCGGGAGATGAGAAGGTTTCATGACACGTGTCGTCCACGCGTCAGCGTAGCAAAAAACCCTATTTTTCTGATAGGGGAAATGGGGCGACTACGACCACGAAGAACCCGGCCGGTTTCTACCGACCAGACCCTTCGCGGGGGGCATTTGTTGTGCCCCATTTTCGTTTATTACTATTATTATTATTAATATTATTTATTGCCGTTATTTATTGGAGCGATGGACCCCACTCTCACGGCCCCACGCCGGAAGCCGCCCATGATGATCGGGAGAAGGCCGACCAGAGGATATGCCGAGCAAGCGAGAGTCAGCCGAGCAGATGACGAGATACCGATCAGGAGTATGTATTCCCGAGGACAAGTCTGCTCGCCCGGAGGCCGACAAACTGGAGCACCACAAAAGGAAGACTCGAGGTCGGTCCCCCCCCCCCCCCCCCAGCTCAGCAAAGGCGGCGCATTAAAGGGTTCAACAGTCTTTTTACCATTTTAGGGTTATGAATTGTCACATGTCAAGGCCCAATAAGGAAAGGCCCAATTCCTTTTTGTAAACCCTAATAGTAGCCCTATAAATAGAGGGAGCTGTAATAGGAAACTCAGACACATTCTTCAAGAAAGATTCCAACCCAAAAATATTCTCTTTTCATTTCCATTTTCAGCTAAGAACACATTGATTCTTCACCAAAACTAGTCCTCAAAAACCCCATAAGAGAGTTAACGATTTTTCACCCGTTAACATATATATATATATATATATATATATATATATATATATATATATATATATATATATATATATATATATATATGATTGTTTATTGATCGTACGAAGAACCAAATCAAACTATAATTTTAGTTTCATAATTGTAGTGCATAAATATTACATGAAGATGGTATATGGTATAATAAAGAAAAATTATGATTTGATTTTGGGAATTGATGAATTGTTTGACATATATATATATATATATATATATATATATATATATATATATATATATATATATATATATATATATATATATATATATATATATATATATATATATATATATATATATATATATATATATATGTCTTTCATTTGTAATTTTGATTTTAATTTTAATTTTGATTTTGATTTTGATTTTGATTTATGCCCAATTCCTTTGTATTTTTAGAATATTGATGATTATTTACTATTTTTATTTTTAATTTTGTTTTCTAGAAATTAAATTAATAGATTACTTTTTTTTATAAAGAGAGAAGAAGACAAAAGTATAGGTATATTTTGCAAAGTTCATTACTACCACTTACTCTCCTAAAAAAATCTATGTACATTTTCTTTTACGAAGAAAATGTAAATTAAAAAAGAAGTGTGCATAATTTCTTGAGATTAATGTAGTAACATTTAGTAGAATTTTGATAATCTATGTACATAAGTAGTGAAATATTCGAATATATTCTAGGTATGTAAGTTCAATATTTGAATATTTTTATTTAGTACGGTACTCACTTTGATAAAAGTTGTGACCATTGGTAAGCCCATCTTTAACCAATTTTACCAAACGCACTTAAAAATAAGTTTAGATTTAAAAATATGTTTTTTGGACTGAAACTGGTTGAATTGAATTTAACTTAAACGACCTGATCGGATCTGAACTGAACTGAATTGAAGCTATTAGAACTGGAGTGATCTGAACTGAACTGGTTTGATTTTTTTATAAATAGTTTTAATAATTTCAATATTTTATCAAAATTAATTAAAGTGACTGAACTGAATTTAAGCGATCTGATCTGAACTGAAGCGAGTGATCTGAACTGAAGAACTTAAACTGGATTGATTTTTTTATAAATAGTTTTAGTAATTTCAATATTTTATCAAAATTAATTAAAATAATACAGATCGTTAACATTAATTTTCAATATTTCATCAAAATTATTTTTATATTAGTAGCACTAATCAAGGCATTAAACCTAAGTAAATATGAATGTAGAGTTGATAATTGAAATTTACAACATATTTAAAACATAAACACTCTACTTTTAGATTTTAAATATTTAAATATGAATGTAGAGTTGATAATTGAAATTTATTTAAATATTTACGTTGAATACTTGAATACAACACTATTATTATTAAAATAAAATTAAAGGAAAAACATTTTTATTTTTTATGATAAATTAATTGAATACAATTAGTTATAAGAGAAAAAGTACTAAGAAAATGCATTTCTACAAGTAATTTATTTTTAGTAGTTATAAAATTATTCAATCTTTATATGTTATCGAGCTATATAATCATTCAATCTTTATATGTCATCGGGCTATATAATCATTCAATCTTTATAAGTATTCGACACAAGTTATTATGATTCAAGTGAACGATGAAAATGAAACAACCACAAATAAAATTATGGTATAATATGCCATCACTATTAATCAAATTCATGAATAATCTTCATCAAACGTTGGAATCTTTCAATTTATTAAATATTTCATGTTATTGATTAATTCGAATAGACATGGCCTTTCAATTTAAATAAACATTTCATAGATTGATAATGAGATTCAATACGAGTTTACAAATTTGAGTAAAGTTCGATTATTAAATAAAATAAATTCTTAAAGGATTAAAAACTTTTAGCAGAATACATTGCGCATCGGTTAAAATTTATAAATTATTTCATAAGAATTAATTTTTAAAAAATAAATAAAAAGAAATTCCAATTGCATCGCACATACCGTTGTGCTAATTTTTATAAAATTTTAAATATTTTTTTAAAAATATTAATAATATTATGATAATAATTAGATTATATATTTAAAATTATAGATTGAAATTATTTTTATTTATTTTGAAACGAAATTAATCGAGTTGAACTGAAACTGTCACATTCGCTTTAGAATGAGATGGAGAAGCTAGCTATCTATATATGATTCTTCATTGTCGTATGAAGAACCAAATCAAACTATAATTTTAGTTTCTTAATTATGAACATATTCGATAGAGAACATATTCTCTTTCAACAAACATTTGTATTCGAAATCGGAAACAAATATACTCGATAAACTATGTGATTAGATTCAATAAATAATAAAAACATATTCAACAAATAAATATATCACTACTTTAACCTAGCTTGAGGGCAATTTTAGTGTATAGACTATAGATGGACTCGTATAGTAAGAATTATTAGGCGGTTTAATAACTTACCAATTAAAAAAAAAATTACTCCACACTACTAATATAGTAGTAGTTCCGTATGTTCCGATTTCTTTCTTCCTTGTAGGGTTTGTTTTACTTTTACTTTGGAGATTTATTTTTGTGTCCTCCTCAAGCAGCAATATTCCAATCTCAAATCGATCGATGGAGGACGAAGACAGGATATCGAAATTGCCAGAGCACGTGTTGCACCACGTGCTGTCTTTCATCCCGACGATCCAGGGTTGTGTCCAAACCTCGGTGCTGTCGAAATCATGGCGTCACCTGTGGTCCACCCAGTCCTCGTTCTTTCTCGACGAGAGCCTCTTCCGAGAAGTGGAGGATGACGAACTAACCTTCCTTCGCGTTCTCCACAAAACTCTACAAGGCTACATAGATCGAAAGCTCCGCCTCGAGAAATTCACCCTCCGGTTCAAGTCCCAAACGGTCGAACATATGCTTTTCCTCGACCTCCTCTACGCGTGGGTCCCACGCGTCCTGAGTGATATGCGCGTGACCAAGTTCTCGCTGACCCTGATCCAGCCCTCCTTCCTCGACAGCGACCGCGTCTACCTCGATCTCCTCGACACCCTCGACTCCTTTCGCTCTGAGCACCTCCGCGACCTCCAGCTCGAGGGATGCCGCCTCGACGACTGCCTCCGCGTCGAGAATCTGCTCAAACTCTACCTCGGCGACGTCTGCATAGCCGACCACATTTTCGAAAAGATCCTCCTAAGCTGCCCGCTCCTCGAAACAGTCTACGCCGTTTATTGCAAGGGGCTGGGAAGCGTCACGCTCACCAACCGATTAGTCCCTCGTCTCAAAAACTTGAGTTTATCGTTCAAAGACGAAACCGACCCCAACACCCGCCTCGAAATCAACGACGCCATCCCCACTCTCGAAAAGATCAATATCAGACGCTGCCCGAACTGGCGTTCCCGGGAACCGTTTCACAACCTCAAGTCATTGACTCTGTCAAATGTCCGACTGCCCAAGGGATGGCTCGACGGCTTCTCGACAAACTTTCCCCGCGTCGAGCGGCTCCACCTTTCCGATTGCTACGGGTTCAAGAAGATCCAGCTGTCGAGCTCCTCGATAAAGGAGCTTAAGATTGTCACTCCTCACCAGGGGGAGGGCGCGAGGGCGTGGAAGATCTCGATCGACGCTCCCAACATAACCGACTTCACCTACCAAGGCTTTATTCCACGGTCCTTGTGTTTCGCAGCATCGACTTCGTGGAGGACTTCACGCATGAGGTTGACCGTCGAGAAGGGAGACGGCAATTGGTTTCGTAAGCTGACTCGAGCGCTCCGGGCCGTGGGGACTCAATCCAAAATTTATCTTACGCTGGGTAAGCACGACCAAGACCCGGGGGGCCCCGTGTTCCTACAACCTCGTGTGGTGGTACTTGAGCAGTTGAGCCTGATTGTTAGTGGTCATTCGTCTTCTTCATTGTTCGATTTTATAATCGGCTTGTTGTCTAGTCTCTGTCCGAGAGAAATATGCTATTGCCGCTACTACCTCGATCCATTTGTGAATTGTGAGATGGAAAACAATCAACTAACCGAGACTCTTTGCAAGATTCTGCTAGGAGACGAAGAAGCAACGGCGGAGGTTTGTTATTTGAAACGAAGTCTAGAGAAAGTTGTCCTAGAAGCATCTTACCCTGAAGACGACGAAGGAGAAGGCTGGAGACATGTCCACGCAACAACAACAGGTACGTTGGCGCCGCGTGATGTGTTGACGTTGCTTAACAAGTGCGAGCAACGTCAACTTCGCTTTCGTTTGAGGTGGAGAAGCTAGCTAGCTATCTAAATACACTTTGCCACCCCAGGATATGGGGTTTTTACACTTTGCAACTTCGTCGGAAAAGTTTTACCGATCAGTACCACAGGATAAGCAATATTACAATTTGGTACCTGCCGGCTGCCGGATCGGAATATGTCATAGAATATTCCGTTTTAAAAGGTTTTTTTGGTAAATATCAAACCAATAAAAAAGCTGATTACAGTTTTACCCTCAAACAATTATCGGTATTCATTTTTTATTTTTTTTAAATTATCCTTTCTCTTCATATTCTTCCTCCATTAAACACAATTAAATAAATAAAAATAAAACAAATAAATATCACGATCTTCATCTTCTTTCTCCATTAAACACAATTAAATAAATAAAAATAAAACAAATATATATCACGATGGGGCTATTGAAGAGGGCCTCCGGCGTTTTGAAAGACCAAAACAGCCTGTGGCAGACGAAGCTCTCCCGCCGGACCGCCCTCCGCAACCCCAAAATCCAAAAGTCAGTGATCCTTGCCACCTCCCACCACGCCCTCTCCCTCGACACCCACAACGCGGAGCACGTCTGCGACTGGCTCCTGGCTTCGAATCTTGAAGACGGTATTGAAGATGGTATTTGAGAATTGTGAATTAGGGTTCTTATTAGGATATACTAATTGAGAGTTTTTAATTTTAGGAATTTTCCATTTCCATACCAGAAATGAACCCCATGCCTCACGCTCGTTTCCAGGAATCGTAAACGCCACGCTAAGCCCCTGCTCTGTATACTCTGAAGGCTTTAAACGACGACGCAAACATTACTAAACCCTAAAATATTCGCACAAATTTGAGAATCGATTACAGGGTTTTCGATTTTCGGGTTTGGGGAATTCGTCACGCACCAATTCCTTTTGAGATTTCGCCTCTGCCTCGCCTCAATTTCAGTGATGGGAAGATGACGAAGATGAATCGAAGATTAAGATCTTCAATGATCGATCTTGCCTCTGCCTCGCCTCCATCTTAAAGCCAAAAGCTTCGATCTCTATTTTCTGTTTGATTTTTTTTTTTTTTGAGTTGCTATTGTATTTTGATGTAAAAATGTTGTTTTGGAGAAGACGATCGGCCCAGACAATTCACAGTAATTGCGTTGTAATGAATAGCTATATTCACATTTTTTTTTTAATTTTTCAATTCTTTTTTAATTAATATTGTGTAATTACTGAAATAACCTTTCCCTCTATTATTAATTATACTCTCACACGCTTAACAGGAGCGTGCATTCCAAATTCCCGGAATATTCTATGGCATATTCCGATCCGGCAGCCGGCAGGTACCACATTGTAATATTGCTTATCCTGTAGTACTGATCGGTAAAACTTTTCCGACGAAGTTGCAAAGTGTAAAAACCCCATATCCTGAGGTGGCAAAATGTATTTAGCCCATATATATATGATTGTTCATATGATATGAATATGAATATGAATTTAGGAAGTTGGTATGATTTGATTTTTGGGAATTGATGAATTACAATTTACATGTTAAAATCTTCTCTCTCTCTCCTTTCCAAACTTTATCCTCACAAAACTTTATCATTATAACAAATAATTTCACGTTGAAGAGTGGCTAATCAAAGCATATATAGATAGCTAGCTTCTCCATCTCAATCTAAAGCGAAGGTGACATTGCTTGCACTTTTTAAGCAACATCAATGCATCATGCGGCGCCAACGGAACTATTGTTGTCGCATGGACACATCGCCAGCCTCCTCCTCCTCCGCCAACGGAACTATTGTTGTCGCATGGACACATCGCCAGCCTCCTCCTCCTCCGTCGTCTTCAAGGTAAGATGCTTCCAGGACAACTTCCTCTAGACTTGGTTTCAAATAACAAACCTCCGCCTTTGTGTCTCCTCCTTTTTCACCTCCTAGCAGAATCTTGCAGAGTTTTGGTGAGTTCATTTTTTCTCATGTCACAATTCAAATATGCATCGTAGCGGCAACCGCCTACTTCTTTCACTTCTTTCGGACAGAGACTAGGCAACAACCCGATTATAAAATCGAACAAGGAAGAAGCCGAATGGCCACTCACAATCAGTCTCAACTGTTCGAGTACCACCACACGAGGTTTACGGAACACGTGTTGAGATTTGGAGTCAAATAGGAGTTGTTTGGGACAAGAACGAGTTGAATCGAACAAAAAACGGGGTCAAACGGGCATCCGGAAGTGTAGATGCCCGCGCTGGTGGGAAAACCCGCTCCTGGCGGGCAGCCACCCTACCACTCCCAGAACCCGCACTGGCGGCAAAACCCGCGTTGGCAGCACCTGTAGGGCCAGCGGGTTTTAGGCCCTTTTTGAGCGGATTTTTCGACTTCTTTTCCAAGTTTGGGATATTTATCTCTCCTATATATATATATATATATATATATGTAATCCTAAGGCCATCTCCAACCGAACACAAAAACTCAAACTAAAAAATAAGTTTTATTTTAAGTTTACAGTAATTTGACTCCAACCGAACTCAAAATTAGTTTAAGTTTACGTTTAGTAATTTGACTCCAACCGAAAAACTAATACTCTAACTTAAAATAATATTTTTTAAATATTCTTCTTATATAACTATTTATACTATTTATATAAATAATCAACATCTTTACAAATTTACAATTTTATCTCATAATTTTTTAAATTAAAAAATATAATTAATATTATTTTCAATTTAAAATTTCAAACATAATAAATATAAATAATACTAAATAAATATTATTTAATTATTTAAAAAAATACATTAAAAGACATAAAAAACTAATTATTAATTATTTTTATTTTTGTAATTGGTAGCATTTTTTTAAATATTTTGTTTATTATTATTTTATTTTTAATGTTAATTATATAATTTAATTATTTAATTGTATTTCATATTGTGATATGTATTTTTATTTCATTATTAAAAATATTTTTATTAAAATTTATTTTAATTATTAATGATATGATTATTAAAAAAATTACATTACAAAAGATATTAAATAAGATACTAAAAAATAATCGATAATTTATTTTTATTAATTTGTAAAAAAAAATAATCATTTTATAAATAAAAAATATTTTTTAGTTTGAGTTTACGGTAAACGTAAATATAAGTATTTTTTGTGTGGGTCCCACCTATAAACCAATAATAAGTTTATGTTATGGTATCGGTTGGAGCATCTTCCCTACTCTAAAATACGTTTTTAGTATCGATTGGAGATGCTCTAATACTAATTAGGGTTAACACCTACTGATCACGCTAGAATCAATTAGTATAGAGATTACAGAGCTTGTAATTGGGATTTATATTTTTCTAGTAAAAAACTACTGCAGCAGCAAAAAGTGGACGTAACCCTCGTTAACGAATGAACCACTATAATTTCTTGTGTCATTTATTTTCGTATTTTCGTTCTTTGTGTGTTCGTGTGCTTTTCAAGAAGGGATTTCGGACGCGAATTTCCTACCAATTGGTATCAGAGCGCTATGATTTTAGCGATCGGGGAAAAGCAATGACGGACACCACCACCTCTTTCGGGGTTACGAAGTTTGACGGAATTAACTATGAACACTGGATCTCGTGTTATATTTAAGTATTGAAAACTCGGATTCGAGTGAATTTTAGCAAACTCGAGTCGGGTTATGTTTTATAATATTAAAGGTTTATTACATTTTGCAACCCTATGTATAAGGTTTTTTACACTTTGCAACTTAATCGGAATTTCGTAACACTTTGCAACCTCATGTATACGGATTTTCACTTTGCAACCTGGATCGGAATATTCGATAGAATATTCCGTTTAAGAGGGCTTATTACACATTTAACCCCCAAGTCAATTTCAGTCAATTTTTTTATAATTTAAACTGAAATTAAAAACGGGTATAAAAAGAGGGATTTCACCCATTCACCCCATTTCCATGAACCCTAATTTTAGTACACATATACAAAAATCCAGCTGGATATACTTAGATGTCATGTATCCCCTTCCAGTTTGTTTTAATCTCTTTTCCCTCCCAAAAACCCACTCACCTGTCAAAATTAATTAGTGAAATAATATTAAAAAAAATGAAAATCCAAAATTAAGGTTCAACTGGACTTTCGAAAAACAAATGTAAAAAAACAGAGGAAGACGGAATATAATCCGTGTGCTCTCACATGTGACATGTACACATCCCAGTCGATCGTCGTGTCTGAAATTCAAAAGCCATGAAGGAAGGTTTAATAAAAAGTATTAGAATTACAGTGTATAGAAACTGAAAAATGCGATTTCGTTTCTTAGTTACATGGAACGTAGCCGATGATGAGAGAAGAAGGATGATTTGGGCCTTCTGATAACTCGTTGAATAAATATATCTTGTTTTCGCGCCAACTTCGACCCGGTGACGGAGGCGGGTCGTGTGCCGGCGGATTGTCGCAGCATCGGAGTAAGGAGGTCAGAGCCGCTGAGCTTCGCTGGGAATTTTCAAGTCTGAAGCAATTGACAATTTTGATAAAGAGGGATTTAGGGTTCTTGAATTTGGAGATTTTGGGGGCGGAGAAGACGATGTTGAGTAATTAATCTGCTTTATTTTTAACTGATATTTTAGTTATTAATTAAAAAATAATCTCTCGGAATATTCTATTGAATATTCTGATCCAGGTTGCAAAGTGAAAACCCGTATACATGGGGTTGCAAAGTGTTACGAAATTCCGATTAGGTTGCAAATTGTAAAAAATCCCATAAATGGAGTTGCAAAATGTAATAAACTCTAATATTAAAAATGCTAAGAAGAGTGTATTCAATTAAAAGTTAATTAAAAAAATGGACTTTTAAAGTGTAGGGCAATCAATCAAAATTACAAATTACATAATTTACATGACAAACACGCACGAATATTCTTCAAGTGTGGTGATTAGGGTTTCACAAACAAATCCAATTTCTTAATTGTTACTTGTATTTGGGCTATGAGTATTTATACTTCCACTGCTGGACTTCTTTATTTGTACAGGCCGATCGAGTATTGATCACCTCTTCAAAGTTCAAATCAGGAATCTTGTTGCTATCGTTACCCCACCGCCTCCCCTGGGATTGAGGGGCCGTGCAGTGCACTTTTGCACTGCATAATAACAAGTGCAATATCTCACCGTTAATTTATTAGATCTATTTATGTATCGTTAGATTTCAAAGTACTATACACTTATTTTCTTCTCAATTAAAATTACACTTTAACGCAAAAATTATTTTATATGAAATCACTATACACTTATTTTCTTCTCAATTAAGAGGCGAGCTTATTTAAAATAGCTTATAAGATGTTACATGTTATAAGTTGTTTTAAGAGCTGATAAGCTGTTATGTCTTATTTAATAAATAAGTTGTTAAACCGTTTGGATAAAATAGATATATAAACTTATAAGATGTTAATTTGTTTGGCAATTTAAGATCTTATATAAATAAAATTATCAAAAATAAATTGTTATATATGAAAAAAATAATTAAAAATAATTATATAAACTAAATAATAAATTTGGAATTTTTGTATATATATAAAAAGTAATAATTTTAAGGGTATTTTGGTCTTTTATTGTTTAAGTTACAAGAGCTTATAAGCTGTTTTAAAAAAAGTACCTCCCCCCTTACTTTTTTTTAAACAGCTTATAAGCTGTTTAACAGCTTATTTTTAAATTTTTTAAGACCTTTTTCTAAATGTTTACCAAACAAATTTTAGGAGCTTATAAGCTCTTAAACAGCTTATAAGCTGTTTTAAGGAGCTTATAAGCTCCGCAAACAGGCTCTAAAATTACACTTTAACGCAAACTAAAATTATTTTATAAGTATAATTTAACGTAAATTAAAATTATTTTCTAAATATAAAAATTATGGAATAATACTTAAATAAAATAATATAAAAATATTTTTAATATTTTATATTATTATTTTAGAGAAATCTATATACAGTATATTTTAAATACAATTTTTTATTTTATTGATTTATTACGTTAATATATAAATCATTAAAAAAATTATATTTGATTTTATTTAAATGTTATTCCATAATTTTAAAAAATACTAATTTCTAAAATAATAGTATAAAATATTAAAAATATATTTATATTATTTTATGTAAGTGTTGCTCTGTAATTTTTATATTTAAAAAATGATTTTAATTTGTGTTAAATTATAATTACTTAATTTTAAATAAGAAAAAGATAAGTTTATTTTAAATTTAAAAAATAATTTTAATTTTGGTTAAAATATAATCGCTTTTTAATTTGCGTTAAAATATAATTATAATTGTAAATTTTAATTGAACAGAAAATAAGTTTTAAGTGTATAGTATTTTAACTTTAACATCTAACGGTACATAAATAGATCTAATAAATTAACGGTGAGATATTGCACTTGTTATTGTGCAGTGCAAAAGTGCACTGCACGGCCCCTCAAGTCCCCCCACCGACCCTAACAAGTCCCAAAATATGTTTGAATAAAATTTATTACTTTAGTGAGATATTAACCTTTTCAATAACTTACCAAATTCAATAAATAAAATATAACAATATATATATATATATATACTCCACGATTGTTTAGGTTTTCTTTTACTTTCTATTTATTTTTGTGTCCTCCCCCGACCCCAACCTGACAATATTCCAATCTCAAATCGATCATGGAGGACAAAGACAGGATATCGAAATTGCCAGAGCACGTGTTGCACCACGTGCTGTCATTCATCCCGACGATCCAGGGTTGTGTCCAAACCTCGGTGCTGTCGAAATCATGGCGTCACCTGTGGTCGACCCAGCCCTCGTTCTTTCTGGACGAGAGCCTCTTCCGAGAAGACGAGGACGACGAACTAAACTTCCTCCACGTTCTCGACGAGACTCTACAAGGCTACATCGATCGAAACCTCCGCCTCGACGAATTCACCCTGCGGATCAAGTCCCAAACGGTCGGCCATATGCTTTTCCTCGACCTCCTCTACGCGTGGGTCCCACGCGTCCTGAGTGACATGCAAGTGAACAAGTTCTCGCTCACCCGCATCCACAGCGACATCGACAGCCTCTATCTCGATCTGTTCGAAACCCTCTACTCTTTCCTCTCCAATCACCTCCGCCACCTCCACCTCGAGGGATGCCGGATTGAAGATCCCATCGACGGCCGCCTTCGCGTCGAGAATCTTGTCGAACTCCACCTCATCGATGTCTGCATAGCCGACCACAATTTCGAGAAGATCCTCCTCAGCTGCCCGCTCCTCGAAACAGTCGACGCCGTTTATTGCAAGGGGCTGGGAAGCGTCACGCTCACCAACCAATTAGTCCCTCGTCTCAAAAAGTTTAGTTTATTGTTCATCTACGAACCCTATTTCAACTCCCGCCTTGAAATCCACGACGTCCCCACTCTCGAAAAGATCGAGATCGAGCGCTGCCCGAAGTGGCGTCCCCGCCGCCCCGCTCCGTTTCACAACCTCAAGTCTTTGACTCTGTCAAATGTCCGACTGCCCAAGGGATTCCTCGACGGCTTCTCGACAAACTTCCCCCGCGTCGAGCGGCTCGACTTTTCCGATTGCTACGGGTTCAAGAAGATCCAGCTGTCGAGCCCCTCGATAAAGGAGCTGAAGATCGTCACTCCTCACCAGGGGGAGGGCGCGAGGGCGTGGAAGGTCTCGATCGACGCTCCAAACATAACCGAGTTCACCTACCAAGGCTTTATTCCTCGGTCCTTGTGTATCGCAGCGACTAATTATTCGGGCGAGTGGAGGACTTCGCGCATGAGGTTGAGCGTCGAGGAGGGAGACGAAGATTGGTTTCGTAAGCTGACTCGAGCGCTCGAGGCGGTTAAGAGTCGATCCAAAATTTATCTTACGCTGGG
Source organism: Euphrasia confusa (assembly GCA_954870475.1). Lineage (NCBI taxonomy): Eukaryota > Viridiplantae > Streptophyta > Magnoliopsida > Lamiales > Orobanchaceae > Euphrasia > Euphrasia confusa. Next base: position 2,467,630 of record OX940969.1, on the reverse strand, counting down.
TAAGCACGACCAAGATCCGGGGGGACGACCCGTGTTTCGTAAACCTCGTGTGGTGGTACTCGAGCAGTTGAGTCTGATTGTGAGTGGTCATTCGACTTCTTCCTTGTCCGATTTTATAATCGGCTTGTTGCCTAGTCTCTGTCCCAAAGAAATAGGCGGTTGCCGCTACTACCTCGATCCACTTTTGAATTGTGACATGAGAAAAAATGAACTCACCGAAACTCTGTGCAAGATTCTACTAGGAGACGAAGAAGGAGGAGAAGCAACAGCGGAGGTTTGTTATTTGAAACGAAGTCTAGAAGAAGTTGTCCTGGAAGCATCTGACCTTGAAGACGACGGAGGAGGAGGCTGCTGGCGATGTGTCCACGCAACAACAAGAGGTCCGTTGGCGCCGCGTGATGTGTTGGCGTTGCTTAAAAAGTGCGAGCAATGTCACCTTCGCTTTCGATTGAGATGGAGAAGCTAGCTATCTATATATGATTCTTCATTGATCGTATGAAGAACCAAATCAAACTATAATTTTAGTTTAGTAATTATAAACATATTCGATAGAGAACATATTTTCCTACAAACATTTGTGTTCGATATCGGAAACAATATACTCAACAAACTATGTGATTAGATTCTTCAATAAACAATAAAAATATATTTTCGACAAATAAATATAATAATGTATAAACATACTCTGAGGGCAATTTAAGACTATCACGGTATTTTAGTGTAGAAAATCACATTTTTATATGGGTAATTTTATTTACACCCCAATAATTACTAAGTACACCAATCTTAATTTAAATTTCATTTATTTTTATTATAAAATAACTATAATAACCTTTATTTCAATAAACACAACAATTTATTTTGTAAAAAACACAGTCTAATTAATATACTAAATTTAATTACACTTTTATTTTCTTTCGTTCTCAATTGTGAACACTTTTATTTTTTTTGGTTTTCAATTTTGAACAGAAAACCCTCATTATTTTGTATTTTACCGGCATTCTCAATTTTACCTTCTTTCTTTTTTTTTTTTTGAGGATTTCGATTTTGATTTCGTTGGCATATTCGTCCCGTTTTGGTGGGCGAACGGCAAGTCGAAATTCAGACCGTCCTCTCCGAAGGAGTAAAATTTGACTTCGTTTTCAATGGCAACACTTGTGTCTGCGGTGATAGCGACGCCCGTCGAATATGAGAAACGTGATTCTTGTAGTTCAATAATGTCTATTGCGTTATAAAATTATAATTACGGATTAATAATAATTACTATAGAATTATAAATTTAGGTTTTCTTTTGTTTTTTTCCAGAAGTTGTATCATCATGTTTATATTTTCAGAAAATTTGTGTTCTTTAATGATTTGTGAGAGGATAAATTTGCGCTAATAAAATCATCAGCACAATAATTTTAATTTACCAATAAATCTATTTCTTTATGATTTTTCTTTTTATAGGGCATAATAGTAATTTTATAATAAAAATAAAATAAATTTATATTAAAAGTGGTGTACTTAGTTATTATCGGGGTGCAAATAAAATCACCCTTTTTATATATTTTATCCTACTTTGGGAGAAAAATATTAATAAACCTCATTATATATTAAATAAAAAGTTTAATACACCTAATTACAAAACTACCCATTGTATTCGTCAACTGAAATATTGTAAGTAAAAGAAAGTGTTATTCTTCGTCAATTGCAAATTGCAAATTGCAAAACCCATTCAGTTATTTCTTGTTGAGTTTGCCACGAAACCATGCGAGGAGGAAAACGGCGCCCGCCGTTTTGGAATCGGCGCCCGTCGAAAGAGAACGGCGACCGCCATTTTCTAGACCCGCGACCGCCGAAAAGGTCGAGTTTGACGAAGTCGGGGCTGCACAGTTTTGGGGTGTTTCGGCGACCGCCGTCTCACGTCCAGCGACCGCTGAAAGGGTCCTGCGACCGCCGTTTTGAAAATGGCGGTCGCCAAATGTGCCAGGCGCGGGGGACTTTTGGAAAGTCCTATTTTTGGTTCGTTTGGGTTTCCTTCTCCTACAAGGCATGCTATGGGCGAGAATTAATGTTTCCATACATTAATTAGGTCTCTCCCCTATATAAAAAGAGTTACTCCATAGGCATAAGAACAATCGATTATAATTCTATAGCTATTGCGTGAGATTTGAGGGTTTAGAGCGTATATCATCCTTGTAATCGTGAAGCAATATTATAGTGAATTGTTCGTCGTTCCTCCCGTGTTTTTTCCCAGTTGGGTTTTCACGTAAATTCTTGTCTTCTCTATTTTTCGTTGATTTCTTTCTTCGGTATTATTGATATTATCATACTATACATCGTCCGATCTTACAACAAGTGGTATCAGAGCTAAGGATGACGAGCGTGAGGTATGACATACCGTTGCTGGATCTCAACACAAGGTTCCCGACGTGGCAATACAAGATGAGGTTAATTCTTCGATCCCTGAAGCAAGAGGGCGCCCTCAAAGGTATTGACAACAAGCCGACGAACATGAAGCATGACGAGTGGGAAGAGCTCGATCAGATGGCTATGGCGACCATAGGGCTCCATGTTTCGAACGCTTTGGCGGAGGACATCATGAAAGCGAAGACAACAAAAGAATTGTGGGAGATGCTTGAAGAGATGTGCATTACCAAGACGGTGTCAAGTAAGCACAATCTAAAGAGAAGCTTATATTTTCTCAAGATGGCGGAGGGTTCCTCTATCCCCGCGCACGTAGCGAAATTCAAGGAGAAAGTCGCCGACCTCGGCAACATTGGCGTGAAGCTCGAAGATGACGACCTCGCGTTTTGGCTCCTAATTTCGCTACCCCCTTCTATGGCAAGTTTCCGTGATACTCTCCTATATTCTCGAGATAGCCTCACGTTTAAAGACGTAACCTCGACTCTCTCATCTAGAGAGAATATTTTGATGATGGAGAATCCTAATTCGGGAGAGACGCCAAGCGAAGGATTGAATGTCCGTGGACGGACCAACCAAAGATCGACGGGGCAAGATAGGTCTCGATCGAAGTCACGACATAGTAACAAGGTTTGCAATTATTGCAAGAAGAAGGGTCACATCAAAGCCGATTGTTACTCCTTGAAGAATAGGAAGGAAAGAGAAGGCGGCAACAACAACAACAATAATTCTGGTAAGAGTTCCGGTGAAGTTGGTGTAGCCGAGAATTATTGTGATCTTCTCATGGCTTTGGGTGAGGTCTCCAAATCAATCGAGTAATGGATTCTAGACTCGGGATGTACGTTCCACATGTGCCCGAATCGTGAGTGGTTCGAGTCCTTTGAAAAGGTGGAGCAAGGTGCGGTGACTATGGGCAACAACGCGTCATGCAAGATCGAAGGGATAGAAAGCATCCGGATCAAGATGTTTGACGGCGCGATCCGCACCCTAAGCGAGGTTAGATACGTTCCCGGCTTAAAGCGGAATTTGATTTCGCTTAGTGCTTTGGAGCTTAAGGGTTACTCGTTCACCGGAGAAGGTGGAGTCGTGAAGGTTGCCAGCGGTTCGTTGGTGGTTATGAGAGGTGAACGTAAGTCGAATAGGTTTTATGTTCTTGAAGGCACTACGATGAAAGGTGAAGTAGCCGTGGGTGATTCCAAGGTCCCAGATGTTGATACGACGAGACTTTGGCATATGCGTCTAGAGCATATGAGTGATTCCGGAATGGCCGAGTTGAGTAGACAAGGGCTTATTGGGGATAAGGGCTTGTCGAAGTTGGAGTTCTGTGAGCAGTGCGTCTATGGGAAGCAAACGCGAGTGAAGTTCACTACCGGCGCTCACACAACTAAAGAGATACTCGGGTATGTCCATTCCGATCTATGGGGACCATCCCCGGTCCCCTCCACTGGAGGTTCTTACTACATGCTTACCATCATCGATGACTATTCCCGAAAGGTTTGGTCGTTCTTCCTGAAAAACAAGAGCAGCGTGTTTTCTACCTTCAGAGATTGGAAGGTGATGATAGAGAAACAAACCGGGAAAGTCGTGAAGAACCTACGTACGGACAATGGCCTAGAATTTGTGTTCGAAGAATTCAACCAATTCTGTAAGGGTTCGGGGATTGTGAGGCACCACACTGTGAGATACACCCCTCAACAAAACGGTGTAGCAGAGAGAATGAATCGCACGATTATGGACAAGGTACGTTGCTTGTTAGCAACTTCTGGGTTGAGTAAAGGTTTTTGGGCTGAAGCGGCTTCTTTAGCATGTTACCTTATCAACCGTTCCCCGTCCATGGCGATTAACAAGAAGACTCCACAAGAGTTGTGGAAAGGATCTCCGGCGAATTATGAGGACTTAAGGGTGTTTGTGATACGAACCTCGTCGGGAATAGAAAGATAGAAGAAGATGGAAGAACAAGAAAGATAAAAAAGATACCGGCGGAAGTCCCAAAACCTCTGAATCTGAATTCGTGAAATCAATTAAGGACGGAACCCTAACCCCCAACACGAAATCGATGCAGCAACTCGGGGATGATGAAGACACACAAACGAGATTTGACTGGCTCGTTGATTCGTCGGTTGAACTCTTTTGGATAATCGGGATAGAATTCGAACCCGAGAGAGATTTAATAAAACTCACAAAAACATACTTTTTATTTATCAATTCATGGTTGGTTGTTTTAAAAGTCTAACAAGCCTTTATATATAGGCAAAATAAAAATATTAAAGAAAAGGAAAGAAAACAATGAATTCACGCTGAAACCTAAATTCCGCCTCCCTTCAGGTCCTGTCGTCCGACATAGAAGGATGTCGTTCGACAGGAAATGCTGTCGGCCGACAGTTAACCCGCAGTTCGGGTTTCAGCTCGCGCTCAGCCTCGTGTTCCGCAGAATATCGGTCCTCGGCTTCTCTGTCGTCCGACAGGTCTTGGTGTCGGCCGACACCAAGCCAATCTTCACGACTGAACTCCTCGGCACGTCCCGACTCTCATTTCGAAGCTCTCTTCGCCGTCCCGGATCTTGGGTTGCATCATTCCCCTCCTCTTCAAGAGGATTTGTCCTCAAATCCACGTCGATGCCAGGGTCGAACACCACTATCACGAACAAGCTCAGAACAATGTCAGTCGGCAGCTCACACCCTCGATGTAGTGGTAATCTAGGAGATCCTTCTTCAGGGAAGACTCCATTAAATTCCTGCAAAATAGAAAGAGTAGAAGGTCGTAGAAATGATATCATCACCAACATCGGCTGCCCCTCATTCACTGTTTGTTTCTCCGCAATGGCACCAGTCCCATTCAACCACAACAATTGAGTCGGCTCAGGAGGCTTCACCATGGGTAACTCCAACTGTCGAACCACGGTTGCATCAACGTCATTAGTGGTTAGAATCTCCTCCTCGGACTCCACCGAAACCTCCTCGATGTCGGACCCCACCGACTCCTCCTCGATGTCAGAATCCACCGAAACCGATGGTGTCGGTTCGTCGCACTCTTCTACGGACTCCTCCGAAGCCGAATCTTCCTCGGAATACACCAAGACCGACTCTTCTTCGGACTCCACCACTGCCTTCGGTGCTGGTTTCTCGCCTTCGTCATCAGTCGCCACTTTCTCAGGCTTCATTGCCGCTTGTATCCGCTCCCCTAACTGACGCTCAATATTTCTCCAACACTCGTCCCCACGCTCAGCTCTGGCCCTCCTCTCATCACGACGCTCCCGACTAAGATCACGGGCTCGGCGGAAGTCCCAACGCTCAGCTCTGGACCTCCTCTCATCACGACGCTCCCGACTAAGATCACGGGCTCGATGATGGCCACTCTGAACTTCTCGGTATCCGCTGCCACCTCTTAGGTTCCAGGCTTCATCACGACGAGCTCTCTCCTCTAAGGCGGTAAGTCGCTCATTCACCACCTTCATCTTCGACGTAATCATCGCTTCGAACCGTGCAGTCGCCTTCTCTACGATGTGTTGGAATATGTCCTTCGATCCTACGTGTGCAATCGATAAATTCATAAGGTCGTCTATGGATGTTAAATGATTATTTGATAATATTAATTGTTGGGAACAATATAATATTGATCAATTAAATCATACCTACAGGGTCACACATGAACTCGAAGATAATGTACGATGCTTGATATATATATTGATTTAGATCAATATTTACGTAGAATTAATATACATGCATGGGATGCATGGCTTGCATGGATGCATGTCACATAGTGTGACATGGCATGCCACACAAGCAAGTGGGACCACATACAATGCATTGTGGCATGTGTATGTGGCATGACCTTTCACCTCCTTTGTAACCTCTTTTGTGTGTTAAATGGTGCATCTTTATGCACATTATGATGGAGGTTACAAAGAGGTGTAATGGTGTGCATAATGATGTGATTATATAGATGAAAATCTGATTTTCATCACACACAATATTCAGCCACGAAATTCCACACAAATAGAGAGAAAAGAGGTGATCTTGGAGATCCATTCTCAAGCAAGCAAAGGTGTTCATTATCCGGGTTCGTGTGCAACACGTAGAGGCCGGGCCATTTGTGCGGCTTCAACATCCGGACGATCCAAAGGAGTGAAGAGTTCATTCACAAGGAGATCTTTGAGTTGCTGATCTATTAAGGTGGTTCAATCGACTCAACACCACCTTAACCGAAATCAACGATCACAATAAGTAAGTAATCGTTGAACCTTATATATATATATATTGGATGTGTATATATATATGTTTATATGTGTTCTTATACACATTAAGTGTGCACTAAGATCATGGCATAGTAGATCTATTGCTTTACACGCTTCCGCACACACGGTATATCGATCGGATCGGTATATCGGTACCTACAATTGGTATCAGAGCCTAGGGCTCGTGCACACTTTTGTGTTGGACACGAAGGTTAAATCAACATAATTGGATTATTTGTTTAATTGTGATTATGCGATTAGATGTAAGGCCGGCCACCGTTAGTGGTCGGGTGAATGATTTCATCGTTTTTTACGTTTCGATTGGCCGTAGTATTTGAGGGCTGCGTCCCTTGGAATCATTTGTAATAGATAGGTTTTTCTATTATATTTGTATTGTACTACTTGTAAGCGATGGACTTGGTCCATGGTTCGATGGAGGATCTCGGCTCTCCGGCGAAAACGAGAAGAAACGAAGCAAAACGAAGCAAAACGAAGCAAACCGGGGCTGCTGGAGCCAAACGGCGGGCGCCGTTTTAGCTCCGGCGGGCGCCGTTTTGATTCGGCGGGCGCCGTTTTGGAAACGGCGACCGCCGAAAGCCCTGTTTTTGGGCAGATTTTTTCCGAACCCTTTCGGCGGGCGCCGTTTTGGAAACAGCGACCGCCGGTGGTGTTCGGCGACCGCTGATTGTGAAACGGCGGGCGCCGTTCGTGGTTTTTTGGGTACGGAATAGATTTGACCAAAATCGGAGGGCACGGAACTGAAATGGCGGGCGAGGAGCAGTCCAGAAGATGTTCAAGGCTTTTGTTGTTACTTTAATTCTTTTCTTTTGAGAGTTGTGAGGTTCTAGGGGCCTTTCGATTTCGTATTTATTTGCTTTGCTAGTTATAGGTTGTTTTATGTTATAAATGTTCAACTTACATATAAACAAACCTATGCATGCAAGTTCCCAAAATAATGAGTATAATGTCTTGTCCAAAACATCACACCCATAAAGCCCTCGATCATAAGTTGGTAGGTCCGCCTCAGCGGGGTACTACTTGTTATCTTGGGATAAGTGGGAGTAAGGGTTAGACCCTTACAAGTGAGTTTGGTTTTCTCATCGATAGATCCACTGCAGGCGTGGCTATCGAGACATGAGATGAGAATGGGACTCTCATCGACCGAGAGTGACATTGGATGTCATTGACATGGGATGTCTACCTATCTTGGAGTTCTTAAGTGCGGACTCAGTCGGCTTAAGGATTCGCAAGATGAGGGTCTTGGGATCGTTTTGTTCTAATTTATTAAAATGTCAAAAACCAATGCCTAATCTGTTTTTCAAAGACTAAGTTCAACTCGACTCATTCTCACCCCGGGGAGTGGAATGGAGCCAAAGCGCTTGCTTATGTCGATGACACAGATTAGAGACATTCGAGCCATTGGATGGCGTGAATCGATTGTCTGGTTGGCTCCCTCATTTAATGAGAGATAGGGCTTCAATTGCATGATAAGATAAATTCAATTGCATGATAATATGTCTGTATCAATTCAATTCAAGATCAGCTCTATCTTCGAACAAAATTAAAAACGAACTTAAAACATAAAGCAATTAAATTGTTTCTCAGCCCGAAGGCTGGATCTACTTCAAACAAAGAAAAGAGACTCGGACGAACAGCTCCGATCTCCTCTCCGGCGACTTCCTTCCGACGACGGCGTGCTGCGGGACCGGCGGCTCTCTCGGTTTTTCTCTCTCTCTCTCTCTCTCTCTCTCTCTCTCTCTCTCTCTCTCTCTCTCTCTCTCTCTCTCTCTCTCTCTCTCTCTCTCTCTCTCTCTCTCTCTCTCTCTCTCTCGTTCTGTGTGTGTGTTCAGCTCGTCCGCGCCCTGCTTTTAAAGACTTCAATTCGAATTTGAAAACGCGACTATTTCTCCATCCCTATAGAATAGGCGGTCAGCAGTCGTTATTGGGGGATAAGATGAATCCCCTAATTTCAGGAATCTGTTGCTCCAGCTTTGCCCGCAGGGAATCTTTTGTCCACAGCCGCTCTCTGCCCAAATTGCAATCTTCAGGTATCTTCTCCTCCACAGATGGTCGGACCAGGCATGGTACTTTGATAAGGAATCTGGTTCTTCTGTTTCATGACTTTACCCATTTGTCCGACGAGGTCAAACTGTTGCAGTCACTACCACTCCAGAATACTCCTTTGCCCAAAGAAGGGGGTTTTCTTGCCTCTTTTGCCCAGTGCGCCACATGTTACCTACACACTCTGCCCAAACATCCTATTGTGCCTTCCCAGACACACTACTGACTCAAACTGACTCGATAAAAGGGTGTAAAAATGCTCTAAGATGAGAAATAAAATGGCTCGTGACCCGGCGATGCAGGGTTCGAATTTCGAGTGAGACAAATTTTCATTCAAATATTATGAAGGTTTGTCTTGGGGTTCTCTCTCGCAGAGGTGTCTGCTACACATGACACATTTCTCGATTTATATCCTACCCGATCGTGGGACCTCCAATCGGACGGAGTGGAGCTTTTCATCTATCCTCCTTATAAAAAAAATAACTTACCAAATTAAAAAAAAAATTGAAATTGAAATTGCCAGAGCACGTATTGCACCACGTGTTGTCTTTCATCCTGACGATCAAGCAGGGGCGAACCCACGTAGAGCCCAGCGTGGGCCTTCGCGTTTTTTTCAAGTTTTATATTATATATATTAATTAATTAATTTTTTAAATTTTTAGTGGGTTAGCCCCTTGAATATATATTAAATTTATTAACTATAGTGACGCCCGATGGAGAGAAGAATTACCAACTTTTCTAAAAAAGGCTCATATTCTCTCACTTTATCTTGATTTTTATATTAAAGTTAGCGGAAAGTAAATAATTTTATTTATTAAACTTATTTTGTAAAAAGCTATTTATTTTTTTATTTTTTATATACAAATTAAATAATAAATAAAATATATATCCCTTACGGGTTTTATTAAAAAGATTTTATGTGTGATTATTTCTTTCTTAAATTTTGGTATCAAATACTTATACATTTTTATTTTATAGAATTTTCTTTATTGTTCAACAATTAATATACTTTTTATATCTAAAAAATATGCATATTTTTAGTTTGAATTTTTATTCTTAATATTTACTTTTAAAAAATAATAATTACAAAAAAAATTGAACATTAATATACAAATTTTGCAATATTTTTTTCACATATTTTTAAAATTTGATACATAACTATTTTATTTTTGAATTGAAAAATAAATGTTTACTTTTATATTTTGATCAAAAAGAAAAAAAAGTAATATGTGTACCAGTGAAAATAATTTGTTTTTCTTAATAATTTTTGTAAAAATTTGCTAGCTCAAACTTTAAAAGAAATTAAGCCTCCTTGGTCCGCCCCTGCAATCAAGGGTTGTGTCCAAGTCTTTTATTTCATCATTTTTCACAAAGGGCCGTGCTAAATTGGCAGAATATCCCATGAACAGAAAACCTTAATTTTTATTTTAGTTGTAATATATAAGATATATATTTAAAAAAAATCAAAAATAAAATTTTAATTAAAGATAATGTATATTTTTATATTTATACTAAAAAAATCAATTAAATAGAAAAAATATATTTTAATATATAATAATAAAAGATAAATTTTCATTTTCAGATATTTATTAAACTTTTAATATTTATAATTACATAAAAATAAAAAATAAAATAAATAAATAAGTTTAGGCAGTTCTGCTTATGGGTAGAATCTGCATATATATATATATATAGCATTACCGTTTCATAAATAGTCATTTGAATCGGTTTCCTAGTAAAAAATGTACGCTTTTCACACGTGAGGATGAGTTGTCGATTCCCATTGACGTGGCTTTATATTATTCGCTGATGGACACTCGTGTGAAATAGAACATAGAAGAAATAATTAGAAATTAAGAGAAAACAACAAATTAGGGTTATGACAATTTGTGTGAGGATTGAGAATCAATAGTGAATTAGGTCTGATTGGGTGAGCTAAAAAAATATATTTCGTCACAATAATTTTATAAATATGAAAATATTTTGATGTTTAAATAAGTTGTGACATATGAGAATTCAAAACATAAAACTCATTGATAATTAATGATGATGTTATTCACAATTCAAAAAATAGTTTAAATTGAAAGTAACAGAAATAGAGTTCATATTTTTGAGTAAAAAGTTGTTAAAATTCATATTGCAACGATCAACGTACATTTTGAGACAACCAAGGTTCACAAAAAGTGCAAATATTCAAATTCTGACATAGATGTTGAATTGTGAAATCGTGAATCCCCACAATTTGGCAAAAGCTATAAAAAAATTCAATTCAAAATTTAATCTCAATCTCCTAATTTTTATATCAATGTACAATCATATATAGATATCTAGCTTCTCCACCTCAATCGAAAGCGAAGTTGACGTTGCTCGCACTTGTTAAGCAACGTCAACGCATCACACAGCGTCAACGTACCTGTTGTTGTCGCGTGGACACGTCGCCAGCCTTCTCCTTCATCTTCAGGGTAAGATGCTTCTAGGACAACTTCCTCTAGACTTCGTTTCAAATAACAAACCTCCCCCGTTGTGTCGTCGTCTCCTAGCAGAATCTTGCACAGAGTCTCGGTTAGTTGATTGTTGTTTTCCATCTCGTCGGCATCACTAAAAAATGCTTCGACGTCGCTCAAAGATTCTTCATCCAGCTGGTAGTAGCGGCAACCGACTATTTCTCTCGGCCTGAGACTAGGCAACAAGCCGATTATAAAATCCGACAAAGAAGAAGATGAATGACCACTCACCATCAGGCACAACTCCTCAAGTTCCACCAAACGAGGTTTACGAAACACGTGCCCCACCGGATCTTCGTCGTGCTTAGCCAGCGTAAGATAAATTTTGGATCGACTCGAAACTGCCTTGAGCACTCGAGTCAACTTAAGAAACCAATCGCCGTCTCCCTTCTCGACGCTCAAATTCATGCGCGAAGTCCTCCACTCGCCCGAATTAGTCGCTGCGAAACACAAGGACCGCGGAATCAAGCCTTGGTAGGTGAACTCGGTTATGTTGGGAGCGTCGATCGAGATCTTCCACGCCCTTGGAGGAGTGACAATCAGCTTAAGCTCCTTGATCGAGGAGCTCGACAGCTGCAGGATCTTCTTGAACCCGTAGCAATCGGAAAAGTCGAGCCGCTCGACGCGGGGGAAGTTTGTCGAGAAGCCGTCGAGCCATCCCGTCGGCAGTCGGACCTTTTCCAGAGACAAAGACTTGAGGTTGTGAAACGACGGGCAGTGGGACCGCCACTTCGGGCAGTGACTGATCTCGATCTCTTGGAGAGTGGGGACGTCGTCGTGGATTTTTAAGCGAGAGTTGGAATGGGGTTCGTCTTCGAACAATAAACGAAACTTTTTGAGACGAGGGACTAATTGCTTGGTGAGTGTGACGCTTCCCAGCTCCTTGCAGTAAATCGCGTGGACTGTCTCGAGGAGCGGGCAGCTGAGGAGGATCTTCTCGAAATTGTGGTCGGCTATGCTGACGTCGCTGAGGTGGAGTTCGAGCAGATTCTCGACGCGGAGGCGGCCGTCGATGGGATCGTGGAGCAGGCATCCGTCGAGGTGGAGGTGGCGGAGGTGGTCGGAGTGGAAGGAGTCGAGGATGTGGAGGAGATCGAGGTACAAGTGGTCGGCCATGCGGAGGAAGATATTGGAGGGCTGGATGCGGGTGAGCGAGAACTTGGTCACTTGCATGTCACTCAGGACGCGTGGGACCCAGTCGTAGAGGAGGTCGGGGAAAAGGACAAGTTCGGCCGTTTGGGACTTGTAACGGAGGCTGAATTCGTCCAGGCGGAGGTTTCGATCGATGTAGCCTTGTAGAGTCTCGTAGACAACGTGTTGGAAGGTTAGTCCGTCGACGTCTTCTCGGAAGAGGCTCTCGTCCAGAAAGAACGAGGGCTTGGTGGACCAAAGGTGACGCCATGATCTCGACAGCACCGAGGTTTGGACACAGCCCTTTATCGTCGGGATGAAAGACAGCACGTGGTGCAACACGTGCTCTGGCAATTTCGATATCCTGTCTTCGTCCATCGATTTGGGATTGGAATATTGTGAGGTTGGGCTTGGGGGAGGACACAAAAATAAATACAGATCTCCAAAGTAAAAAGTAAAACAAACCCTACAAGAAAGAAAGATATCGGAACAAGTATATTATTAATTTATTTTTATTTGGCAAGTTATTGAACCGCCTAATAATACCTTTTATACTACTCCATTAAACATATTTTTTAGCAAAATTTGATATACAGTACTAGTCATACTTCCTACTTTCAAAAAAGAAGTGCACTACTTTTATGATTTATAATTTACAAAAGAAATATGTGAAGAGTAATTTACAAAATAAATAAGACCATTCACTACAAAAAATACAGTAATTCCTATTGCCATTTCCATAGGGAACGCGGTAAGGAAGCCTATTCCCTACGACAATTCGAGTCGAGCTTGCTTCTTAAATGAGTCGAGCCGAGTCGAGCTTTTGTAGGCCGAGCCATAGGCTCCTGTCGGGTAGCCTGACTCATTCTCACCCCTATTTACGGATTCAAGTTACAAAAACTGCACCCGAGAGCGAGTGTGAGTTAATCTTCAAATAACACAGAGTTATAAAAACTTTATATATTGTTTTCAGAACAGCCTGCAAACGACCTCAAGATCACAAATTTTACTAAGCTCAACTCACATATTACAAATGAATTTTACAAAATTTTCCAATGTGAAAAGAACAAAACTAAAAAAAGGACAAAATTTCGAGTTTCTCACACTCTCCACTAAGTCCTAACTTTGCAAACTATAAGAAAGAAATAGTCTAAGCTCGTCACTCAAACTATTTAAATTCAAACTTTGCAAATTATGAAAAAAAAAGAAATTAAAACTCACTTTAGCTCTCTCTCAATCTACAGACAGCGATAGCAGCTCTAAAGATTATGATATTCTCAAATTTTCTATTTGAAGGCCAAACGTTGATGTGAGCGCTTCACCAAATCTTTGGAGTAGTGGTTGTGTAGGATGTTCGCAATCATCTCTTCATCTTCAACTTTCCACACTACTCTGCGGCGGACTCAGTTAGGCCCATTATGGCGTTAGAGTACTTGCAGCATGCAAAAAGTGTGGTTAAGTAGGTTCAACACCATGTTTGTAATAGGTGATCTCTATCGCCATGCTTTGAATTGTATTAATGCATGATTTTTGTAATAGGTGATCTCTATCGCCATGCTTTGAATTGTATTAATGCATGATGCATCCATGCTTTGAATTGCATTAATGCATCCATGCTTCTCTTTCATCATTAATTTGGATTCCGTCAGGAACACTAGTAATGTAGTGTTAGAGAGTAGATTTATGGACGTCGTCGGGGACGGGCTCAGGCCTAAACGGGCCTGTTGGACAGTCCTTTTATGATTAGTATTCTTAATTATTAGTATATTTCATTATTTAGTTATTTACTTTCTGTAGGACTTTAATTATTATATAGGCTGTAATTAGGAAGATTATTATTATTGAAATTATTTATTGGAAAAGTTGGTGCTTTTTGGGTAAACGGTTCTGCCGTTTGATTGGAATTTCTATTCCTAACAATTGGCCCGATCTGCAACAGAGGCGACAGAGAGGCTGGACAAGATTGAGAAGGAACAAGAGGTGATGATGACCGTGCTGAATTCACATACTCGGCGGATGGAGGAGATTTCCAACACCTTAGCGGACTTGAGTACGTTGCTAACAAGATCGGTTGATACGCGCTTGTCCGCCAGCAAACAGAAAGAGAGAGACGCAACCTTGGACAGCGAGACAGCGGCGTCAGGCACGACGGGTCAGATGGTGCAATTGCCGTCGTTTGATGGCTCTAATCCTATCGGGTGGTTAGCCCGTGCTAATCAGCAGTTTGAACTCAACCATACAGCGCTTGAATCAAAGGTCTCAACAACAGTTGTAGCAATGGAGGGGGCAGCACTTTACTGGATTACCTGGTTGCGCACTCGCAAACCAGGGCTTTCGTGGGACGATTTTTCTCACGCACTGACTTCCCGTTTTGACAGTCGCTTCAAGGGCAGCCAATATGAGCGGTTGTCGAACGTTCGACAAAAAGGGTCGGTCAGTGAATATATTAACTTGTTCGTTTAGTTGGCGAGCCAAGTACCGGGGCTCAGCGATCCACACTATTTAGGATATTTCATGAGCGGATTGGACGATACAGTTCGCAGCTCGCTGCGGCTACTACGACCATCAAATTTAGAAACGGCGATGGAGTTGGCTAGGGATGTGGAGGATAACTTGGCAGTACAGCCCGTCGGGAGTCCGAACAAGGAATTTTCGTCGGCCCCACATTCAGCCTTGTTTTCGAAACCTGTCTTCTCGTCAAGGTCCAACATCACTTCAAACTTCTACGGACAGGGCAGTTCCACCACAGGGCAGCCCACCAAGAGCAATGACAACCCACAACCAGCCGCATCGGGCGTGTCGGGGCAGTCCACAGGTCGTACGGGTTTGACGCGCTGTTCACCGCAAGAACTCGCTGATCTTCGTGCCAAGGGGCTTTGTTTTCGCTGCAAGAAACCGTACACTCCAAATCATGATTGTCCTTTGAAGCAATTAAGAGTTATGGTCGCCGAAGAATGGGAGGGTTTGAGATTGAATCAGTTGGAGTTTCTAGAGTCTGATTATAAGGAAGAGACTAAGCCACATATAGAAGAAGACACTGACGGGGATGGGGCGCTTTCGATTTTCTCGATGGCCAGATTGTTGTTGGTTATTTTTGTACAAAATGTCTAAATCCGGAACATAAAATAAAATAAAATCTGGACTAGAACAGTACTACTGATCTTTACAATTTCAGAATAAAATTAATTGAAATAATTAAATAAATTAACCTTTATCGGGCTTCAAACAGAAACTTGTTGCGGGTAGTCGAGGCGCTTTCGCTATCCGCAAGACTAAAACACCCCGTGTATGCTACGGTTTTGCGACGTTAGTCCCCAAAGATACAACGACTTTCAATCGTCTTCTAGTCTGAGGCACACCAGCTAGAAGCTCCGGCGAACGAGGAAAGAGCGAGAACCGAGCATATGCAAATGCAAGGAACTAATATTGTCTACACAATATTCCAACACTAGAATGTTTATGAACTTAGAGAGAAGAGATTCTGATGTGGGATATGTTCAATGGGATGAATTGTTGTGTTATGGGATGATCCTCTTCTCAACTAAAAGCTTCTATTTATACTCATAAGGGGGAGTCCCAAAAGATATAAAAGGCATTGCAAAAGTCATTTGCAATTCAAAGGTCACACCATTATGAGGATTAATTTATATATTTTTATTAAAATATATAAATAAAATTCTGATGACTTTTCAAGTCTTTTGGGCCGTCTATTCAAATTCTGTACAACCTATTGGGCTGACTATTTAAATTCCGTACAACCCATTTAGGCTAGCCCAACAGATTAACCCAATTAAATATTTCAACTAATTTACTCAGCCCAAAGGCTAGCAAGCCCAAGCCATAATAACCAACGTGTTATTATTTAACAGGCCCAAGAAAATTCTCGGAGACCCAAGTCCAAATCATTATATTCCAATTGACCAAGAATAAAATTCAAGTCAATGGACTTAATCAAAGTTGAAACATTTCACTACTCCTCATATAACACCACGAAAGTATTAATTTTCTCTCCACATTTCAATGTGGGATTGTGACTTTTCAGATTCTCAACAATTAATACAAAGACTTTTTATAATGGTTCTCACAAACTCATTATCACCCACATTTCGATGTGGGATGAGACTTTAAAGTTCTCATTCAAATAATGCCTTTTCACTTGGCTAAACCGATCATTTATTTCTCACTCACCGAAAAATCGGATTTTGACGAAATAAAATACTATAATTATCTACGCAACACCGTAGAAAATTATCAACAAATTAATTCCAACTTGAATTAAAATTTAGCCATAAAAAATTAGTCAAATATTGGTCAAACCAAATATTTTATTCCAATTTTTCCAACAATTGTCACGGCCGCGAACTATGCGGATGAAAGGGGTAACTAATGGACGTACTATCACTGTTTTAGTAGATAGCGGTGCTAGTCATAATTTCAACAGCAATTTCCAAGTTTCAACCTTGGGGACAAGGTTGTTTTGAAGGGGGAAGGAGTTGTTAGAGAGTAGATTTATGGACGTCGTCGGGGACGGGCTCAGGCCTAAACGGGCCTGTTGGACAATTCTTTTATGATTAATATTCTTAATTATTAGTATCTTTCATTATTTAGTTATTTACTTTCTCTAGGACTTTAATTATTATATAAGCTGTAATTAGGGTTGAAGATTATTATTATTGAAATTATTTATTGGAAAAGCTGGTGCTTTTTGGGCAAACGGTTCTGCCGTTTGATTGGAATTTCTATTCCTAACATGTAGCGCCATTGTACTTTTGTTGACGATAAGGCTTGACACCCAGAAATGCTATTTGCACATTGACAAGAAGTGCAAATTTTTTTTAGGATGGAATATATTAGTTTTATACTAATAAAAACACGTTTTTCGAAATTATCAATTAAAATTCATTTTAACCAATTAAAATTCATTTTACCGAACATAAATATTTTTACATTATTGAAACCTACGAAATGCACACGTAATATAAATATCAATTAAACCATGCGTTTATACTTACTCGTGCACGCAATAAATATCAATTAAGTCACGCGTTTATACTTACTCGTGCACGCAATTAAATTTCTCCCAAATTTCAAAACATATTACGATTGCAATCAGCATATATACTTTGATTTTCATCACCATATGCTTTGATCAGCCACTCTTTAACGTGAAATTCTTTGATATAATGATAAAGTTTTGAGGATAAGGATAAGGTTTGGAAGGAGAGAGAGAAAGATTTTAACATGTAAATTTTAATTCATCAATTCCCACAAATAAAAATCATACCAACTTCCTAAATTCATATGAATGAAGAATCATATATAGATATATAGCTAGGTTCTCCACCTCAATCGAAAGCGAAGTTGACGTTGCTCGCACTTGTTAAGCAACGTCAACACATCACGCGGCGCCAACGTACCTGTTGTTGTTGCGTGGACATGTCTCCAGCCTTCTCCTTCGTCGTCTTCAGGGTAAGATGCTTCTAGGACAACTTCCTCTAGACATCGATCAATTCGTTTCAAATAACAAACCTCCCTCGTTGCTTCGTCGTCTCCTAGCAGAATCTTGCAAAGAGTCTCGGTGAGTTCATTGCTTCTCATATCACAATTCAAAAATGCATCAGAGGTAGTAGCGGCAATCGCATATTTCTCTCGGACAGAGGCTAGGCAACAACCCGATTATAAAATCGAACAACAAAGAAGCCGAATGACCACTCACAAACAGGTCCAACTCCTCAAGTTCCACCACACGAGGTTTAGTTCGTGGAGGAATTGAAGGTTAGTTCGTAGTCCTCGACTTCTCGGAAGAGGCTCTCGTCGAGAAAGAACAAGGGCTTGGTGGACCATAGCCATAGGTGACGCCATGATTTCGACAGCACCGAGGTTTGGACACAACCCTCGATCTTCGGGATGAAAGACAGCACGTGGTGCAATACGTGCTCTGGCAATTTCGATATCCTGTCTTCGTCCTCCATCGATCGATTTGGGATTGGAATATTGTCAGGTTGGGGTCGGGGGAGGACAAAAAAATAAATACAGATCTCGAAAGTAAAAGTAAAACAAACCCTACAAGAAATTAATCGCAAGTACAGTGGAGTATATACTAATACTAATACTATGTGATTTAATATATTTTTATTATAATTAATTATGTTTTAATATACTATGATAAAATTAATTTATATAAATTTATTTTATAATCAGTTGAAGAAAAAAAATATAAATTTATATATATATATATATATTTTTATTTTTATTAATATGTAGGTTTATAGTTTTAATAAAATTAACTTTATAGTATAATCTACATTATTTTTTTCTTGTCAATTGACATGTTTTGTGTTAGAATTATAATTTAAACTTTGTATTCAATCAAACTAACAACTCTTGATTATAATCAACATTTATTATTGTTTTTACATTAAACAATAATTAAGTAAAAAGTTATTTCCTCTTAGTTGAGTTTTGTATTACAATGATGTGAGTGTGACTTATGATGCGAGAGTCGCTAAGTACTCATGAGTTCGAATCGAACTCTTTGTGAAATTTAATTTTATCTAATTATTTTAGACAACTTTGCCCAATTTTTTTTTTTTCATTTCACATCTGCTGCGTGTATATATCGATCTGTACCTGTATCTAATATCTGTATCTATCACCCCCTCCAAAGTTCAAATCAGGATTCCTGTTGCAATCGTCCTCCATGGATTTCTTCAAATCCGTTTTCTCTGACCCTACCCCCACCGCCTCCCCTGATCCTTCTCCGCCGTCCACCCCCACCGCCCCAACAAGTCCCGAAACCACTTTTCCTACTACTAATTCCTCATGGCAGTTCGGATCCACAATTTTTAAAACCCTAGCATCGAGATCCGAGTCCCTTGTCGATAACTACTACAAGGATCTCCGGGAATTGGGATCCGGATTGCGGAAGGAGACATCGGTCATCCGCCAAGCCGCGAGCCGAGCCGTCCAGGACCTCCCGGCCCGTCTCGAGTCCGGCGCCGCCATCGCCCAGGAGTCCCTCGAGGCCGTGGGTCAGGCCATCGATAACGTGGGCTCCACCGTCTCCGAGTTAATCGGTAAGGATTTGAATTTCGCTTCGAACGAGGGTGATGATGATGATGATGCAGATATAAATCCTAGTGAAAGTTCTAAGCCCTACAGTAGGATTGAGGCTGCCATTCGCTCCCTGCAATGCGACCTCCGGACTTACTGCGACCAGGTGGATGAAATCGGCTACGACGATTGGAAATTAGGGTTTAGGGTTGAGGAACAGAGGGAGGAGATCCAACGGTTAGTGGATGAAGATGGGCCGATCAAGGAGATTTTCGGCGAGATTGTGCCGGGAAAAGTAGACGAGGAGACGTTTTGGTGCAGGTACTTTTATAGGGTAGACAAGGTAGTTAAAGCTGAGGAGGCGCGTTTGAGGATAGTGAAAAGAGCTATTCTTGGTGAGGAAGAAGAGGAACTCAGTTGGGATTTTGATGATGAAGATAATTTTAACGAAGAGAAAGGCAAAGGGGTGGTTGAAAATCGAGAGACTGCGGGTGTGTCGGGCACAAAGAGTGGTGATGTTCTCTTAGATGAAGAGAGATTAGTAGATAATGAGAAGGAGGCTTCGTCGGATGGGAAGCTTGGGAGTGATATCTCGATTATTTCGAGCCAACGTTCCTCACATGCAGAGGATGACCTCGGGTGGGACAAGATTGAAGATATCGGGAGTGGGGATGAGACCAAGGCGACTCGAAATGGCTCTCCCAGTGGAGGAGCTGGTTTGGGTAAGGATTTGGGCTCTGTGGAGGACGAAGAGCTGACGTGGGATATTGAGGAAGACGATGAACCTGTAAAGTTGTCACATTCTTGAATTGCATTAGCATTTTTCGTTTTTCCATAAATTCAACATTCAAAATGTGTTAATAGGATGATATGATGATATTGGTGTTTTTGATACTCTCTCACTGTCTAGTTTTTCACAAGTGTATATGTGGGTTAAAATAATTATATCATGACAATACCTCATTTATTAAGAGATGTGTTGAGCTTTTATTTCTTGCATTTTTGCATCATTAGTTGTATATACTCTGTGTATTGGTTTGTGCCTGTTTTTAGGAGCCGGTGGTAAGAGTCTATCCAACAGAAACAGAATTGAAAATGAAGATGTAGACTTTTTACTTGATAAAATGGATGCATCCTCAAGGGACTTTATATGACTTGATAGCTTGTGGTTTAGTACACAGTGAGAATTTTACGATTTGGTTAGGTTGTTTTTTGTGTGTAGAATCCCCATTGTGTGCATTACTCAGTTCAATTTGTTGATCAAAAGCTTGCTAGTGTCGGGTGTAGAACATTGCAGTAAAGTTTGTTGCACAAAGCTTACTTACGAGTGCATATACCGTGGTTTAGTGGTGAGTGTAGTCGAGTTTGTAGCACAAGTGCCTTGATGCCTATAACGTAGTGGTGAGTCTCCGTCTAGTTAAGTTTGAACTCAACCTGAACGGCCTTATAAAACCTCAATTCTTCGTGTTGAACATTCTCGACCTTTAGACCACAGTTTGTAATTCCCAAATTTGCTATTTTACTTGGATTTTGTATAAGTATTTCTGTATTGAGCGGTATGATTGTGCTTGAAGTTATCTAAAGCTGATTTCATCACAAATTTTGGCTTTCAGACTACACGTTGAAATTGTGAAACCAAATCCGTCTCAAGTAACAAGATATCTGAGTAATATTGTAGGAGAAGAAATTATAACATATCCGTCTAAAGGTTGGTTTTATTGTAGAAATTATAACATTTAGAAGACATCTTGAGAACAAGCAACTATATCAAGGTTAGATGTTGGTTTTATTGTAGAAATTATAACATTTAGAAGACATCTTGAGAACAAGCGGTTTTATTGTAGAAATTATAACATTTAGAAGACATCTTGAGAACAAGCAACTATATCAAGGTTAGATGTCTGGTTTTATTGTAGAAATTATAACATTTAGAAGACATCTTGAGAACAAGCAACTATATCAAGGTTAGATGTCTGTCGTGTTACTTAGCGATCACAATGATTGTAATTGAAGTTGCCTGAAGTTGTTTTATCAAATTTGTTCTCTGCTTTCAAACAACACTATTCAAACGAGAAACATTTTATCAGATACAAGTGTTTCGTCACGATGTACACAGAGATCAAATACTAGTCTTAAATTCATGCAAAAACCACAACAGTAAATCTTGAATCCCTTATTCATGCCAATAAAATCACAGAATGTCATGATAAAACTTATAGCTCGGAGCATATTTGACTTGACTCCGAGTAGTAGCAAAATCACATATTCACAAGGGCACTTGATGGCATACAATTTCCACAGAAAAAAGTCTCAATATTTACTAAATGAGGCAGCAGAAAGAGAAAACACGTTTTTTCAGCATAAAAAAAGTGAAAGTGCATCAGTTATCCTGCTTGAGCATCCGCAGAATTGTAAGGAACAGGTTGAGTACGTCCAGATAGAGGGTGACAGAAGCCCAGATGTATTGATCGTACGTGAACCGCTTTATCAAGTTGTCAGTGTCGTAAATGATGTATCCTGAGAAGATTATTGCACTGACGGCGCTATAGATGGCAGAAGTGGTAGATCCGAATGGGAAGAACATCTGTGCATGGTAAAGCCAAAATGTGGTCAGATATAATGAAGTGTATTTTTATAAAATATAGTATAAAATAACCAAAAGATAGAGTTAATTAGAAAATATATGCACAAGGTTTAGAGGGTGTTTGGATAATCATATAATCATAAAAACGTCTTGAATTATTTCGTGACTTGAGGAAAATAAGTTCTTATATGCTTCCAAATTAGTACTAGTATGTTAAAAGCTTTTGGTGAGATACTACATCTTATCTTCATAGCTTATCAGACTAGTCAGAAATAACTAATAAGATGTCAAAGTGTTTGAAAAACATAAGATGAAGAGCTTATAAAAAATCATTACAAATTACGCCCAAAAAAGGAGGGTTCTTTAAAGATACTCAACCTTCAAATATACGCCATAATACTTTTACTTTTGTAATAAGGGCAAACTTCACAGGTTACACACACACGCGCACACACACACACACACAGAGAAAGAGAAAGACCTGGATAAAGCCAGTCAAAACCAAGATGAAAAGACTAGTGAACAAGATTGGCCCCAGGAAGCTGAAGTCCTTGCCCTTCTTAGAAGCCCAAAAGGTATAACCAGTCAGGGCCATAACTACAGCCGATGTCATGATTAAGGCCTCAAGCACAATTCTTCCTGCAAGTGGGTCAGGTAGAGAAAGCAAGATAACCAATTATGAACCCCTAGAATAGATATCGCATCTTATAGGAATTTGGAACTTAGCAACTAACCTTCAGTATTGGCACACGTCACACCAACAGTCAGACTCAGAGATGCAGTAAAGAGCCCAAGGAAAATGAAGTTCAATGGGTGCTTTTGTTGATAAACATGCAAGGGCCACAACACTGTTCAATATATAGAATAATCATTAGTAACAACGTTTGTAGAAAGGTGCAAAGGATTAAAAACAACAAATGGAACAAGGTACTCAAACGACAGCTGACATCGTGCAATGAGTATCAGATATTGTATAGAAGTGCACAACAAGCAATAGAATTCCAATAGAACTAAATGCAGCATAAAGCAACACAAACAAAAATAACCACTCGCAGACGAAACAAATGTGGTCACACATAAGTGAAAACTCAATCGAAGCAGAAGAATGTTAGGTCGTTCAAATGTTCAATACATCTCGTGAAAAATTAAAATTGAAACTGATCGTGACTTGAAAATCTTCCCAACAGTCTTAATGTGAACCATTTAGTAAGCCATTGTTTTAGAATTATCATATACAATTGCACCATTTATATTTACACCAAAAGTAACAATTAGAACTTCACAATAATCGAAATTCATAAATTCAAATATAAAAAAAGGTTTTTTTTATCTAAAACCACCAACCACACATAGATCTGAGATGTGCTCCGATCAAAGTCAATTAATCAAGAGATACGAAAAACATAGTAATACCCTTCACCAAAATAATCAAATTCAGATCACAATAGGCAAAATCGGTGCTCACATAGGAAGGGGGTGAAGACGAGGAAAAGCAGGAAGCCTGAATTTCCGCGGAGGAGATCGTTGAGCGGAGCGTAGAGTACAGTGGCAGCGGATACGGCGGTGGTCATGAGGATCTGTGCCGCCAGTATTCCGTACACTTTGCGGATGAATCCCCATCGAAGCTGGTTCTCGCCGTAACCGATCCCAGGGTAAAGCCTCTCGCCGGATTCGATGTCGACTTCTACGCCCTTCATCTCGGCGGCGCCGGCGTTGCTGACGCTTGTATAGCCGAACATGATTCAGGCCTTGGAATTGGAATTCGAGGTTTTTTTTTCTTCGCAAAGGAGATGGAGAATTGCCGAGAGAAGAGAAACGTATGGATCTATCTATCGATCTATAAATCTCTATTTAGCGCGTGTAAGACGTTGACGGGTAACCGGTAACCGGATATTCCGGTCGAATCGACTCGGTTTTATATTTTCATTTTTTATACAATCAAATAATAAATTAATTTTCAATTACTTATTTTATTGAAATCTATTTCAAAATAGTCACACAACTCACATATTTACTTTTAATTTATTACCATAAAAGGTTTACCTTCACAAAATTATGGATTTTTTTAATTATTGCACTAAAAAATATTAACGTTTTATCCTTTTCAATCTCTTTATTAATTTATTTATATTTCATTAATATTTATTATTTTAAACCACAAATTTTCTAAATACCATGAACACTCAATTTACTTATGTTTTCTTTGTGAAAAAAAGCGTGCATATTTTTCTTCAAGGTTAAATTGGAAAAAAAAACAAAGAAATGTCCAAAAAACTGTATTTTGTGCATATTTATATATTCACATTAGTGAACAATAAGCATTAGGGTTTTCATCATTGAACATCATATGTAATTCACCACCCCCATAGTAATGAACAAGCCAAGAATCCATTACAGCTTGCTCTTCATCACCACCACCACCATCTTCTAACCCTACTTGCATCTCTTCGTCACCATTGCCTTTATCCTCCGCGAGAAGCTCTACTCTCTTCCTCGTCTTCTTCCTTAGTTTCTTCAACAATTTGTGCGGGTCAATCTTTCCGGTAATCACCACTTTGTGGTTCGTGGTGTCCGTCGTAAACGTCTCCACACCTAATTAATACACGCACATGTAGTACCCAAACAAACAACGTTAATTGTTAAGAAACATTTATCATGAATATATGTTGTTAATAATGATATAACCTTTGATTTTGGAAACGATTTTGGCGACGCTTCTCTCGCATGCATTGCAATGCATGGAAATATTGTATTCTGCCACCACAACCTGCTCATCATCATCTTCGTCACAATAACGAATTCTATGTACATGTAAATAAAAAACACGACAATACGTACTTTCTTTTCCTTGTCGTCTTTTTTCTTCTTACCACCCATTGAAAATCTTGATTCTGGGAGATGTGGTACGAATGGTGGTAGACAAGAATCCAGGGGACAGTTAAAAAAAAGGGTAATAGTAAATTATAAAATAGAGGGAGGGAGAGCGAGAGTCGTTATTTCAGTTATTTTTTACTGCTATTTTTAGGTGTTACTTCAGTAAGCAGAGTCTCAGGATATTTTTAGGTGGTTTGAGTATTTTTCAATTTTCATTACCCAAAAAAAAATTCCAAATTGCCCCTCAAGTCCCTCCTCCACACGGGCAGAAACATATCTATGATACGACCAAATCATCTCGACTACTATGACAATGAAGATAGCTAGAGATCAAAAGAATCCCCTGTCTCGCGCAACCACATCGTCGACTCCAATATAAATGGATGTTGTGTAGAGTAGTTGAGTTCGACTCAAAACTATCATTAATGATTCCAATGCTCTCTGAGGGAAAAAAAAAACCACAAAGATAAACACTTAGTTTCATCATGCACTACAAGAACATAAACTCAATTTGTTCTTTTGTCTGGGGTGAAATCATGAATTCCCTTACTAGGTTCGAATCAGTCCAGCCTATATCGATCTCTTTGCATGCCAACCTGCAATATAATGTCGATAACAACTTATTCTAAACAGTAAATTACAGAATCAAATGAAAACTTCAAGTTCAAGGGGTGTATTTGTAATTATTTAAAATAACCGAATTCTTACCCCATGGCCAGCATTGTGAGAAGCCAAGATACAAGAGAAGAAGCAGCTGCATGTAAATTCGGAGCATGTAATTATTCCAGTAACGGAGGTAGTAAATCCCAAAACTCCAGCTATGAGTGAAACGATGATTACTAAGCCAGTAGCCATGTTCCCGAACGGATAGTATCTCGGAAATAACCGAGCTGGGAGTCACAAAGCAGATTCTGCAAAAAAATAGAAGGGATGGTCGTGATTCTGAATGAGGCTATGTAAATGAAGGTTAATTACAAAAAGATTACCCTTTGAATCTTTGATTTGTTAAATGTCTACGTTAATTGAGAATATTTGTAAATTTGGAAGATAATTTGATTTTTGAAATTGTGTAGTGTGTACGATGCTGCAAGAGTATATCCCCTACAGTACCCGTTTCTCCTGATCTTTCAATTCCATGGTTCACTGCCCATGATGCAATAGCAATGACAATCAAGTAGAGAAAAACATTGAGTATTAAAAGCATGAATGCTGCTGATTTGCCTGCACCAGAAGCCATAGCTGTCGAAAAAGCAACAAAATTAACATTCTTGATTTCAAGTATATATACAGAAGCAAGGATGTTCCATTCTTGGTCAAGACAACATTCCTATATTCATCGGGAAAAAGTTAGAGTATCTTTAAATCCAAGAAATGGGTTTTCTTTGGTATTATTTAGTGCTTTGCCTCATGAAGGGGATACGAATTTCATTTAGGCTGTCATTTAATTCAAATGAGAGTTAGCCAAACTTTTCAATATTCCGATACCATTTCGAGATGAGAAAGATAAAAAGGTCCTAGAGTGTAAATATTTCCATCTCAATAAAATGAAAGAGCTTGCTAGAACTTCACTTTGATGTTTCTTCATGCCACAGAAATCAGATAAGAATACTTGCACCAAAAAAGATGGTCGAGACTTTCACGGGAATCTAATAAATAAATATACACAGGTAATTGCATTTAATTCCAAATGTAGAACTATCCGAGGATTACAGTTTCTCTCTTCATTACTTCATTCAACACTTTGAGATTCTACTCAACATAACTTTATATTGACATGTGAATTTGCACTCGCAATTATTTAAGTATAAAAGTTAGATGCAGCATTGTACTGAGATACAGAAATGCTGTATCTATTTTAACATAATTTCGATTACCTCGGACATCTCTAAGTGTAGCAAGTGAAAAACAGGAGGACAATTCGTTAATGCGGATCAGACACGAGAAAAAATAAATACAGCCTGTCAAAAACATATAACAATAATTTATTTTACTAGTTCTTTTAACCTGTCAGGAGAAAAAACTGAGATACCTTTGTGTAGACATTTTCCCCATCAAATCATCTTCTGATTTCCGGAAAACTCTCTCCTCTCTTCAGGATCAATGATAACCTTATCCATCTGGCAAGTATCTATTTAGACTATTTCCATAAATTCAACGAATAATCTGCTTTCAGCAATTGTTCATCAACAGAAAAGTATTCGAGTGTGCTATTGCTATGAGATAAATTGGATGACACAGCGACATCATTCAAGGATCAAATCAACATCAGAATATCCTTATGCATTTATTGGTTCGATAAACTTGTAAGTTGTATCAGATAAAAATAATAAAATATGACATGAGAGATTTTACCATTGAACTTTTAGCAACAACTGAAACTCTGGGCAGATTGGGCTCATCTGCTGGTGTTTATGTATCACTTAAGACCTGTTTGAAGTCATACATATGTGAGAAGAGTCTAGTATCCATGCCGCATCGTACTTGAACAAATTCAGCTGTAGAGCAGAAAAATGAAGCACTTGAAATCTTGTACACCGGTTATTTTTCTGCAGTGTAAGACATCATCAATGTACAAATTCGAAACAAGAACCATGTAAATAGCCGTTCACCAATTTATTGACATCTTAGAAAAGGTCTCTTAATCTCGTTTACAGAGAGAAAATGTTTAAAATACAAAAAGCCACAGCAAGAAAAACACATCTCCCTATTCATTTCGTCGTAATCTTTGATATTCAGTAAGGAAAAAATAATCTAAAATCAAGTTTATCTTCTTTCCAGAATCTTCTCCAATGACGTCTCCACTTGACGCGAATTATCCTGGCAAAATTTATCCACCAACAGATGACAAATACTTTCCTCGAGCACAGAACCCATTTCCAGCATAGACCTCACAACAAACAAAGCATCGTCAAACCTATCAGCCACCGAGAAGCATTTAATTAATTCCTCGAAAGTCGTCTCCTTTGGCCTAACCCTATTACTAACCATATACCCCAACCATTTCATCAACTGTGAGAAGTGCCCTTCTTTGCTCAACCCTAATATGATTGGCTCCAACGAACTCAGTTTAGGCTCAAACCCCATATCCCGCATGTCCAGCCACAATGTTTCTGCTTCTTCCACATGTCCAGCCTCACAAAGCTTCGCAGTCAAAGTGTTAAATGAGGCTGCCGATGGCTTATAGCCCCTTTTTAGAAGCTCGTTTAGATAGTACATACCTTCTGTTATTTTCCCTTGTTGAGAAAAGCCTTTAATCAGAGAGTTATACGTACTTGAATCTCTGACAATGCCCTTTTTCTCCATCTCTTCAAATAATCCCCTCGCTTCTTCCACTTCCCCGTTCAAGCAAAGACCATTAATCCTGGTGCCAAAAATCACAGTAGTCTCTTTATAGCCTTTGTCAAGCATCTCTTCATAAAGCTTCCCGGCTTCGTCAATACATCCACTCCTATATAACCCATCAATAAGAGCATTGTATGTGTACTCATTAGGAACAATATCATTGTGAATCATGTAAGACCAAATTTCTCTCGCGCTTTCCATGTCTTTGTTTTTACAGAGACCGCTAATCATGGTTGTGCACACGACTCTATCAGGAAAATAACCTCTTTTTATCAATTCAGTAAAGACCCGTAAAGCTTCGTTTACTAATTTCCCTTTGACAAAACTGTAGATGACATGCTGATAAGTGTAGATATCAGGATTACATTTCTTCGCTATCATCGTGTTTAGAACAGCTGATACGTTTCTGTAATTGCGGCTCTTTCCAAACGCGGATATTAATTTGGCGAAAACAATGTTGTCCGGAACATGCCCGGACTCCAAAACCTGCTGAAGAAGCTCATACCCTTTATCAGCATTGTTTTCCAAACAAAAGGCTTGGATCAAGTGCCCCATGGTATTTACATCAGTCACAACACCATTAGCCATCATGTCTTCGTACAATTTCCAAACGATGTCGACTCTTTCGTATCTAAGCGAATGAGACAAAGCCCAATTCCATGTTTTTAAAGACACAGAATAACCACCCGATTTCAATCGATCAAGCACACCAAGGGCTTCTTCTATCAACCCGCTCTCAAAGAGACAACGCACGTACAGCTCTAAATGCTGATTTTTCGGCTCGAATTTCGTGTCTTCGAGAAATTGCTTGGCGTATGCAGATTTTGAGCGCACGAGCCTACTGAACATCACATTACACAGAACTGGGTCGTGTAAGGAACCGTAGAGGGACCTAAGCCAGAAATAGAAACGTAGCGATAGAAACACATTGCTCTGCTGTTTCAGAACCTCGTTGTAAACGGCGGGATCTGAGAAATTGACGGTCGGGAAATCGATTAGAAGCGTCTGTTCCCATCTCGGCCGGTACCGAATGCAATTGGCTACTTCCTTCGCGATCTCCCTGAAGCTCGTGATTCCATTCTGATCAATCTTTTCATCCGGGTTTTGGGGCTTTTCTCTCATTAGTTCTTGTGGGTCACTAATACCTAAAGCCCGATTCTGAGCCAAAACTTCATCTGATTTTTGAGGATTAATCTGGTCAGAACCGAGGCTCCGGTTAGGGACGTAGAAGGATTTAGGGTTTTGGCGGAGGTATAAATTTGGGGGAAATGATGGAAATCTAGCCATGCCCGAATCCGACTATTACTACAACTCAAAGACGTCGATTTGTAAGATGTAAACAAGAATTTGTGGATGGAAAATGAAGAAAATGTCGGATATGACTGTGCAGAACTTATGAGCACTCGTCAAATCCATTGTTGACGATGATGATATGCTGCATATTTGTAATATGCGCATAATGTTCGTTTGGCCTTTTATATGTTGTTTCTTTGTTTAAATAAAAGACTGTGAAGGGTATATTAGTCTTTTATGTTTGACTAGTATAAGAAACACAAGTGTAGCTCTTTGAGAGGTTAATGCGATTACAATTTGAATTCCCGTTTTTCACTTTTACTGTTCCTTCCCTCTTCTCTCTCAACTTCACACAATACACGCGACCCATGCCGGCTACTTCCACGGCGTTTCTCCGGTGAAGTTCCGGCGTATGTTTTCTACATGGTATCAGAGCCAATCTCGCGAGGTTAGGTCTGAGTTTGTCGATTGTTGGTTCGATTGAGCTGTCGTTTTATGCCTGATTTGAAGTTTTGGGGGTTTTCTGATTGTGAGCTTATTTCTGGTTATTGAGCTGCCTTTGAGCTCAAATCTTCCTGTCTCTGTGTTGTTCCTTAGCTGCGCACCTGTTTTTCCTCTGCTGCATCTGTCCTATTTTTTTTTTACATCATGCCTCGATCTGCTGTTGATGATGTTGATGAGCTGTATTATATGCATCCTAGTGAATCTTCGAATACTGTTTTGGTGACTCCGTTGTTGAACGGAGACAATTATCATTCATGGAGGAGGTCAATGGAATTGGCTTTAGGTTCTAAAAACAAAATGGAGTTTGTTGAAGGTACGGTTCCAGATCTGACAGTTGGTGATCCAAATTACAAACAGTGGAGGAAGTGCAATATGCTAATTCAGTCATGGATTGTGAACTCATGTCAAAAGGATATAGCACCTTGTATTCTCTATGCACGTAGTCCAGCTGAAATGTGGAGAGTGTTGGCTTCTAGGTATTCTCAGGGAAATAAACCTAGACTTTTTGAACTGCAGCAGAAGATCTACTCATTACATCAAGGTTCCCTCTCTGTTACAGCATACTACAATCAGTTAGATGGTCTATGGAGTGAATTTGAGCAGTTCTGTATGTTGTCACCCTGTCATTGTGGTTCAGGAGCTTATGAGTTACACACTCAGAACAAGATCATCAAATTTCTCATGGGGTTGAATGAGAATTTTCTGACTATAAGGGGGCAGATCTTGGTGATGAATCCTTTCCCTAATATTGATCAGTGTTACAGCTATGTTATCCAAGAGGAGAAGCATAGGGCTGTATCTTGTGGACAAGGGATTATTGGGTCTGCACCTACAGCCATGCAGGTTAATAGAGGGCCAAGTTTGGGATCAGGAACCACTAGTAATGCTGGTGACAACAATTCAGGCACTCAAGAGAGTAGTGCAAATTATGCTGGGAATAGACCTAAAACTCAGCATAAATGGACTCAAGGAGGGTTGCCAATATGCAGTCACTGTGGAAAGGAGGGCCATATTAAGGCCAAATGCTATCAGCTACATGGTTTTCCAACTGGAGGCAAACCTAAACAAAAGCAGAATGAAAGTCCTGCTGCTAACTCTGCTGCTAATTCTGCTTCCTCACAATCTGATGGAATTAATTCTGGTGTTTCTTCTGCTTTCACACCTGAGCAGATGACGCAGTTGATGCAAATGTTGAGGGGATTTCCTGGTCCCTCTTCATCATCTTCACAGACTTCTAGTAACTATTCCTTTGCTGGCATCACTAGTGCTTTTACTTCCTTGGTGACAAAAGGTAAGGCATCTAGTTGGATCATTGATACAGGAGCAACAGATCACATGGTACATTCTGCTTTATGGTATACACAGAATGTAATTCCTTATGAGATTGAAGTGAATCTCCCTAATGGCCAGAAGATAGTTACAACCCATAAAGGGTCTATTCAAGTAACTCCTACTTTGTTACTTGAAGATGTTCTTTGTGTACCAGAGTTCACTGTGAACTTAATATCTGTGAGTGCCCTTTTGAAATCTCAACATTGTTCAGTGACCTTTTCTGACCAGGCTTGTCTCATTCAGAAACCTGGTAGTTCTCAGATTCTTGGAACTGGTTATAAGAATCAAGGTTTATTTCTTCTGAATACTGAGCATCAGTCAGCTAGTTCATCCAATGTCACTACCTGTAAGAATGTCTGGCACAGTAGACTGGGTCACATTTCTCATTCCAGGATGTTGTTACTCAAGAAGAGTATTCCAGAGGTGTTTAAGGATTATGACAGCTTGTGTGACATATGCCCTTTAGCCAAACAACACAGGTTGCCATTTCCAGATAGTACAACCAAGTCTGATCATCCTTTTGATCTCATTCATTGTGATTTCTGTGGACCTTTTCCTGAGGCTACTGTGGATGGATTTCTTTATTTCCTAACTATAGTAGATGACTTCTCTAGGTTCACCTAGATATGTTTACTTAAGCAGAAGTCTGAAGCTAAAACACAGTTGGAGAATTTTATTCAGTTTGTTGACACTCAGTTTGGAAACAAGGTTAAAGTGATCAGAACTGATAATGGCACCGAGTTTATTGCTCCTCTCTTATATGCTCATCATGGGATTTTACATCAGACCAGCTGTGCTTATACTCCACAACAGAATGGGGTTGTAGAGAGGAGACATCAGACTTTATTGAACATGGCTAGGGCACTGAAGTTTCAGTCAGGAGTCCCTTTGAATCTATGGGGTTTTTGTGTTACCACTGCTGCCTATTTGCTGAATAGGATCCCTATACCTACTTTGCAGAACACAACTCCTTATGAGCTGCTTCATAAGGTTTCACCTTCCTATTCTCAACTTAAGATCTTTGGTTGTTTGTGTTATGTCACAGACCCTCATCCACATAAAGCTAAGTTTGCTGTGAGAGCATTTAAGGGTGTCTTTCTGGGATACTCTCCATATTCTAAAGGTTATTATGTTTATAACCTTGACACTCATTCAGTGATTACCACTAGAGATGTGCAATTTGCTGAGCAACATTTTCCTTTTCTGGAAAATTTACCTCAGTCTCCTTTTTCTGATTCTGATTCTGATTCTGATCATGTACCTGTAACTGCTTCTGATCCTGCATTCTTTGATTCTGATCCTATAGTGCCCTCCTCTGCTCCTGTTAGTGATTCTCAGTCAGTTGTTGGAGCTTCTGAACACAACATTCCAGTTAAAAGGATCAGAAAACCACCCTCTTATCTGGATGATTATCACTGTCATTCTGTAGTTTCACCCTCTGCTTTACTCATTGAACCTAAAACTTATGCTGAGGCAGCCCCACATTCTCATTGGCAAGAAGCAATGGCTAAGGAAATTGCTGCTTTGGAGGCCAATCACACTTGGCAGATTACTACTTTGCCAGCCAATAAGAGTCCCATTGGCTGCAAATGGGTGTATAAGGTGAAATACAGGTCAGATGGTAGCTTGGAGAGGTATAAGGCCAGGTTAGTGGCTAAGGGGTATAGTCAAAGGGAAGGTTTGGACTATGAAGAAACATTTGCTCCAGTGGTTAAAATAAGCACAATTAGGTCCCTTCTTGCTGTGGCTGCTGCAAAGAATTGGCACTTGGAGCAGTGTGATGTTAATAATGCATTTCTGCATGGTGACTTAATTGAGGAGGTTTATATGGATATGCCACCAGGGTTTGCAAAACAGGGGGAGAATCAAGTATGTAAGTTGTTGAAGAGTCTATATGGCCTTAAACAAGCCAGTAGACAGTGGTTTTGCAAACTCACAAGTGCCCTTCTGGAGTATGGATTTACACAGTCCAAAGTTGATCATTCCCTCTTCACTATGCACACTGCTTCCTTCAATCTGGTGTTGCTCATTTATGTGGATGATCTTATCATTTCCAGTAATGATAAGACTCAGATACAACAAGTTAAAACCTTTCTTGACAACAGATTCCTCATTAAGGATCTTGGAGAGTTGAAATACTGCCTTGGATTGGAAGTTGGGAGATCAAAGGACAGTATTACATTGTGTCAAAGAAGGTATGTCTTGGAGTTGCTCAAAGAGTATGGATATGAGAACTGCAAATCAACAACTTTTCCTATGGACAGTAAAGCCAAATTTAGCAGAGATGATTCCATTTATATTTCTGATCCCACTATGTATAGGAGGTTGGTTGGGAAGCTGTTGTATTTGACTATTACCAGGCCTGACATCACCTATGTTGTGCATGTGTTAAGTCAGTTCATGGACAAGCCATCTCAGGCACATCTAGGAGCAGCTCACAGGGTGTTGAGGTACCTGAAAGGAACAACCACACAACACCTTGTGTATCCTGTCAGAAGTGAAATGAAGTTGAATGGTTTTTGTGATGCTGATTGGGGGGCATGTGTGGATACCAGGAGGTCTGTCACAGGATATGCTGTGTTTTTGGGTGAATCTTTAATCAGCTGGAGGTCCAAGAAACAATCTGTGGTTTCTAGAAGCTCAGCAGAGTCAGAATACAGGGCTATGGCCTTAACCATTTGTGAACTCATTTGGTTAAAACAGGTATTACTGGATATTGGAGTTGGAACTTCTGAAATTGTGTACTTTGTACTTGGTTCTACCTAGAACTAGAATGTAAAGGGTAGTGTACAAACACTTAACACAATTTGGAGATTCTAAAAGAAAACTCTTTTATATATCTTGTAAAGGGTGGAACCACTTACAAACACATCTACAAAATTCTAGCGAATCTTGTAGAAAGGTCAACACGACCAAAAACTAAGTCTACGTAGAACTAATCTAGCGACGCGTACTACGAAGACTAAACTGAGGGTAGAACCGGAGCTTTCTAGCGAAGTCTCTCGGTCTACAAATTTTCTCTCTCTAGAAAATGTCAAATCAATACATGAATAGTGAATTCCAACAACCCGGTATTTATAGGAGTCGAGTATTAGGGTTTCCGGAATTCACGCTTAATGGGCCGAGCCCAAAGCATCTCCATGGAATATTCGAGATTCCATTTTTCCGTACTTGACGAACCCAGCTCTACGCACCGCCACACTAGCGTGTTCTTCGTGCTTCGAGCTAGTGGTGGGCATAGCTGGAATACTTAGTGTTCTTCATTGGACTATCATTCTTCTAGCGAAGTCTTCTAGTCGCACCCGCAGCTGGCTTCATTCCTTAGCAGTCATTCGTCCAGCCCTTACGTGTAGCTATGCTTGCACCGCGTCCGTCAAGGTGTTAGCTCTGATTCAAGGTCTTCACGGTAAGCCTTGAACTCTCTGATTGGTAGTGCGTTGGTGAACTCACATTTCAATCTGATCCACGTTGAATCACATTGATGAATTAGCTCGTTCAACGCTGACGCACTGATGTAACTCCACGATGCTTGTAGAGCCCAAGTCTGCTTGTTCCACGCTAATGAACCGTGGTCACGCGTTGAGCCACTTGTTAATTCCACAGTTCATACAGCTCGTTCTACGTTGACCTAGCAGACTTGTATGAATTAATGAATATAAATCATACAAACATAAAACATGAAGTTACTACAAAACAAAGTGTATAGTTCAACGTAGTTCAAACAAGAACAACGTGGTTCTATGTTGAACTAGGAAGAACTACACACTAACAATCTCCCCCTTTTTGAGTCAACTTCATAAGTGGGGGTTCGTAGAGAATCTCCCCCTCAAATTAGTATCATACTCAAAAAGTTCAACGGTGAGCACAAGTAAAATAAAACAAACAACGTACTACAAGGCATAGGAGTTAAGCATGCATATGTTGAACAAGAAAAGATAGCATAATAATTACATAACTCAAACTGAGTAAATCAAAGCATAGTATCAAGTGTATCAAACGAAGAGCAACGTTAAGAAAATATTCACGAACAGTAAGATAGAAAGTTCAAAAACGTAAAGCAGGGATAGAGAACACTTGATTTTGAATTCATTCACTGGCTTCAGCGTCAGACTGTTCAGGAGTGGTGTGGTGGCGCAAGTCTTCCTCGTCAGACGCTTCATCAACCACCTTGAGGTTTGATTGGTATGGCTTGCGTCTAGGCTTGTTCGCGAACTGCTTCCTACGTTTTCCCATTGCCACTTCACTCTTGGCCAGTGCGACGTGGTGCGCTTTCATTTTTGCCTGTGCCTGCGGGCCACCAATAGCATTTAAACCTTTACCTGCAGTGGTTGGACGTTGGGCAGGATCCTTGACACCAGAATTTTTGAATGTGATCTTTGGTAGTCTGGGTGTCGTGGACGTGCCATCACTTGGTTTTGGCTTCTCAACTGCACTGCTGCCCGATGAGCCCGCGCCCTTGGCCTTTTCTGCCTTTTTCACCACATCAACCTCGTTCACCGTGCCATCAGCGTTTTTCACCAAACCGCTGTGCGCATCACCAGCCTCTTTCCTACTCTTCTTCAGCGTAGCACGCAAAACTTGTACTTCATCATCTTCTTCCTCCTCATCCTCTTCCTCTACGTCCAGCTCTTCAGCCTTTCTTTTCCCACTCTTCTTTGTGGGACGGTCCGCCGCGTTCCTTGACGCCTCCATCTGTTCAGCCACCAAGTTAACCATACCTGACAGCCGCGCGTGGACCAACCTCAACGGGCCTAAATCAGCGTAGGACGACCCATCTCCCCCTAGACGAGCCGCTCGACGTGACTTCCGGTGCATATAGGCCGCGTACTTCGACGCAGCATCAATTTGAAACCGAAGGTAAGAGAAGTCACTCAAGAGTGTGGTCGGCTCACATAAATACAGGTCGTCCGACGAATCCTCCCCTGACTCCTCCGACGTAGAGTCCAATGCAGTGGATGGCGTGCGGCGCGATGAGCTGGAGGACTTGGTCCTTTTCTTTCTCGGTCCACCTGAAATTGATAGAGGTTCAACGATCGGCCCCTCTGCGTAACGCCGCCTGTCTTCCTCTTCGTTCCCCAAACGACGCCACGGCAGATCAACAACCTTGTGTGGCGCAACGTACTTAGAGTCAAATCTGAACTGGATGATTGACTCCATTTCATCTTCCTTGTCGTACGTGAAGCCCTGACTGACGAGTATAGCACTTATCAAATGGGGGCACGGCAGCTTGGCTTGAGTGAGTTCAGAGTCAGTCATTAGACCGTAGGACGCGATCTTGTTGAACACTACTTGACCCAGATCTACCTGGATTCCACGACTCAATTTATACATTAAGTGAAGTGCATCCGCGTGCACCACTGATGAGTTCGACGTCGGGATCCAATTGTTGGCAATGATTTTGTTGATATGAGTGAAAAATTGAGACAACGAAGTGCAGGCAGGGGCCTCCGCCGGCGAAATGCCTCCTGTAACGATGAACCCCATCATTTTGCTATCGGGGTGATGTTTGGGTGACACGTCCCACGAGGCCTGAATGCGAGAGCGTTTGAACATCGCGTTGATCGTGCTGGGGGAAAGATCATATTCATGTTCTCTGATGATAACTTTCCCGTAGGACGCTGAGCCGGGCTGGCTGAACGCAGCATCAATGTGGCCAAAAACAAGTTTATGGACGTACGGACTGTAGTCCACGTCGAAGTTCACGGCATCAGAGAGATGCATCTCATGCATAAAGGCCTGGAGGCCACGTTGAACCCATTTCTTGGTCCCGTACCACCGCTCTGCATTGATCTTCTGATCAACCAGTGTGTCAAAACGGTCACTGGCCCATTCGTAGAAGAAATCAGCTGAATGACCCTCCCCAACGTGGCGCGCGGCCACAAGTCTGTTCTCAGGCACTTTTGCCTCCTCTGCAAGTGGCTCATCGTTGAGTGGGGACGATGGAGCAGGAGCAACAACAGTGTTGGACGCACCACCAGCGTCCTTGGGCTGTTCAATGGGAACAGCGGTAGTGACAACAGCGGAATTGGTGGAACGGTCCACCACAGTATCAGTACTGATGGCTCTACGATCAGCCATTTCCTTTCTAGCCACCTCTGCAACGCGATCGGCCTCTGCTTTCTCCTTTTTCTTCTTCTCTGCCGCGGCCAAACGTGCCGCCTCTTCAGATTTCTTTTTCTCCAATTGGGCTAAACGGTCAGCCTCCTCCTGTTCCTTTTTCTTACGCTCCACCTCAGCTAAACGTTGGCGTTCCAAGGCAGCAAAACGTTCCTCCTCTTCCCTTTTCTTTTTCTCTTCTTCGGCCCTACGTGCCGCCTCCTCCTCTCTCTTTTTATGTTCTTCTGCCTCCTTGATTGCCTTTTCAGCAAAGTGTTTGAGGCGACGTTGTTCAATGATGGCAGAACGTACAACCCCAATCCTTGCTTCCAAGGCAGTGATTTTGTCAAAATCCTCTTCGGCGGCCTGTTCAGCTTCAAGAACAGCCTGTTGAGCGTTGAGTTCAACGATCTTGGCAGCGTAGACGGCGGGGGTTTCATATGAAGTCATATTGGTGAACGGTGAGCGAGTGATATCTGCGTAGAGCAAAGAAGGAAAATGCAGGTAGATGATATGAGATAGCACGTAGAAGATATGAACAATTAATTTGCAAGGGTTTCTCTCTCTAAAACACGCAGTGTAAGGTGCACTATGTGTTTGACCCGAGGGGGTATTTATAGTGGTGCTGTAGCGGTTCGAATTCTGTGGCGTAGAGTGAGCCACGTGTCCACCAGCCAG
The DNA here is from genome assembly GCA_954870475.1 of Euphrasia confusa. Classification (NCBI taxonomy): domain Eukaryota; kingdom Viridiplantae; phylum Streptophyta; class Magnoliopsida; order Lamiales; family Orobanchaceae; genus Euphrasia; species Euphrasia confusa. Next base: position 2,429,538 of record OX940969.1, on the reverse strand, counting down.
CCAAGCGTAGAAGCGGATCAGCAGATGCAAATGGCACAGCGTGCAAGAGGGGCGTAGAGCAGCTCATGCGCGTTGATCACAACAATTGTAGTACAACGTACCTGCAAAACAGAAACCAAACAAACCAACGCACCACAATCATATAGAAGCGTGTAACCAAAATACTTAGAGAAAGATAGAATAAAATAAACCAAATAGAATGGCAGGTAGATCAACGGTGGAGAGAGTGACAAAAGCACTTGGTCAACCGCATCGGTGGAGTGTGATGAACTGCCAGAGTGTGTCCACGAGTCAGGTAGTACAACGTATTAGCATCAACCTAGATCAAATAGTTACACGCGCTGCAAAAGAGGTTATGGGTAGGACAACCATACATATAATGTAAAATCAGCAAACAGCACAATAAGCAAAGAGTAACACGTTAGACAGGAACGACGTTCATGAGAACTCAAAGTAGCACACGTAGAGCAGGAGTAAATACACATAGACACACGTCGAATTACCCAGATTTCAAATTTACTCAAAAAGTGTCTTGTCCAACGAAGCCTAAAGAAGCACTTCAAGGGTAGAACAGCTATGCTTCGTCGAACAGCAGTCCTCTGCAAAATTTAATAACACGAAATACAGTTAAAGGCATAACAAGCACACACAAAGTGGACGTACGTACCACCACACAGAGAATCAAAATCGCTGGAAAGAACATTAAGTAGAGATATTAGAGGTAGAGTGACAGTGCTTTATGGACGGTATTGCTATTTTGGCCAGTTCAACGTGTAATCACGACCATTTCGTTTGCTTTTTCAAGCGTAGAGCAGGCTTATTAGTACCCAATCAGAGGGGTGTTATAGATGATGTTTCCTTATATATTTTGTTTTGTTTTCATCATTATATGTATAAAACCATGTCTTTTGCATTTGCCCGAAGACCAAGTCAATCAAGACCCGATCCATCGAGGAAATCTTTAGGTCGACTTTTCCTGCTAGACATAGAGCAAACAAGTTTACTCCAATGAATTGCTTATATAAATATTTAAAGAACAGTATGTCCAAATACTACGACACTTTGCAGCTGTCAACAACTAACCTCACCTTGCTCTACCTCATGGTTCCATTGAGAAAATAAACGGCTGTGGGTGGAGGTAGCCAATTGCGGCCTACTACCCTTCAAGATGAGGTCATGCAGAGAGACTTCCGTAGGTTCAAAAATCTTTCCGAAGCAAGTGGTTTTGTGAAGAAGTCTGAGAGTTGTTTCTCCGTAGGCACATGCTCCATTACAACCTTACCCCGTTCTACCAAGTCTCGAATGAAGTGATGTCGTATGTCAATATGCTTGGTCTTTGAGTGTTGTACCGGATTCTGACTTATCTTTATAGCACTTTGGTTGTCACATTTTAAAGTGAGGGGCGTGCTCTCAATTTGATAGTCGGCAAGCATTTGTTGAAGCCATAGCATTTGGGTACAACAACTCCCAGCAGCCACATATTCGGATTCGGCGGTAGATAAAGCAATGCAATTTTGCTTCTTGCTATGCCATGAAACAAGATTGTTGCCTAAGAAGCAACACCCACCGCTAGTGCTCTTCCTTTCATCATTGTCACCAGCCCAATCTGCATCTGCAAAACCAACAAGATAAGAAGAAGTATCTTTAGTGTACCATAGACCAAGGTTGGTAGACCCGGCCACATATCGAAGGATACGTTTCACAGCAGCTAGATGTTCTTCTTTTGGTTGGGCTTGGTAGCGGGCGCAAAGACACACACTATACATGATGTCCGGGCGAGTGGCGGTGAGGTAGAGCAGGCTTCCAATAAGGGACCTATAGGTAGAGATGTCAACATCCTTGCCCTGCTCTGCCTTGCTCAACTTGTCCGTGGTAGCCATTGGTGTCTTCATGTGCTTGGCGTCCGCCATATCAAACTTCTCGAGCATGTTGATGGCATACTTGGTCTGAGAGACAAACATACCATTGTGACGTTGCGAGATTTGAAGACCAAGAAAATGACTTAGCTCCCCCTCCAAGCTCATTTGAAAAGAGGAAGCCATAGCGTTCGTGAATTCTTTTACCAAGTGGTCGTGGGTAGCACCAAACACAATGTCGTCGACATAAATCTGTGCAATGAGCATTTCGTTCCCAACAATTTTGATGAAGAGGGTAGTGTCTGCATTCCCACGAGTGAACCCAAACTTCAAGAGAAAATCCGTAAGGCAACTATACCATGCACGAGGTGCTTGCTTCAAGCCGTAGAGGGCCTTATGGAGGAGGTAGACATGATCCGGCTTGTGTGGGTCTACAAAGCCCTTTGGTTGTTCAACATAAGCCTCTTCGTCCAACACTCCATTAAGGAAAGCCGCCTTCACATCCATTTGTCTCAAAGGAATATTTTTGTGACATGCCACCGCAATGAGCAAGCGGATGGACTCTATGCGTGCAACCGGGGCAAAAGTTTCCTCAAAATCTATTCCTTCTACCTGGGTATACCCTTGAGCAACCAGTCGTGCCTTGTTACGCACTATTTGATTGAACTCGTTGGTTTTATTTTTGTAAATCCACTTGGTGCCAATGACATTCACTCCTCTTGGTCTTGGGACCAAAGACCACACCTTATTTCGTTCGAACTCATGTAGCTCTTCCTGCATTGCCGCAATCCAAAACTCATCTAGAATGGCTTCCTTTATATTTTTGGGCTCAATTTCGGAGACGAAGCTCATTATACCCACATCTGGAGATAAGAGAGCCAAATTTGAGAGAGTGGTAGGATCGCTTGCGAGGAAGGGGTCCGTATGACGGGTAGAGCGGGTAACCCTTTGATTTAAATCACCAATCATTTGTTGATCTGGATGCCTCTTACGGATGTAGGCGGGTGGTCCCGAGTTCGGCACTCCGGTAGAGGTAGAGGCCCCTGTGGTGCCCTCAGCAGGGTTAGAGTTACCGTGATTTAGACTTTCATCATCACTCTCTGAGGGGGTAGAGTCACCAGAGTTGTGAGATGTGGAAATTCCATTGAGTTGGACACAGGGTCCTTTTCCTTGATCTACCTCCCCCTCAACCAACACTTCCGTTGTGGGTAGAACAGAGTCAAAATCGTTTCGTTGCAAGGTAGGCTTAGACGGTTTTTCATGAAAATGATGCTCGTCAAACTTAATATTTGTGGACTCTTGTACCGTCTTAGTCCGTAAGTTGAACACTCGATAGGCATGGCTGTTAAGGGCATAGCCGACAAAAATAGCCTTGTCCGACCTAGAATCAAACTTCTTCAACGGATCTCTGTTCATTCAAGATATAGCAAAGGCACCCATACACACGAAGATGTGCCACGTTTGGTTTCTTGGAAGTTAATAGTTCATAAGCCGTACATTGAGTACCGGCTCGAATGCTGATCCGGTTGACCACATAACAGGCCGCACTCAAGGCCTCTGCCCAAAACCCCTTTGCCATGCCCGCAGCCACCAACATAACTCTTGTCATTTCCTGTAGAGTCCGGTTCTTCCTCTCTACAATTCCGTTTTGTTGTGGTGTCTTAGGAGCAGAGAATTCATGATGAATCCCTTTGCGAGTGCAATATTCAACGAATACCCCGTTTTGAAATTCACCACCATGATCGCTTCTGATACGTTGAACCCTTTTGGCGTAGGTGGTGCGAATTCTACGGGCTAAAGATCGAAAGGCTTCAAACGCCTCATCCTTTGTGCCAAGAAAATTTACCCAGGTATACCTAGAAAAATCATCAACAATGACAAGGGTATACCACTTGTTTCCCAAACTTTGCACTTCCATGGGACCCATAAGGTCCATATGAAGAAGCTCAAAGCACTCAGTAGTACAGTTGTGGGTAGAGATGGCTGGGTGAGGAGATCTAGTTTGTTTTCCCATTTGACAGTCTCCACACACTCTCTTGCCAATCTTGGGTAGACTATCTATGCCTCTGACTGCTTGAATTTGAACCAACTTCTCAAGATTTCGAAGGCTGGTATGTCCAAGTCTTTGATGCCAAATATCAATCTCGTCATGGGTAGAGGCACTTAGACAAGACTCAGTGATGGCGTAGCAGTTGTTCTTTGCACGAGCAGCGGTGAGGATGCACTCTCCTTTGGCATTATACACTTCACAACTTTCTTTGTTGAACTTAACATTTAGTTCATCATCACATAGTTGACTAATGCTTATGAGATTAGCACACAACCCATCGACCAATAGAACGTTTTTTAGAGCGGGTAGACCCTTCACATTCAAAGTTACACTTCCAACTATGCTTCCCTTTGCCCCACCTCCATAGGTAACGGGGCCACCGGAATGAGGAACGAAGTCGATCAAGGAGTCTTTGGTGCCGGTCATATGTCGAGAGCACCCACTATCAAAGTACCACGTCTCCTTCGTCGTACCTTTAGCCACTGTGAAAGCAACATTGCATATCACCTCTTCCTTTCTCCTCCATACTTGCTTTGGTTTAGTGTCCTTTGCTGTGGGTAGAGCAGCTTTAATCTTCCAAACCTGTATTGTCTTGCCATGCGTATATTTAGGAGAGGGTCTCCGAATTTGTTTTAAAACAACTCCATTAGAGTTTAAGTCGTCGGCACGCTTATAGCAGAACGGTTTGATATGTCCCTTCTTCCCACAATAATGACACACATAAATACGCTTGTAATAGGTAGAAGGAGTCTTCATTTTCTGAGTGGTCATGCCCGTAGCAGGGCTTAGTAAGGGAGTAGACCCGGACGATCGATCCTTTTGAGTGGATTTAGTAGTAGCGTTGTGTGCCTTGGATCGATTCGAGAAATTTCGTGTAAAATTTTTCTTGTCATGGGTAGACTCGAATTTAGTCACGGGTAGAGCAGCGTTGGAGATCGGTGTCAACGAGGACAATGAAGCAAGTTTGGGTTGAGGAACAATATTTGCACGTTTGAGAATTTTAACCTTTGAGGTAGAGGTCACATTGCCTTTGGATGTATGAGCATCCTCCGGCTTGACCCCATTCGTTTCAACGATAGTTTTGTTTTTAGCATGCACAAACTTAGAAAGCGTATAAGGAGAGTCAGAGTAAACGGAATCAAAAGTTTCCTTAAATCCAAGCCCAAAATGCTTGGTGTTGACACAACCCAACATATTATCAAGTTTAGAGGTGCCAGTGTTTAGTTTCTTGAAAAGACAATCAGCAACATCAAGTTTATCTTTCACTTGGTAGAGTTCCTTGGTGCGCATAGCATAGCCTTCTTCCATCTTGGCAAGGGAATCTCTCAGGTAATCTTTCTCCGCGTTGTCCTTCTTCACAATAGCCTCGAGCTCACTTGCCTTCTTCAACGCTCTCTCCAACTCCAACTTCACTATCTCAAACTCTCTCTTGCTCACCTTCTCAGCATCAAGGGTAGAATCAGCTTTCTTCTTGGTCATGCCCCCAGCCAGATAGTTGGGGGTAGAACTAGCAGCCTTCTCAGTTATGCCTGCAACCACAGAGGTATAACAAAAGATATTTTCATGAGTAGCCAAGTCAGATTGATCTACCTCGAACTCTTCATCACTCTCATCATCAATAGCACTTAGGAGTGCATTAACTTCATTGGGCTCTACCATCTTTCCCTTGTCGTCGTCAGATGAGTACAAGGCATCATCACCATCAAACACCAAGTAACTCACATCCATGTTGTTCTTCCGATGCAAGTTAGGACATTCATTCTTCACATGCCCCATCCCCTTGCACTCAAAGCATTTGATTCGAGACATGTCCTTGCTGGGGGCGCCACTAACAAATATCCGACTTGGGGTATACCCACTGCGGTTGGTGGCGGGTGGAGTGGAGAAAGAATTCCCAGGGCTCCTCTGATTTCGGAATTGCTTGAACCTCCTCTTCCTCTTGATGTCTTGACGAACAAGGTAGCTCACGGCATCTTGAATGGCGATGAACTTGTCGGGATTTGGAGAGTCAAGAAGAGAAAGGGCCTCACTTTCATCATCGGAGTCTTCGGCAAGAAAAGCATTACTCTCGGTAGAGTGAGGAGAGTGGGTAGAGTTGGCCTTGTTGGGGGTAGAGCTGGACGCGTTCTGTGAGATTGCAAGGGCCTTCATGGAGTTTTCAAATGGAGCCATAGAGTAAGATTTGTCTTTCAACTTTAAGTTCAATTCGTAGTTCTTCAAGTGACTCATTATCTCGTTGTAATCGCCCGATAGACCAAGCTTCGTGTCTTCCATCGTAGTCACCTTGACGCTAAACTTCTCGGTTACACCTCGTAAAACCTTGGTGCAGATGAGTGGTGGGGGTATGGGATCTCCAAGCTCTTGGCATTCACTCACAATGGCCATGATTTTGTTAAAGAAAGAGTCAAGGTCTTCATCTTCCCTCATTTCGAGCCGGTGAAAGGTAGTGGTGAGTCCTCTGATCTTGGACCTCTTGATACTATCACTCCCTTCACACATTCGTTCCAATGTGTCCCACACATGCTTGGCCGAAGTAAGATGTCTCACCACAGAGAACATGTGGACATCGATGAGGTCAGTGATAATGTGGATGGCCTTGGAATTGAAAGTGGCGGCTTCATGTTCGGCCGTGGTCCATGTGGACTCATCCTTTGCGATTGTGTCGCCATCTTTGTCAACTATTGTTGGTGCTTGCCAGCCGTTCTGTTAAATTCCAAATGGGGGTGTTCAAGTGCGGTCCCACGCCTAGCGCACACACGGCACACACGAGAGCGGGAGCCTGAATATGCACTAGAGAGCCTCAATCTATCTCAAAACCATATGGTACTAAGTAGGAGAACTCCCTAGGCTTATATCATAGACTCCCCTCTCACAATTATTCGATGTGGGACAACTCACAAGTGGTCTTCAACACACCCCCTCCACTTGTGAGTCCTAGTCAAAGGGTGGTTATAACCACTCACAAACAGGATCGAGCTCCCGCTCTGATACCATGTCAAATTTCAAATGGGGGTGTTCAAGTGCGGTCCCACGCCTAGCGCACACACGAGAGCGGGAGCCTGAATATGCACTAGAGAGCCTCAATCTATCTCAAAACCATATGGTACTAAGTAGGAGAACTCCCTAGGCTTATATCATAGACTCCCCTCTCACAATTATTCGATGTGGGACAACTCACAAGTGGTCTTCAACACACCCCCTCCACTTGTGAGTCCTAGTCAAAGGGTGGTTATAACCACTCACAAACAGGATCGAGCTCCCGCTCTGATACCATGTCAAATTCCAAATGGGGGTGTTCAAGTGCGGTCCCACGCCTAGCGCACACACGAGAGCGGGAGCTTGAATATGCACTAGAGAGCCTCAATCTATCTCAAAACCATATGGTTCTAAGTAGGAGAACTCCTTAGGCTTATATCATAGACTCCCCTCTCACAATTATTCGATGTGGGACAACTCACAAGTGGCCTTCAACACACCCCCTCCACTTGTGAGTCCTAGTCAAAGGGTGGTTATAACCACTCACAAACAGGATCGAAACCTGCTCTGATACCATGTTAAATTCCAAATGGGGGTGTTCAAGTGCGGTCCCACGCCTAGCGCACACACGGCACACACGAGAGCGGGAGCCTGAATATGCACTAGAGAGCCTCAATCTATCTCAAAACCATATGGTACTAAGTAGGAGAACTCCCTAGGCTTATATCATAGACTCCCCTCTCACAATTATTCGATGTGGGACAACTCACAAGTGGTATTCAACACGTTCAACACGGCACCCCACACACGTGAGTCCACGTTCTTCAACTTCAACCTTGTCTTGCTCTTCCAGTAAGAGTAGTTTGTAGAATTGAGGATGACGGGCTTGACAACGGTGAATGACTCCATCGTAGAATCTCTTCCTAGGATCACACCAAAGGTGGTGAACCTCGCTCTGATACCAATTGAAATTGTGTACTTTGTACTTGGTTCTACCTAGAACTAGAATGTAAAGGGTAGTGTACAAACACTTAACACAATTTGGAGATTCTAAAAGAAAACTCTTTTATATATCTTGTAAAGGGTGGAACCACTTACAAACACATCTACAAAATTCTAGCGAATCTTGTAGAAAGGTCAACACGACCAAAAACTAAGTCTACGTAGAACTAATCTAGCGACGCGTACTACGAAGACTAAACTGAGGGTAGAACCGGAGCTTTCTAGCGAAGTCTCTCGGTCTACAAATTTTCTCTCTCTAGAAAATGTCAAATCAATACATGAATAGTGAATTCCAACAACCCGGTATTTATAGGAGTCGAGTATTAGGGTTTCCGGAATTCACGCTTAATGGGCCGAGCCCAAAGCATCTCCATGGAATATTCGAGATTCCATTTTTCCGTACTTGACGAACCCAGCTCTACGCACCGCCACACTAGCGTGTTCTTCGTGCTTCGAGCTAGTGGTGGGCATAGCTGGAATACTTAGTGTTCTTCATTGGACTATCATTCTTCTAGCGAAGTCTTCTAGTCGCACCCGCAGCTGGCTTCATTCCTTAGCAGTCATTCGTCCAGCCCTTACGTGTAGTTATGCTTGCACCGCGTCCGTCAAGGTGTTAGCTCTGATTCAAGGTCTTCACGGTAAGCCTTAAACTCTCTGATTGGTAGTGCGTTGGTGAACTCACATTTCACTCTGATCCACGTTGAATCACATTGATGAATTAGCTCGTTCAACGCTGACGCACTGATGTAACTCCATGATGCTTGTAGAGCCCAAGTCTGCTTGTTCCACGCTAATGAACCGTGGTCACGCGTTGAGCCACTTGTTAATTCCACAGTTCATACAGCTCGTTCTACGTTGACCTAGCAGACTTGTATGAATTAATGAATATAAATCATACAAACATAAAACATGAATTTACTACAAAACAAAGTGTATAGTTCAACGTAGTTCAAACAAGAACAACGTGGTTCTATGTTGAACTAGGAAGAACTACACACTAACAACTTCTACCATTAATCTGTTCAGTGATAGCAAGGTAGCTTTGGCCATGGCTGCAAACCCTGTGCTACATGATAGGACCAAGCATGTGGAGATAGACTGCCATTTTGTAATCGAAAAGGTGCAGGAAGGGCTTGTTCATATGCTGTATGTATCTACCAAGTTGCAGGTAGCTGATTTGTTCACAAAGGCTTTGGGATCTGATCAATTACATCAGTTGCTGGACAAGTTGGGAGTCAGTGAATACAAGCTGAGGGTCAGTGATGGACTCTCAACTTGAGGGGGAGTGTTGACGATGATGATATGCTGCATATTTGTAATATGCGCATAATTTCGTTTGGCCTTTTATATGTTGTTTCTTTGTTTAAATAAAAGACTGTGAAGGGTATATTAGTCTTTTATGTTTGACTAGTATAAGAAACACAAGTGTAGCTCTTTGAGAGGTTAATGCGATTACAATTTGAATTCCCGTTTTTCACTTTTACTGTTCCTTCCCTCTTCTCTCTCAACTTCACACAATACACGCGACCCATGCCGGCTACTTCCACGGCGTTTCTCCGGTGAAGTTCCGGCGTATGTTTTCTACATCCATGAATCAAGAAATAAATTTGAGAAAGACAACACAGATTCATGGGGAAATGGAGGGAATAAAAGAACTCGAAAATAAAATTGAGGTTTCGATAATCGGTGTCTGAAAAATAAAATGATAATGACGATGATGATAAGGGGAGGAGTGTATGTTTCGTTGATTTCCTTAGTTAGGTTTTCATATTTTACTCTCGTAGACACGTACCCTGAATTTCATAAGAAAAAAGGGATAAATTGTTGTTCGTAAAAAAATAGAATATTTTTATTAAATTTAAAAAATAACATTAACATTAAAAAATAAGTTAATCAATTTGCATTTAAAGTAAAGAAATGATAGTAAATTGCAAATTTGATGAGGTATGTATACATAGAAATGATGAGGTATGTATACACATGATGAGGGAGAAGAATGCACCAAATTATTCCTATAAATATAAATATGGTGTAGCGTGTAAAGATAATATGATATTGAAGTAACTAAACCAAATACACAAATATACATTCTAATGGAGTACAATACAATTTTATAAATTTATTCTAAATATTTTATTATTGTTATAAATATATATATTATTGTGAATGACTTGTTGACTAAGTCAGAAACCCTAGATTGTATGTTATATAAAGGGGTCTCCCCTCATTAATAAATTCATTCAATTCTCTCTCAATTCTCTCAACTCTCTTTACTTCATAACACGTTATCAGCACGAGAAGCTCAACCGCGTTCTTCATCCAAGTTTTGTTCACCCAAGATCTGAAATACAAGGCAAGAATTTATATTCTGTTTATATTTATTAAATAATTATAAATATATCTACTTCTTCTCCCTTCTTCACAAAAGTAATATGTTCCCGAAGAACATATAATCTGATATTCCTGAAGTAATATCATGTGTTCCTGAAGAACATTATAATTTGATATTCCTGAAGTAATATCAAATCAATTATCCTGAGTAAATCATTTAATTTTTAATGTTCCTGAAGAACATGATATTCCTGAAGAAATATCAAATCTAAAAAATTAAATGTTTCTGAAGAACATCGTGATGTGATATGATATTCCTGCAGAAATATCAAATTGATTACATACTAATTATCTCGAATAACATCTCTGAAAAATCGAGATCTAATGTATCTTATTTTGTAGATACTCATGGCAAACATCGCGAAACTAGATTTCGTTGAACTGGATATATTTGGGAAGAATTATTTATCGTGGAACCTTGATGCTGAGATTCACTTGATCTCCAAGGGTTTGGGTGAGACAATCAAAGAGGCAAACACGTCATCCCCGCAGGATCGTGCAAAATCACTCATATTCCTTCGTCATCATATTCATGAAGGATTGAAAGTTGAGTATCTCACTGTCAAAGATCCCCACGTCTTATGGAAAAATTTGGCTAATAGATTTGATCACCAAAAGACCATTGTCCTCCCTAAAGCACGCTACGAGTGGATGCATCTCCGCTTACAAGATTTCAAAACTGTTAGCGAGTACAATTCTGAACTATTCAGAATAACGTCAAAATTAACTCTGTGCGAAGAAAAGATCAATGAAGAGGATATGATGGAAAAGACGTTCTCCACATTTCATGCATCAAATGTGCTCCTGCAGCAGCAATACCGTCTGCGTGGCTTCAAAAAGTATTCTGAGCTCATATCATGTTTGTTAGTAGCAGAACAGAACAATGAGCTACTGATGAAAAATCATGAGAAACGACCAACTGGATCCACACCGTTGCCTGAAGCAAATGTTAATGAACGTAGATGTGGTCGTGGTAATGGGCGAGGACGTGGACGTGGATACGAACAAGGACGTGGCCGTGGGAGGTCTCATGGGCGAAATAATTGGCAAAATAATCAGCAAGGTAGTAGCTTCAAAAGGCATAAGCCAAACGAGAACAAGGTGCGCGAAGAAAAATGCTATAGATGTGGAATTGTGGGGCATTGGAGTCGTGCCTGTCGCACGGCTAAACACCTTGTTGAGCTCTACCAGAATTCTATCAAAGGAAAAGGTAAAGTAGAGACCAATCTTGTTGATTACAATGACTCAATCTTTGAGGATTATGATGGCCCAGTTGACATCACAAAATTGGAGACCTCTGACTTCTTTGAGGACCCGAATGGCAATATTGATAATCTGATTGGCAATGGCGTATTGGAAAACATGGAAAACATTGATTAGTTTATTTTCAAAGCATTTTCGTTTTGATCAAAATGTTTAGATCATTTTAATAATTTATCGTACTTTGTTTATCTTTTCAAAATAAATTTTAAAACTATTTTATTTTTATAGATGGATGAATGTCTTGCCGATAGCGCCACCACCCATACAATACTTCGAGATAAAAAGTATTTTATAAACTTGACATTTGCAAAGAACAATGTCGTTACAATTTCTGGTGCATCCAGTATTATTGAAGGCTCCGGAAGAGCTAGTGTTATCTTGCCAAATAACACCATACTAGACCTAAAAGATGCATTGTATTCTAGCAAATCGAGAAGGAATTTGCTAAGTTTTAAAGATATTCGTTGTAATGGATATCACATAGAAACAATGCATGAAAATCATATTGAATATCTGTGCATAACTTATTTTGAATCTGGAAGAAAACAGATAAAAGAAAAACTGCAATCACTTCCATCTGGCATGTATGGAACCGTGATTAAATCAGTTGAAGCAAATAATGTAATGAACCAGAAGTTCACTAATTCACAAGCTTTAATGCTTTGGCATGATCGACTTGGGCATCCTGGGACAACTATGATGCGTCGAATCATTGGTAATTCAAATGGGCACCAACTAAAGGATAAGGTGATCCTTTTAGCGAATGAATATCCATGTAGTGCGTGTTCGCAAGGCAAGTTAATCATTAGACCTTCTGTTACGAAGGTTAATGCAGAATGTCCAACATTCTTAGAAAGAATCCAAGGAGATATTTGTGGACCAATACATCCACCATGTGGACCATTTCGTTATTTCATGGTGTTGATTGATGCTTCCACACGATGGTCGCATGTTTGCTTGCTCTCTACAAGAAACGCAGCATTCGCTAAATTACTTGCTCAAATGATAAAATTACGAGCACAATTCCCTGACTACTCAATCAAGAAAATTCGTCTTGACAATGCTGCCGAATTCAAGTCGGAAGCATTCGATAACTATTGTATGTCAATTGGAATTGAAGTTGAACATTCGGTAGCTCATGTTCACACACAAAATGGTTTAGCTGAATCGTTTATAAAACGTCTCCAGTTAATTGCTAGACCATTACTTATGAAAACAAAGCTCCCACAATCTGTTTGGGGACATGCCATACTGCATGCTGCTTCACTGATTCGTATAAGGCCTACACATTATCATCAGTATTCGCCTTTACAACTTGCAGTTGGTCAAGAACCTAATATATCACATCTAAAGATCTTTGGTTGTGCGGTCCAAGTTCCGATTTCACCCCCACAACGTACAAAGATGGGTCCCCAACGGAGGCTTGGAATTTATGTTGGGTTTGACTCACCATCAATAATTAGGTATCTTGAACCATTAACAGGGGATTTGTTTACTGCAAGATTTGCAGATTGTCATTTTGATGAAATGACTTTTCCCACTTTGGGTGGAACAAAATTGAATACTGATAATCCTCGTATTATCTCTTGGAATGAAAAAACATTGTCACACTTTAATCCTCGAAATAAGTTGTGTGAGGAGGAAGTTGTAAAGATCATTAATTTGCAAAGAATCGCAAATCAACTTCCCGATGCTTTTGTTGATACAACAAAAGTGACAAAATCACATATACCAGCAGTAAATACTCCTGCAAAAATTGATGTCCCTGAAGGGCAAATTAACATAGCAAATGAGTCTCAAATACGCCAAAAGCGTGGTCGACCACCCGGTGCAAAAGATATTGTACCGAGAAAGAGAAAAGTACATGTACAAGAGAAAACTCATACTCAAGCTATGGATAAGATATTGATTGATCAATCAAATGAAAATGAAGTCGTTCCTGAAGAACCGTTAGTGCCCGAAAATAATGAGATCGCAATTAATTATTTATCATCTCATAAATTATGGGAGCGAACTAATGTTGTCATGGATAACATATTCGCCTTTAATATGGCACTTGAAATAATGCAAAATGAGGATCCTGAACCACAATCTATGAAAGATTGTCAAGTTAGAAGTGATTGGCCAAAATGGAAAGAAGCCATACAAGCAGAATTAAATTCATTGGAAAAACGAAAAGTTTTTGGACCTGTAGTCCGAACTCCTAAAAATGTAACCCCTGTAGGGTACAAATGGGTTTTTGTAAGAAAAAGAAATGAAGATAATGAAATTACAAGATACAAAGCTCGACTTGTAGCCCAAGGCTTCTCACAAAGGCCAGGAATTGATTACGAGGAGACATATTCTCCAGTAATGGACACTATAACATTCAGATTTTTAATAAGTCTGACCGTGTCACAAAAGCTCGATATACGCCTTATGGACGTAGTAACTGCGTATTTGTATGGTTCACTCGATAGTGACATTTACATGAAAGTTCCTGAAGGACTTAAAATACCACAAGCAAATGATACATGCCCTAGAACTATGTTCTCAATCAAGTTGCAAAGATCCCTGTATGGATTAAAACAATCCGGGCGAATGTGGTACAATCGTCTTAGTGAATACTTGCTGAAAGAGGGATATAAAAATGACGACCTATGCCCTTGCGTTTTCATAAAGAAAACAAATGTTGGATTTGCAATAATTGCAGTTTATGTTGATGATTTAAATTTGATAGGAACTCCTGAAGAGCTCAACAAAACTGCAAATTACTTGAAAAATGAATTTGAGATGAAAGATTTAGGAAAAACTAAGTTTTGTCTGGGTTTGCAAATTGAGCATATCAAAGATGGATTATTTGTTCATCAATTATCGTATACAGAAAAATTGCTAAAACGATTTAATATGGATCAAGCATACCCATTGGATTCACCAATGGTTGTTCGTTCACTTGATGTGAAAAAGGATCCATTTCGTCCACTTGAAGATGGGGAAACAATTCTTGGTTCTGAAGTACCATACTTAAGTGCAATTGGTGCATTAACTTATCTTGCTAATTGCACTCGGCCTGATATAGCATTTTCTGTTAATCTCCTCGCGAGATATAGCTCTGCACCCACTAAAAGACATTGGAATGGTGTTAAGCACATACTGCGATACCTAAAGGGTACCATTGACTTAGGTTTATTCTATTCACAAAATTTGGGATCTTCTTTAGTTGGATATGCAGATGCAGGTTATCTTTCAGATCCACATAAAGCAAAATCACAAACGGGATACGTTTTTACTCGTGGAGGAACTGCCATATCATGGAGATCTGTGAAACAAACATTGACGGCAACATCTTCAAATCATTCTGAAATTATTGCAATTCACGAAGCAAGTCGAGAGTGCGTATGGCTAAGGAATATGACTCACTACATCCAATCATCATGTGACCTTGGCTCTACAAAGGATGGTCCAACAATACTATTCGAAGACAATGCCGCTTGCATAACACAACTCAAAGGAGGCTACATCAAAGGAGACAGAACAAAGCACATCTCTCCAAAGTTCTTCTACACACACGAGCTTCAGAAGAATGGCGAAATTGAAGTTCAAAAAGTACGATCAATTGACAACTTAGCCGACCTATTCACGAAGTCATTACCAACTACCATTTTCAAGAAACTAGTCAATGGAATTGGTATGCGTCGACTCAAGGATGTTCAGTAATCTAAATCAGGGGGAGCAAGCTGTACTCTTTTTCCTTCGTTCAGGTTTTGTCCCACTGGGTTTTCCTGACAAGGTTTTAACGAGGCAGCAATCCTATAAATAGTCATTCAAGGGGGAGTGTTATAAATATATATATTATTGTGAATGACTTGTTGGCTAAGTCAGAAACCCTAGATTGTATGTTATATAAAGGGGTCTCCCCTCATTAATAAATTCATTCAATTCTCTCTCAATTCTCTCAACTCTCTTTACTTCATAACAATTATTTTATAGTTATGTAGTGATTTAATTATCAACACAGTTGGTCTTCTACTTTGTAGAACTTTACATAAGTGCTTTATTTCTCTTTTGCAGTGACAAATCTTAATCTTATCAATGTAGTTTGTTATGATCTTACAGTGAAACTTTACACATGCACTTTATTTCTTTATTTTCTTTACTTTGCAATAACAAATCTTAATCTTATGTGCTAAGTAGTACTGTATTAATTATCAACATAAGGCGTCTGCAACTTTGCCGAACTTTACGTGTGAACTTCTCTCAAACATACTACAGTACTTATGTTCCAAAAAATTATTTACACTTTTTTGAGAAAATACTTTTTATTTTGTATCTTTGGTGCATTGCGCCTTTACTTCCCCAAGATAGGATAACATTAACAATAACATCAAAAAAGCTAATCATGGATGCCCATTTTCCTGGGAACATCAATTGAAAAGGAGAATAGATGATCCCAAGTATCATTGACAAAGAGGGTTACATAATCATGTGGTAGGTATTGTTCAAGAAAACTGTGTTGCCTTATGATATGGCACAATTAAATGAAAACGAATATCCAAAGTCCGTGTTATTCAAACTTGGAGAAATATTTTGTGCATCAAGCATACGTAGCCGCTGCCCGTTTTTTGCCTCTTACACAAAGAAACAAAGAAAATAAATATAGAAGACGATTTTCGAACTCTGAGCTCAAGTAATATCGGGCCCTAAACAAGAGCTTCAGTTTGTGGGTTCCCACAAGAGTGTAGTCTCGGCAAGTAATGAAGTCACAACGTAAGGATCCATGTTAGAAGCTGGACGCCTATCTTCCAAATAACCTAATGCCAAAAAAAAAAATATATATATATATATATATATAAAATAAAAAGATTAACCACAGTATATGGTTGATTATAGTGATAGAAAATGTGCGTGATCTTTTGCTACCTTTTCCATTCTTCTCAGTGTCACGTCCCACACGAATCGAGCATCCACGATTAGCAACACCCTGAAGCGACATGCATATAAGGAAATGAATTTTGTTGATTTCTCTTCAATTGGTGTAATTATGTAACATGCATGTTTTTTGAAAAGACATTGCCTACCCATGAAAATTGGTCGATGCTTGCAGTTTCATGCTTTCCTGTCAGTCGTCTCTCATTTCCTTCTCCATAAGCACTTATGTGCTCTTTGTGACGAAGGGATAAGTTATGAATCGCTTTCTTTATTACTTCAAAACCACCTTCTTCTCTCATACTCTTAGTGCTGAAAAATGAAAATTCAGATGATCATACACAAGTAATTGAAAATCAAAATTAATAACATTCGAAAATAGATATAATACCTATAATTGGTGTGACATCCAGCACCATTCCAGTCACCCTAGAGTATTACAACATAACGAGCAAAATAGATTTTCATACATCTTGGTTAAAAAAACGAGTGAAAAAAAGTGCTCGTATTATTTAAAAACAAGAAAAAAAATGGGAAGTGACATTACCTCAATTGGTTTTGGATCAAGAGTGAGTACAACTCCAGCTTGTTCTGTAATCCTCTGTCAAGACGGAACAGAATTAAAATATGGATATATATATATGCACGAGCAAGTATAAATATCTAATTGAGCAATACATTATTACACGATTCTGCTCCTTAATTCGGGTACTTACAGTACCGTCGATAGAAAGCTAGATATTCGTCTCTGGATATTTTAGATATTAATACAACATTCTCTTAATATATGAATTTTAAGAAGAAAAAAATGAAGATACAAAGCATACCTCAAGGAGATACCTCGCGCACCAGATGTGATCTCCAGCTTCAATTCCGACACTGGGACCAACTTGAAACTCCCACTGAAAAAGCAAAAACAAACAAAAATCGACACTATAAATGTAGGCAGGACTACAACCAACATACATGTTGTTCGATTAGTTATGAACAAATAAGAGTCAAGTAAATATACCTGACCAGGCATAACCTCTCCATTGGTACCACTGATATTGATTCCAGCATATAAGCATGCTTTATAATGAGCATCCGATATATCTCTTCCAAAAGACTTGTCAGCTCCAGCACCACAATAATATGGGCCCTAATAGTTAACAAAATACATGATTATGATCATTGACCATTATTAGCTCGTTTTTTTTTGCTTTCAAACATGAAAAGAAGAAAGAAGGCACAAAGCTTGTAAGCCTTTTAAGTAAGATAAACATAGACTTTCCATTTCAAGGTACCCGTTGAGCTGAAAAAAAAACATATATTAAATTAAACTCTTCTCAAATAACCAAGTTAGAGATCAAAAGAATCTCATGTCAATGTAATGATCATTGACCATTACAAACTTGATTACTTACTCTGAAACAAGAAAGGGATTAAAAAAAAAAAAAAGCAAACACAAATCTTGTACTATAATATTTTTAAGAAAAAATGATACCTGGGGGCCAGGGTAACCTCCGGCGGGCCATCCGAGTGGCCATTTCACATTAGCTTGTAGTAAGGTGTACTCTTGTTCGATGCCAAACCTAATTTGAGTTGATTACAAAAGTGGCCTATGATTACTATCTATATACGAAACACAAAATAGAGAAAGCTGGAAACACTGCAATCTAAATTAGATATCATTATTCATAATCCTATTGGGATTTAAAAAATTACACAGGTTATACTTTGAAAATTACAAAAACTACCATTTAGGTTACGCTTGGCATTTACATTTTCAAACTGTTGTAATTGGGGCTAAGGGAAATTGTCGACCTAATATTCGTCATGTTTTGAAAAGTTGAGGGGTGTAATTGTAAAATACTTGATGATGTCGAAAGATTCTGTCACTCTGTTAAAACTTGAGCAAAAGTGTAAATGGATGGCCAAACCTCGAATGTTTTTTTCTGTAATTACTCAATCTACTCATGTAACTAATTGTGTAAAAAATACGCAAGTATTAAAAAAAAAGTGGCACAAGAAATTATTACCATGGAATCTCAGCAGCAACTTTGGAGTCACTGAAAACCTGAGCCGCTTTATAGCGCTTGTTCGTCGGGATGGGTTCACCTGCTGGCGTATATGTATCGCATATGACCTGCCTTATGTCATCATATGTACATACACGAGAAACAAGTAATGTATGAATTCATGTTTACAAGAATAATATAGCTTCATTTAGAAAGAAAAAAAAACTCTACTAACCAAGATGTTATTTCCACCTCGGAAGGGATCCTTGAAAATCGCTTGTGGACTGCAAAGTGAGTTGCATGTTACAAGGAAAACTAATGCGGAAATATTTATGGTGTATATGTTTTTACTGCAAGTGAACTTACTATAATATGACTTCACTATCTTCACCAGGAGCTTGTCCCGTACTTGATCCATCATAGTTCCACTTTGGAAGCTCAGATGGGTGTTCTACTGGCTTCGGCAAGGTCTACAAATCGTAAAAAAAAAAAAAAATACAATGTAATACTCGTAATGCACAAGTAACAAGAAAAAAAAAGTGCCGTGTACCCTTGATTTACTACGGACATCGATTCCGGATCCTCCAATCCTGTCACATTGAAATACGAAAACAGTCGATGAAATTATCGAACCTCGATAGGCATTTGTCTAATGCTAACTTAATTTACGATACGAAACATGTACCAGATGTATTCGGCGATGATCTTCTCCGTGTACGGAGTCACGTCCAGGTTCAGCAGCTGCTCCATTCGGTTGATGGTGCCGTGGTCGGACTTCACGGCGAAAACTCTGAACTTAGCCGCAGCGCTTTTAACGGCCGCCCCTCTCTTGCCCTGTTTCAGCACAAGCGGGCTCCACGTCTTGCTAGTCGTCAACGGGCTCGCGTCCGTCGAGCTCTTTGTGATTCTCATCTGCCATTGTGCCGAAGGAGCCAGTATTTGCGCCATTTTTTTTTTTCGACTACAACTCAAATGACAATATATCAAACAGTATGAATGCATTCGAGAAATGAGCCCTAATTTGCAAAATTGAGAATGAAGATCTCGATTTGAGCCCTAATTTTCTCCCGGCAGAAGGTAACATTTAGGGAACTCACCTGGATTCCGGAGTGCTGCAGAAACTGTGGTGTTTCAAACCCTGCAGTGAGACTGTGAGAGTCGGTGAAATAAACAATAAACAGATGAAAATTAGTGTAGTAATTTATTTATTTATTTTATTTATTTAAAAAAGATGGAAGACTTCCTCTTTTGTTTTTGACCTTTGATTAGTAGATAGGGGTAACCTTGTTTGAGTGGAGGAAATGGTTTTAGCCTTTTGCCTTTTTCATAATGGAGCAATACTTTCCGACTACTACTTTTTTTTTTTAACCGTTTCATTTCGATTTGGATTTTACTGTCTATCAACAATATTTGTACTTATTGATCGACAGGTAGATTAAAAATAAATTGTTTTTTGATTTTTTAACTAAATACTTAAAGATAAATTACATTTTTAATTTAAAAAATAAAGTAATTGTATGTAAAGTTTGAAAGGTAAGTAAAAAACTAGGGTAAATAGTAATTAATTTATTTTATGTTTAAGAGTGTGCATAATTAAATGAGAAATTTAAAAAATATAAAGTGTGCATAGTTTTTAGAACTTTTTAAGAAAAAGTGTAATATAATTTATAATATTTAACTTATACTTTATAGTTACCATTTAATGTTTAATTTTTTTTATTTTTTTTATTAATTAATGTATTTTAAGACTATAATTATAGTTAGGTGTAATAGCCGTATGCTTAATATAATTAATAATAATGAATAACCATTGTGTTAATTTATAAAATTAAAATAATATTAATTAAAGTGTTCTTATTAATAATTAAGATAAATTAAGTTATTTAATTTAACTAAACTTTAAGATATTTCCTTTTTAAAAAATAGTCCTAGTTTTTATTGGGCTCTAGGCTTTTTAGTTGTTTAAATGGGTTTTGACTTACAAATTCACTTGACGAATAATAAAATAAATAATGTTATGATAAATTTTATAAATTATTTTGATTATATTTACTTCGATAAGATACGAGTTTAATATTATATTTAAATTATTTATAAATTGTTTTGTTAAAAATATTTCATTAATATGTATAAATAAATATATAATTTAATATTAATTAATTAATTAAATATAAAAATATAAAATATTTAATTTTTATTAATTCATCGATGTGCCAAAAAATCTTTCGACTAACCTCAAGCGCTTAGCGTCTCTTCTTCACCTGGTGTTGTGTGACGAATAGTGATTACATTAAAATAAATTTATAAAACATATAAAAGATTATTGATTCAAAATTGGATTAAAAGTTAAAACTCAAAAAAAAAAAAAAAAAACGAATAGTGATTACATAAAATAAATTTATAAAACAAATAAAAGTTTATTGATTCAAAATTGGATTAAAAGTTAAAACTCAAAAAAAAAAAAATTATACGTTGAAATAAAAGATTTTACAATGTTCATTTCCACTCCCTTTAATAAAAGATTTTACAATGTTCAAATCCACAAATGTTGTTGTTATAATAAATACCATCACTTATTGCGGATCGGTAATTTTATGCCTGAATTCTCGTTCCATGTCTGGAATGATACCTTTTTTAGATCTCCACCACAAATCACAAAAGAATAACGTTGTTCTTGCAAAAAGACCAATTAAAATCTTGATTACTAAACAATGTGTGGAATCCAAGATTGTCATCTTTCGATCGACATTGGAACTTCAATGGCAGAGACTTTGAAGGGAGATTATTCACTACATGAACTTTGAATGCGTTTAATACAAGGTTTCGCGGAAGTTTGTAACATTAACATATTGAGAATCATCACAACAACCATTGTTGTTAACATAGTCTTTGTCTTCTAATACCCTCAAGTGATGTGGGGGCATCTTTTTATAATTTTTTTAATTTTTTTTAAAGAAGGTTAATTAAAGTATATATTTTGCATTTAACAATATAATAATTGAAAAATGAATTGATTCATAAATTTTAATTAATGGCAATTAAATCGAATTTCTTGCAAAATAAAACAAATATAGAATATATAATTTCATAGAACGAAATATAATGAAAACCCTTATAATTATAAATTATTGACTTTGTGCTTCCATTAGTTCCATATGAGTAAAAATAAATAAATTATATTTTAACATCATTTTAAAATATAAACCTATTTATGTTCTTATTAGATTATTTGGAATAACGTGTAAATTATAACAACCCATGAATTTATGCTTACATATATTTTTCTAGTAGAACATCAAAATAACATAGAGTTTAGTCTGTAGATGATTAATTTCATTTTCACGAATAATTTTAAATGATACGAATTCTGATATCAAATATATTTATGGACATACGCTAGTAAATCATCAATCATTTTTCGTTCAATAAAAATAATTAATTAACAATTTATTTTATTAAATATATTTGTTTAATCAATTAGTACATACGCTATTTTTTATTGATTAAAAAAATAATTACTATAAAACATTTATTTTTAAAAAATAATTATATATTCTTCGGAATTATTTTATCAAAAATTAATATATTTTCTTAATACCATTTATCTCATCAAATGTCAAAATTTATTTATTTTATATTATATATTATTTGAAAATAAAATTCAAAGACTATCATTTCGTACACACCATCAAAATCAAGACTCACAATTTCTTGTCATTTTTCCAACCCATGAATTTTGAGTGGACTCTATACCCTTGGTAGCATTCATAGATTTGACAAGAACTACCCAAAGTCATTTTTCTCCTATAAATGTTGGCTCGAACAATGATCAACTAAGGAGTTCGTGCATATAGTGAGATATGTGTAGATAGCTATGTTCAATTAACAACTTTGAAACGAAAAGTCAAGGATTGTTTGCTCGTTGGTTCACCACTTGAATTGAGAATCATAAGGTTCAAAATTTCAACTCGAGACATGTGGGTGGGTGAGTATTTAAATTTCTGCAATTGATCAAATGGACTAGTCCAATAAAATAAAAAGTTTGAAGAGAAAAACAACTAAAGCACGTAGAGCAAATAACAGAATTGAAGTTCACTGTTTAAGCATTTTATCGAACGCCTTGGGCCAATCACATGTCTTAGACATAAGAAACCAGAAAGACTGTCCCCAGGAGCATAGCCGAGTGGTAAGGCCTGTGATGATGTGGGTGTAATTCCCCGGCGACGCAGGGTTCGAATCTCGGGTGGGACAAATTTTCATTGAAATATTATGAAGGTTTGTCCTGGGTTCGACCTGTTGATCGAGGGACAAATATTATGAAGATTTACATCCTACTCGATCGAGGGACCTCCGATCGAGTGGGTGGAGTTTTTCGTCTCTCCTCCTTATAAAAAAAAAAAACCAGAAAGACCTGAAAAATGATTGGGTAAATAAAGGAGTCTCCCTTCTTTTATCGTATACAGTACTGTATTTAAAATATGGAGACATCATTAAACACAGTCGTGGAGCTGCTTTAAAATTTCCTTTTTTTTAAAATAACTTTCAAACACTCTGTTTCTTGAAAGAAAAAAGATTTTTCTTCAAGGTGAAAACTTTCTTTGAATCGGTTATGGAACAGCTTATCAACTTCATTATAAGACCACCCAGGTGAGAGATACGAGAAAAAATACTTTTTTTCCCTTAATTCTTAGTCCTTACCGTTCATTTATCTGTCGCCTTCCTTTGTGTATTGATGTAAAGCTTGAATCTTTGAGGTGGGTTCTTGGGTATTTTTGTTGGGTTCTAGGTTCAGCTTTTATTATTACACATTATTTATTCTTGGATTTTTTAGGTCAGATATTTGGGTTATTCGGTGCCCACATTATGTACTTCTATTTGAGTTCCTTAGTAAGTGGTTAAGGATTTTTAGAGCTTCTTGTGGGCTTGATTGCAATAGTTATCATGCATTTACAGTGTGTTAGCAGTCGATTTCAGTTCGAATTTTCTGCTTTACTAGTTATGTGAATAAATTGGATCGACCAACTGTGTTTGTTTGTTGGACTTCAGAGCTGAATACAATCCAAATCATGATTTGTTAGATCCAGAGTTTGTGCTCAAAGGCAAGCGGTACGTGAGGAAAGATATAGAGGTATGCGTTTTATTTTATTTTTTTGTGTTTTCGTTTTTCCTAGTGGCAGTAGTTCTTAAATCAAGGTGCTTTTTTTTACAGGTTGTAAATAGTCGTGGAGATGTTCTTCAATGTAGCCATTACATGCCTGTTATCCTTCCTGAAGGGATTACACTTCCCTGTGTAATCTACTGCCACGGGAATAGGTTAGTACTTTTTTACATTGTGTGAATAAAGCTAGGCAAAGAATAAAATTCGAAACTTTTATAAACTTGAAACGAGCGAAATGTGATCAATTGCTGAATTCGTTTGTATGCATGGGTCGAGTTGTATTAATAATGATTGTAATGTTACTCTAATGCAATGTTCCACAGTTGTATTTGAATTAGGCTCTAACGTGTTAGGGATTTATATTAGGATGCCGTTTCTTTAAATTTTGTCCATTTTTCCAGCGGTTGCCGAACAGATGCCAGTGAAGCTGCTGTTATATTGCTGCCATCGAACATCACGATTTTCACTCTGGATTTTTCCGGCTCTGGCCTCTCTGGAGGAGAGCATGTCACTCTCGGATGGAATGAAGTAAGCTGCCCCACCAAGTTCCTTAAGGCAAAACGTCTCGAACTTGTTCTCGTTATACTTAAAATGTGGTCTTGGTTTCACAGAAGGATGATGTCAGAGCAGCGGTTAATTATCTACGGACGGCTGGGAACGTTTCGGTAATTGGCTTGTGGGGCCGCTCGATGGGTGCTGTTACTAGCTTGATGTATGGAGCTGAGGACCCTTCAATAGCGGGAATGGTTTTGGATAGCCCCTTTTCTAATTTGGTTGACTTGATGATGGAACTCGTTGATACATACAAAGTCCGACTGCCGAAATTCACTGTAAGTCGACCAAATTTGCGACTTGTCTCTTGGTCCTGCAACCTATTCAATTTTTTTTCGTTTTTGGTTATTTAGGTTAAGTTTGCTATCCAATACATGAGGAAAGGAATCCTGAAAAAGGCAAAATTCGACATAACAGATCTGAACACAATCAAGGTATACATATCTTGAATCATATTTGCCTGGAAATGCATGCATCTTTTTTAATCGAGTTTCTTTCGACTACTGTTTGAAGACTTAATTCAGATTTTTTTAATATCTTCAGGTAGCGAAATCGTGCTTTGTTCCAGTCCTATTTGGTCATGCCAACGATGATGATTTCATACGACCCCATCACTCTGATCGTATTTTGGATGCTTATGTGGTAAATTAATTTGTCATTTTAACGTGTGTGATCGCTTCATGCTTTTTCTTTTTCAGCAAACATTGTATTAACATCGTTTTATTCCTAGAAATATACGTCCTTACGCATATCAACATATCTTATTTGGTCAGGGGGACAAGAATATTATCAAATTCGAGGGCGATCACAACTCTCCGCGCCCTCAATTTTATTTCGACTCAATAAGTGATTTCTTTAAGAATGTATTGCAACCTCCAAAGGACGAAATAGGGAGTACGTATTTTGAGTTGTCTCACGATTACTTTAGTAAGGTACGCATCTCTTTGTTTGCTATGAAGTTATTGGTTTCAACCGAGTACTAGTTACTATTCAGACATTGGTAAAACCTTTTTCGTTCACTTTTAAAACCTTTAGGGTCGATGGAGCTCTATTGATGAATTGGAACTTGCAGATGCATTATTGAGATCACCTGCTGGTATGCATTGATTTCCTTTCGCAAAAGTACCCTCGGCGCTTAACCTAATTACTAGTAAATTCAGCTAACGTTTGATATTACAAAATCACCAGGGGTATCTTTTGTAATTTGAAAGTTAGCTGTTTTTTTGTACTTCGGTTAAACCTCAAGGATAATTCTGTAATTAAACATTCTTTCGTAAGCAAAGAAGCTCACTTTGTGTTTTGAAGGTGAAGTTGGCAATACCACGGAGGATGCAATCAAGCAACTTCGTTCCAAGAGATCTATGAGTGCAATAGTGGTAAGTAGTTCTCTGGAGTGCCAAATGCTTGTTTCGTTTTAGTGATGGATGCTTGATTTCTACTCCGTTGTTTTTCAGGTTCCTGCAGATATTTCATCCTCAGATTATCAACTTGATTCTCAAGTACTTTTTTCTTATAAATTAAGTGCAAAAGATGGAGTTTCAATATAGTACCACACGACTCACTGGGGTCGTATCTGCTTTACAGGTGGAAAGTAGGGAGTCGGAATCTTGTCCTTCTTCTAACATGATCAACTTTGAACTCGCCCAAGGAAGTAGCCCTCCTCGTGGTTATTCTCAATCTCATGTGTCTGGATTAATAGATGAAGACGAATATATAGAGTACCCTCTTAACACACTGGCCGATTTCCAAACCAGTATCCAAGAAGAAGAAGAAAGGGTAAACACATTATTTACGTTTACGGACTAACTAGGAAAACCACCACAATATTTAAGTTTTCTATTTCTCATCTTTTTGGGTGGCTGCAATTTTTCAGATGCTCGCAGAGGCAACACTTCTGTCAGTCGAGGACTCGGAGGCATCATCCAACGATGAAGTTAATTCTTTTTCTAATCTGAACAGCTCCTTACAATTACCCGAGCAGATTTCCACTTTAGCAGCCGACGAGCAAAACCCACTTCCCGATTCAACCAACAAGTTATTATTACTGGAACCTCGAACAGAAGAAACTCATAAAGCTTGCTCTCCTTGTGTAGACACAGTCAACCCATCATCTCATAACGACTTTGACATTGTTGACCGTATTACGGTCACTCTACAAGTTGAGAAAACCCCGACACCACGCCGTTGGGATCTCAATTTCTTCCGGGGCAGATGATTTTTTTCCCGATTATAGGATGGGATAACGCGTGTTGTGGTAGTGTATTTATTTTTACGACTTACGGCGTGGATATGTCGATAGCATTATACAGGTTTGTTGCTGTAATTATTCTTGTCTATGTTATGTGCAGATATTGTTTTTCTGTCAAGTGATTCTGAGTGTAGAAAAGAAGGGATTAATTGCAAAATTACCCCTGAGGTTCAGTCTAATTATCAGTACAGTACATTGAGGATGTATTTGTAATATTTAAGAGATAACTGCATTTTATTCTTTTACTGCAAATGCAACTTTTAAATTGTCCAAGGATGAATAAATAAATAAAATTAATAAATAAATAAACAATAACCATAGCCTGCCATATTTAAAAAAAAAAAAAAAAAAGGCTCATGAACTTTCTTGCTTTTACTGTTTTGACACAATATATCTTTCTTCCAGCAGCTCCATTGCTTCTGCAAC
The DNA here is from genome assembly GCA_954870475.1 of Euphrasia confusa. Classification (NCBI taxonomy): domain Eukaryota; kingdom Viridiplantae; phylum Streptophyta; class Magnoliopsida; order Lamiales; family Orobanchaceae; genus Euphrasia; species Euphrasia confusa. The sequence continues at coordinate 2,402,711 of OX940969.1, read as the reverse complement.
AAGTTGATGCATAGGCATTTTGTGCCCGTACAGTCCAACAGTTCCAAAGAAAATATTTAAACTCTCGAGCTCGGTCGTCGTCTCCATAACCGACTCGAGCTCTGCCTCCATTCCCAGGCTCTCGAAAGTTGAAAGCTCGCGTGTTTGCGTTGTTGTTGTCTCTCATCATCCAAATGGCCAGCTCTATCGCAAATCTTCTGATGTTCAATATCCCTCAGGCCAGGTATATCGCTTTATAGATTTACTCTTATAAGCGGACCCTCAAAGACCATTTAACAAACAAACAAAATTTCACTTAATCTTTGCCACATGTTCATTTCAAGAAATGCTATTCCTGCCATATTGTCTTGTCGAACATGAATGAGTTGATTGTAGTTGTATTTGAACCTTACTTTTTGATTAAATAGATCAAGATGGTGGTTGTTCTTGGAGAACTCGGTGGACGTGATGAATATTCCTTAATTTGGCCAATTTTGAGTGTATTTTTATGCTGCGTCTCCTCAGGGTCTTACTCCTTATGAATTTGCCGAGAGCATGTTCCTGGGATTGGGCACAGGTAATAAAGCCCGCATTTTCTTTAATCCTAAAAAACGCATTCTGTAAATTGACATTTCAATTTGTTCGTACCTTTTGAAAGAATCAAGAGTGCCTACGACATAGAGAAGAGGGTGGAACTATGCAGCATTTTGCACGAACCAATTTCCCATGCGTCAAGTACATGGAATAATCATTTAGACACAGTTGGTCAACATTGACTTTTTTCAGTTTTATAATAAAACTCATTGTTCCGGACTAATAGGCATAGGGTCAACGGTTAAATTAATCATAAAAAATATATTTCCTCCATAAATAAAATTTTTTATTAGTGTTTTCAAAATCTAAATGTCATGTATTAAATTTGAGAATTAATGAATATTTCGTATGTGAATACAGTAAAAACTCTATACAGTAATAATAAACTCCCTATAGTAATAAAAAATGTAAGTCCCAACTTGGGACCAGTTATAAATAGGAATAAACTCCACATTGTCATAAGTCATACATTTTTTAGGTCTCGTTTAAGGATTTATACCTCTATATAAGAATAAATGATTAATATATAATAAAAATATTTATTAATAATATTTTTATTTATGAAAATCAATAACATATTTAAGATGACTTTGAAATATTTATAAAAATCAATAACATATAGTATATGATCAAAATTTATAGTCCTTAGATTCATTAATATTTTATTTAATTGGTATGTTAAACACAATTTTTACACATATATAGTCAAAATTTATTATTCAAAACTATTAAATTGATTTTGTGAATTTAAAGATAGATAATACTGTATGTATATTATTTTTATATTTATATTATTTTTTATAAAAAAATTATTTTTATTTTCTAAAACCCTATATAAGAATAACTCTCTCTCTATAGTAATATTTTTTACCGGTCCCAACGATATGACTGTACGGAGTTTCTACTGTATTTTGATTACAGATAATGATTTATTTAGAATATAAATTGAATATTTTGATTACTGATGATAGATAATTTATTTCAATCTAATTTATGAATGAACATTTGAATGATACGTAATTTATTCATTAACAATTAATTGATTATATAAATGAATATTCGAGTTATATCTGATCAAGGTTTTATCAATATAAAAAGATGATTTATTTAAAATCACAAAAATTAAAATTTTTATATAAACAGAGCAAGATAAAAAAAATATCTAAATGAAAATTAAATAAATATAGAATGAATATTATAGTTATACGTAATTAATATGGCTACAAAAACTATAAAATTTAATAAATATAGAATGAATATTATAGTTATACGTAATCAATATGGCTACAAAAACTAAAAGTTGTGATTACGCAAAAGTTAAAAAAACTACTCAAAGTTAAAAAAACAAGAACAAAATCAATATTTTATCGCTATATTTTTTTATATACAATCCACTAAATAAAAAACTAAAAGTTGTGATTACGAATAGTAAATTAAAAGAAAAACTACGAATAGTAAATTAAAAGAAAAACTACGCAAAAACTACGCAAAAGTTAAAAAAACAAGAACAAAATCAATATTTTATCACTATATTTTTTTATATACAATTCACTAAATATTGATGAAGCCAAATAACGCTTGAGATACATTAATAATTTTTTTAAATTAATAAAAATTTGAAGTTTTACTCTATTTATAATTTTTTTATCAATTCTTCTATAATTTATTATTATTTTGCTCAATTTTTTTTTAAATATTTTTGTGCTCCACATATATTTATTATTTTATTTTTCATTTCTCAGTAAAAATAATAAATATGTGTTACATCAATATTTATATTTTTTTATCAATTCTTCTATAATTTATTATTATTTTGCTCAATTTTTTTTACTGTTTTTTACTTCATATATATTTATTATTTATTTATTGTTTATTACTCAAGAAAATATCAACATCTAACACTTTATCCTGATAATTTAGCAATCTCACAACTAATTCACAACTAATTCGTTAGAGAACTAATCAAAAAAATTCTACAAAGAATAATCACCTACGCTGTCCAGTCCAGAAGAACTCAATAATAGTAGCCACCACCTACGCCATCAAACATGAATCCTCTAGAGAAAAGACCTAATATATTTTAAAAATTAATTATAAATGTAAATTATATATGTAGAACAAAAATAATAATCATCAAA